>JAQPZY010001076.1:782500-1187622 GCA_029931535.1 Margaritifera margaritifera
TTCAAGACTACTAGCACATACGGACATTCAACGATACTGAAATTCATTCGGAACATTCTATATTTAGGACTTGTGATTAGGACACTTAGTATTATTGGATTATTTGAACTTTAATTCACGTTACTGTAACTGTCTTTTGAATTTTCACTTTAATTGTCTAGAAATAAATTGCTTGTTGATTTTACTTACATTGCTGGTTTCACTTTCTTTCTGTTACATTATTTTAAGACCTAGAGTCGTAACACTATATACAACGTATAATGTTTTCGAACTATTGCAATGCATTAGCAGGATACGTGATCAGAATATTTTTTAGGCTATTGCATCAGCCGTATACGTGTTAAGAATTACTATTGCATCGGTTGGATGTTTACTCACCTATAGGCGATGGATCGTGTTGCTAAAGTGGTAACCAGTTATCGTAGTCGACAATATCACGTAGGTCAGCAGGAGTACAACTATAAATACATCTGGTTACTATCGTTGGGATTCAACACAAAAACTTTCAGAACTTTGGTGGTTTCACGCGCAGCAACAACGACACTATCACCAAACCTGGCGCCGGTTTTTACTTCATGCAAATTGTGGTTACGGAACGTAAGCAACGATTTCAATCCGTGTAAACGGAGTCGTAAGGGTACATAAGTAATTCGTAAGGGTACATAAGTAATCAGTGTGTCGTTCCGACAAACGTCTCATACGAAAGCTTTGCAACTAGCTTTGCATCTGGAGACACTATACTGTGTGAGGGCCTCAACGTCAACGCAGGAGCGTCGGGGTTTTCAGCCACTTTTTCATTAACTTTTGCAATTCGAACTCACGCTATACTTATCTTAAAGGCAAAAAGAACAAAGCTATGGGAGGTAAACCAGACATAGACAGGAAACACGACTCGATCGACCAGAAGAACGGAGTATTGGTGCAGCTTACACAAAACGTGCATGGTAACGACAAGGAATACAAACCACTGGTGCTAGAGCATCGGGGCCAACTTGGGGTTGATACGTACCGGTTCAGATTGGGTGGAACAAGAATGCAGATCAGATAGACACTGCTACCCATATAATCCTAATCCAACCCCCAAGCAGCTGTACTACCCTCGGGGAGCCCTGTGCGCGATTGCAACTACAATGACAACGTGATATTTGACGAAACTACTTTTTGCAATATCCTTTCATTCGAGGAATGTAGGGTCCTCTATCACTTGTCTCATCAACGCTCTCTGCTGCGTCACAGTACTCGGGGAGAAAAAACAAACAGTCGGTGAACCCAAGAACAGAGCCCATGATATTTTTGACTCTTGGTGAGCGTGTTGGCGGGCCTGTTGAAGACGGTGTTTTATTTTCAGATCTGGGGATATCAAGCATACTTTGACATCTTTGACATCACCGTCTTCTTACCAGCACATCAGTGCGACAAGTTAAAGGTGCGTGTCCGCAGGGGAGCTAACCCCAGCCTCAGTCCCTCCAGACCAAATAATCTTTCATGTCATGTTGCTTATGAAGGAATTATAATGTCGCTATACCGGACACTCAAAGACCACAACAGTTTCGCCTGAAATAGATCAGCGACAATAAAACTTCCCTCTAGGCAGAGGCTGAACAACGGCCCGCTTATGCAAAAAGTACAAACGCGTAGTAAACACTGTGAATGGTATTAAAACCGCACTGACGGCTGCGTCTCTGAGCATCGGCGTGGCTGGAATGGGAATATTGTCAACAATCTTTCCTACACATATCGCGATTGCTCTTGAGATCGCAGCTTTAAGATGTGGTCTGATTTCTGTAACTGAAATTTTATCCGCCAGTGACTATCCATAAAGCTAAAAAGCACGACGAAATCTTCGTCATGGCCGAATCAAAGCTCAACACAATCTCAGACCACATATCTAAGGCACTATACGATCATGCCGTTTCCAAAGAAGAGTTCAAGCTTATCTTGGATAAAGTCCATAAATAAACAACAATGTAACACTGAAATACGGGCTGTAATCAACTAAGTGGCAAGAAAAGGAGCTCATAACTCGTGGAAGATCTCATGCCTGCGAGGAAATCATGAAAAATCTCGCTGGAAGTTTATCGTAAGCAGTGCGTGTTCCTATTCGTTCTGTTTGAACCGGCCGAAAAACATAGCACAGCTTGTACTCCAGCTGTTTCCGGTCGGAACGACATGTTAACACCAACTGCGCCGTCACCGTATTGTTAGCACGCCTTTGGCATTAATGGGTAATCGCCCAGATAAGGTGGATGCTAATATTTACGGCATGGTGGGAGCATCGTCTGACATATCTGGTACCCAATTATTTACGAAGTTTTTTTTATAGCGGCATCACGAGAATCGACAGGGTCACGTACCCTTTTGCAAAGTTGTTGTTCATCACCAGCATGCCGCTCATTATAGCGCCGGTCTTTAAGACCTTCAAAGTATTACCAGTGTCAATATACTCATTGATATGCCGCCATCGCTTCGTACACCATTAAAGTTGAAACTGCAACATGGTCGGTTACAACGCCAATTGGTTTGGTGAGGAGCGCTAAGACGTCTACGCCCGAATTTTTAAGGTCTCCCATTGCATCGAAGAGCACGACCAGTTCATTCGGGTCCTGCATCAATAGCACGGTTGAAGAAAGCCGCAAACTCGGCCATGGTTGCATACTGGGAAAAATCACAGCAGAGAGTCCATATACGTCTACATGCAAGATTTGTGTTTACACTAAGCTAAAAGGGTCTGTCTTGAATTGGCACGGTCGAGATATACCGCCGCATCAAACAACGTGACAGGGGTCGGATCGCGCAAAAGATCCTTTAGCACTGCAATAGATAGATGGTCGTAAAGCGGCCCGTAGGTCACTTTGTGAGCTTAGAGTAGGTCAACGGTAGCGACTTGTGGTCGTGCCCCCTTGCTCTGCGAAGGTACGAAGTTATTTCAGCAGGCGGCGCAAAGTAGAGAAGGTGGGATGGTGTCGCCCGGAACGCTGCCCAGTGAGTCCCACGGTTCTATGAAGAGTCAAGGTTTACAATGCCAGCTTCATGTCCGATGCACCCATGTTGACGCTGGAGACGTACTTTAAGAACTGGGCAATACGTAGTACTTTAAATGTGGAGAGAGCCTTTACTACCGCCCTGGAAGGCACAGGCCTTGCCTTTCTTTAGGCCACTGTCGCGCTTGGCGGCGTCAACGGTTCCCTTGACAGCAAGACCAATAGCTGCGCCAGCTGCGCCGATCGCCGCTGCTTTGCCTGCGGCTACCGAAGTTGGAATAGTAAAGGCAAGCAGGAGCAGGATGTCGTCATCTTTGTGCATGGTTTTCAAAACTGAGGCCGAAAGTTAAAGGTCGATGTGCCGCTTTGCCTTGCGTGCAGCTTTGAGTTGCTTCGTCTGGGCGGGCGTTAATATGAGTGGGGCACACCCATATAGGTTACCAGAGCAGAGCCGCAGAGAGACTCCGTGGTCTATCTTTACTGAGGCGGCAGCCTATTCTAGGTTGCCTTTGAAGACAACACTGGCTGTTTTTCACCCGCAGCTCCATACGACCCTTTAGATTGGGATTGCGGGTTTCGTACGTGTAGTACTGCAGGTCGCAAATCCTGCAGTCACACTGCGTTTACACTGCGCTAGCTATAGCGTTTATCCTTTTTTTCCTGCACTCACTCTATAGCTGCTAGATGACAGGCCTTCGCGTATGCGGGCCTTTACGCTTTGCTTTTTGTCCAGGTAGGCTCTAATTTTTTCCATAAACTGGTCAAACTTGGGGCCACTTGCCTATATTTTCCCAGTTGCCTCTTGAAACACCAACTTTGGCTAATCTTGTTCATGGTACTTTACATTGATCCCTTGGTTTGCATCCGACGGCATCAGCCTTTTCCTGTTTTTAGGTATCTCAGCCTCGAAAACTATACCGCACTTATCCTCGCTAAGTCGGCGCCCTTGCTCGTCAAACTTCTGGGACTTTATACGAAAGTTTGTTGGGTAATTGGGTGGTGACGACTTTCGCAGCGCGGCAACGAGGTTTAAGTGCAGCCTTTGCAACGCCGATATGGTTTCAGCCATGCTGACTTGGACGACCTGCTTTGCAACTCTAACCTCCTCACAGGTCTCCTCGGCGGTTTTTGCGGCGCGTGTAGTGTCTTCGGCGTTGGCCTTGGCTGGTTTTATGAGAGGTGAAAAGCTCTCTTCGTGAGAGCTGATGGGCGTTAGGATATCGCGCAGCTTTTTTTCGTGGACTACATACTCATCCAGTATTCGTATCTGGTCTTGCCTGCTTGACATATTGAAAAATGACACAGTTTTTAAATCTGTTTGCAATGTCTTTTAAAACATTTGCAAGACATCAATTTCATGCGGCTCTCTTGGATATGTTGAAATTAATGTAAGGCTTTAGCCAGGCTTCTTGTCTGAAACTCAGAACTCTGTGTATGCGAATCAGATTCAGTCCTAGGTCGAGATATTGCCACAGATTTTATAATAGATCACGTAGCGATATTTATCATGAAGATTTGCATTTAGCTTGGGCACCTTGAAATTAGCAAAACCTGGTTTTTCCTTGAGTATCACTGAAAAATCACTTAGCATTGCATCCTCAACGATCATGTTTTCAGGCACCAAAGGATAGTCATCGTGATCATCATGAATCTTAGCAGGATATTCGAGATCGACTCCAAGCACGTAGCCTGTGTCATCGTCAGTGCCAAATAATTTTTCTGTGGAGCTTTCTGTTGCCATCCACTTGAATTCGCCAACAGGCAGCTTTTGCGACATAGCGTAATCATAAAGATTGTTGTTGTTTTAGTACGTAATATAATTTGACTCTTTTTCCGGATCTTAGTCAAGCAGATACTTATTATTAGCTACAGAATGTGATTACTGAAATTCCGCCTGTAATTCCCTTCTTAAGGAAATTATGCATGTCAGGACCTGTCAGCAGCTCGAGATCAATTTCAGTCATCTTAAGAGCTGCGTCCCAGGAGAAACCAGGACAAGAATAATACGCAGCAGGATCTAGCTTGTAAAACGACACGCAAAAATAACCCGAAAATTCTCAAAGAGGTCTGCAAATAATAGCACGTCTGTCTTTAGATACAGGTCATGATAGTCGCCCATGTGCTGCGTGTTAAATTTCATCCAGACGTTGCCAGCATGCTCGTAATCAACATCGGAAACATCTGATCCGCTAGGGCTGCTGTAGAAATCTTCTTGTTGTGGCAACTTAGTCTCATCTAAATTTTCCCAGGATGACATATACTCGTACGGATAAATTCCTTTGCGCTTAACAAAATTAAATTCTTCATCAGAAAACTCTTCTGCGTTGTATCTAAACACTGTGGTATTTTTTACGAGCTTGTCTAGCAACTCGTTCATGAATTGGAGGCTGTGAATAAACCTAAGATCACCAAGAGAAAACGACAGATACTTTTCCATCTTATTTAGTACGCACGTAATCCTCTCAGCGAACTTGCCAAAGTGCTTTTCGATAAAATGCGAATCATAGCCTCGAAGATTATGAAATACAACTGGAATGAACTCAGGCCGGCGTAATTTCAGATTGCATTTGTTGTGAGCAGCTCCGGGGTACCTACGTGTAAAATGACAATGATCACGAAGTCTGTCAGTGACTCCATTGACAGCCATGATTCAATGATTGCAGGTCCAGCATGGCTCTGTCTGTAAAAAGTCTTCTTTCTTAAAAATCATTCTTGCTGAAATATGATTTTAAATGCTGCTAACTTCCTCAAGCAGGCTCTGTATGAAATGCTCACCACAGTTTTCTCAGCGCTGTGATTTTACAGGCTTGCATAGAGCATTATTAGCGCAAACGACTTTGTACGAGTATCCGCATGGAACATATTCCTGGTACTTTCTTGTAAAAGATTTTTCAGGATCATTATCTGCGCCTTCGACAGGAACCAGCAGCTACTCAAAGTCAGCATAGATAATGAAAGGAACTTTGGTAATGTTACGATGGTTGAAATGTGTTGCCTTGCTATTCTCCGCGTCTGGCATAATAGTTTTTGCAACGTCAACACAATCTATTCCGTGTGCAGCAAGCAATCCTTCTGTCGTGTAGCCATGCAGTCATTTCGGCAGTAAAATAATTTGCATTTGTGTTTGCTGTATTGGCCATAGATTATCACAGAGAAACTTTTTATCCAACATTATTGACCATCGCGATCGTCACGATATAGATAGATCAGATCGACATTAGCAATGGTACCGGCAAATGGCGAGATGTAGAGGTAATAGATGTTTGGTTCTGTGCCAAAGACACTGACTGAAATATTATTCAGTTTTTCAAACTTTGGAATGTCACAAATCTGTACAGGAAACTTGACTCCACCAAATTTAGCGTGTTCTGATACGGTTTGCAATGGCTAACACGATTAGGATTTGTTGGAGCTGAATACAGCCCGGATAACACTGACCGCACGAAGCATTTGTGTTGTTTTTGTTCTTAACAGTAACGCAGCCCTGACTTGTTTACATTTTAGCTGGTAATTCTAAGTATGATTTTCCTCGCAGTGGATTGTATTAGGCAGTGTTAACGATGTATGCTGTGACGCCTTATAATGTCCAGTTGGAGCCTTATCACTGAAATTATCAATGCTATTTTGCAGCTCATCAAAAACACTTTTCAATGTTTTCCATATCATCTGGGTGCTGTGAAATCAACATGCTAATTCCAATAGAAAATTTTATGCCGCGATGCAGCTGCAGCTCTTTGAACAGAATCCGCTTTATGGATGATTAGATAGCTGTCTTAAAATTATCAAGTGATGTCAACTTGATATCACCTCAGACGAACGTTTTGGTAAAGCCTGCATAAGCTTGACGACTTGCCCTAAAGATCATCTACAAAAATATTTGACTATGATGATGAAAACGAAGCCGCAGTTGTCCACGACTATGATGAATACAATCAAGCTGATAATGCGCATATTCATTACAATATGAGACCGCAGAGGTACACGAGAAAATATCATATCAAAAATAAGCTGGCGCAATTTATTCTGTCGTATGATGAGAGGCTACAGTTCAATGAAATCTTTAGCAGATTTATCACGTTAAGCTTGCCCGGAAGAAAAAAGTTCATTCAGTTCGATTACGTTTTCAGGAAAGTATTTGACATAATGGGCCTGCATAACAAGGCGCTCTGTCTAAGCCTGTCACCAGCAAAAAATTCTAGCAGAGTACGAAAAGATTATTTCTCAGTATCTTCAAGAATGCCATCTTGGCTTAATTGAATGATGACATAACCCTGATGTCATATTGACATGTCATGTTGGCTTAATGATCTCATGGCCTGTTCAATTTTTGTAGATGATAGTTCTTGCTCGTACAAAGATCCTAGTATTGGTTCTCCATAGAGGTCTGCAATTTTATAATTGACAGGAACTGTCTTCAGCACTTGCACTACGGTAAATATGTCCTCAGATTGGTTTGCCGTATAACCTTTTTCAAAAAATTCCTCGAAATCCTGACACGATCACCTACCTTAAACTTGTGTTAGAAAAATAATTTCTTTGCAATGCTGTTCTGATTTAATTCGTTGCTGGCTTGTGCTGGCGTCATTCCGATGCTCTTACGCTTCGTATTGTTGTACCTGTCAACGAGCGACCGCAGAATATCAGCGTACTTGTTTGAATAATTATTTTGTAAAATGCTTCCACATGACGTTCTTGAGCGTTATATTTAATCTTTCAACAACAACTGCCTTGCCCTCATTGAACGTGGAAAACTTATAAACTTCAGTTTGTTCGAGTCAGTTCTCAAACATGCGATTGTAGAATTCACCGCCATGGTCGATCCAAAGCTTTTGAAGGCTTTGGACTGGACGTTTGAGTTATCATTTCAAAGCATCTCTGATAGCTACGCCAGTTTTACTTTTTAGCGAAAAAGCTCCAGGCATATTAGCAGGTGCTTGTTGCCGCTATTACTCCAAGAATATTCTTTCATGTCAATGAGATCTGTAGACCAAAAGTCGTCAATGGTTTAGCGATTACTCTGCGTCAAAATCTTTTTCTTGCTCGCTTGTGAAGTTCTGCAATGATGTCAGATGTGGCGACAGTGTCAATGCCAAGTTTGTATTAGAGCCCAATAGCACCTCTAACAAAGGCTTTGTCTATGCGCTCTCTCATTCCAGTTGGCTTTATTGCAGCTAGCTCATCCAGTATAACCTTATCGCACTGATTTATGTCTTTGAGAAAATCTCTATAGAAAATGTCATGACGCATTGCCGTATCATCTACCTGATTGTAAAGTTCTTGGCCAGGCAATGGCTGATCATTCGAGTGAAGCTGTTCATAAAGAGGATACCAAGGACCTGTGTATTTATATCATGGCAATGTGTAGCCGCCACTTGGCTTAGGAAGCCTTCCGATAAGTGAATGAAGATCAAAAGCATCGACATAAATTTTACGACTGTGACAAACAGAGCAGCTACCAACTATTTTATTTCCATAAAGGCAAATTTTGTTGTGATAAACATGCATATATAATAGGCCTTGCATAAAATTGAAGTATCAGGTACGACAACCAGCTGAGGAGGGCAACCAGCGAGATATGTTTCTTTGACAAATAGTGATTTTTTTTTGTCAGCACACAAAGATTTTATGACTGTGCGGCCATTTTTTGTTTGAGATTGAGTTTCCTCATTGATCTCAGTATTATTTTTACACGATAAGCACCACGATGCTGTCATTATATTCAACGTTTGCGCAAAACAGCGTCAGGTGATTATGCCAGACTCATCTCAGATGGCAGATTTACATATCAATTGGCTTATCCATCACCAACTTGTCATTGTCAAGTGCTGGCAGCTGACTAAATTCCAGCAAAATGTCTAACGCAGGTTTTCCTTGGATCTGATAAAGTATATGCAGTAATAGCCAAGTACTGAATTTGAGTCGAGTTGTAAACACAACTCTTTGAGATATATTTTTTGATAGCATCACTTTGAGGTAGACCAAGAGAATCAAATTATTCTATGTCGCTGCTGTCTGGCAGGTTTACAATGGCAACCCAGTTCGTACCAAAACCGTAAAAATAATTTTATATGTTTATGACACAGCATTCAACTGCTTGAATTTTATTTGGTAGTTCATCCTTGGAATGGACACCACGAAATGATGAAACGTCTCTAAGAACTTTGTCAATGTCATAGTTACTTAGCGGCGCGTTGTTTTGGGATATTGCAATCCTCCAGATCTCTTTTTTTTTACCGACAGCACCACCTAAGAGCTTATCAAGAATATTCCGGCAGTACCAACTGCAAGCATAAGCAACAATGGCACAATTCCGCCTTGTTTCTTAATCTGCGGTGCGGACAAATCAAGTATGAGACCTTTTCCAGCTACGGACTGTTTTCTATTTTTTTCGTGTTGACGTTTTGTTAGCTTGAAATGCCTGCTGTTGTGACAGTGTCAAAACTACTTTTGCTGAAATGTACCTCAGTTATATGATATCCTTAGACAATTACTGTCATCTTGCCGCTAAAAGCATCGAGCGTCAGAAATCGATTAGAGGTAACTACGGCGTACACATGATAGTTTACGGCTATGGTACGTGCTATGGGCTGAAGAGTCCATTTGACCTTAATATCAGCCATAGAATCCTTTGGGCGTTCCAGATGTTGTGATACACAGTGTACAGATTTGCAAACTCCTCTAGTGTCATCTGGTGTCATCTGGGTGCCGGTGCTAACGTCCTGATATTTAAGAATAGCCTCCTGCAGCATGAGATAAGCTCGCGAATAATCTTTATTTAACGCAGCATAATTGCATTCGAGCTATCGTTCGGTATACTGTCTTCTGTTGATTCTGACATCAATGCGAGTCAGTCCAAGGTTGGCAAATATATGCCTGCTTGACAACAGTTTTCATCTCTTGCTGATGATTGAAAAGCTCTGAACACGTGTTATCGGGCATTTCTCTGCCATGCAACGTAGTTATTTTCCAGTTTGCTGACAACTGTGCAAGTAAGTACGTGACGCTTTTGTAAACGCGCATTTTGCTCGAAGTAAAGTTTCTTGCTAAATCTATCCAAAAGAGTATCTGGTATCTGGTAAACAGAAGGAGTGATCTTTGGCATCCAAAGTGACAGCTTGCTAATAACAAATAGTCCGTCAGCAGCAACAACGGTTGTCTTATGCATGTATGCTTCAGGAGCAGGTCGTTCCAAAACCAACGTGTGCTTTTACGCCTCTGAACACTGTGTCAATGTCGCTGCGAAAACCAAAAATGGAGCTCAGACGCAGCATTATACAGATTTCATTGCGACCATCAGTAAGTGATCTTCTGATTGCTCTAGTTAGCTCTTCTGATGTTAGCAGTTGCAGCTCTAATTTCAACAGCAGAAACGTTTTGCGCACCGGCATTAGCACCTGCTGGATTAAGAACCAGTCTATTATGTATGTCTGCATCATTGGTTTCTCCGGTTTTAAAATCGCCGCTAACGGCCGCACCAGAACTAATGTCCTTAAAATAGAGTATGTTTGTTGCTGAAATTCTGCTGTTGTCATCGCTAATCGAAATCAGATTCATGATTGTGCTAGCTGGCAGATAGTTGCTAATGTCCTCGACTATTTGAACTTTTAGCTGATATCGCGCAGTCTTCAATAAGCTCCAACCGTTATTTGTTATCGCTAATTGTGCATTAGCAGCAAAATCTGCAGGTATAGCTGCAATTGTTTTCAAATAGCCTCTGACTTCCAGAAAAGCTTTGTGGGGCAGCAGGTAAACGTCTTCATCCCGCGAGTCAATAATTCTTACACCAGGTTTATTCATCTGATGAGAATCCTTATCCAGGTATTCCATATACTCATATTCCGTAGTTGAATCGTCAATGGACGACTCATCGAAAAGCTTAAAATACTCAGGAGTAATATCGACAGCATTTTTATACACCATCGTTACACTGAAATTCTCTTCAGACCAGTTCCTGACACTGGTGAAATCTGTTGTACGGTCCGCATGTCAAGCTTGTTCATATTTTCTTCGCAGTGTTTAGATAATATTTTTTTGGCCGTACTTATCATGGAACGTTCAGCTTCTTTTGTTTTCGCAATTTCTTTGACAAACTCTCTAATCTGCACTTGCGTTGGCGCCGGGGAAATCTTTTCAAAAGTTTTCTTCCTGCAGCGCTTTCTGCTGCCGACGCTGCTTGCTGAAAAACTAGGTGCAATTCTTTAAATTAAGCCTGGCAGTATACCAAATGACTTAGAAACATTGTTGCAAGCGAACCGCCTATAATCTGTTTGCGTTTTATTCTTGTTTGCTTCATTATAAAACCTCTTTACATTATTCCTCCGCCTTCAGATGCAGGTAAAATGCCACGGGCTTATAATTCAGGTTGACGCTATTTCCCTTTTGGTCCGTAATTGACATTGTGATTTCTGGAATGCGGTAAACATTGTTTACGGGATTGTAAAGGTTTTACCGTCAGCGATCCAGGTGGCGCAGTTGGTCTAAGGCTGTATATGACATGACTATGACCTCCTCGCGAATCAAAGGATCCTTGGGCCACAGGACAATTTATCAGCAAGCTGTTGACGTTGATAATGTTCACGGGAAAATCACCATCATGTACTCTTCTCGAATTGAATCCCAGCAGATCACGTAAGCTGTTATTGATCGTAAAATCAATTTGGTAACCGCCAGGAAGTATAATTCTTGTCTTTAGCGTAGAATAGTTTGGCGCAATAAGAATGCTAGCGGCAGCATGTCGCTGCTCTGTCATCAGCCTCTTTATTTCATCAGCAATGCCAACAATGCTTTCCGCGCCTGGAATGATTGACAAGACTGTACTGACAGTGTCATTGGCCGAAGTAAGATATCTGAACTTGCTGTTGGCTGACGTAACATTATGAAATTAATTCCAGATTTCTGTGGCAATTAGCTCAACCTAATATCGCGTATCCTCTACCAGCTCAATAGGAGTATTGTATTAACGAGCTGTCTTAACGCAAGATTCTTTTTTCCAGCTTTTATGCTAAAGTGCATGTTCGCTTCAGCAATATTTTTTCTCATAATCTCCCAATCTTCAAGTTCTTTTTGTTAGCGTTTTTTTTCCTTTGTGTGTTGCAATCTTCTCTGCAGTAAGATCAATAAGATCCTTGTATTCTTCATTGGAAAGCGACGTAATCCAACCAGGAAAATCCTCTTCTTTTTCCGGCAGAGGTTCAGGATCCACAGACGCAGTTGAAGCTTCTTCACAAATGTCTTCAGTTTTCTTTGCTGTTAATTATTGTAGCTCCTGAGATAATCTTTTCTGACGCTCTTGTTTTGCATTTAATGCAGTCAGCGTGCGCTGGCAGCTCTGTTTTACAAATTTGTCTGTCCTGTTTTTAAGTCGTGTACGGTTTGTGTTTTGACTAAGGTAGTAGTTACAGGTAAAAGAAAATGTTGTGCTACGTCGCGCTGAAATTCCTGCTCGCCTATCTTTTCTGCGATGATACGTCCACGTAAATACTGCTGCTCAACATACTTGCGCATGACCTCCGCTTTGTCCTTGTGATATACTTTTACAAACGGCATTGTATACATTACAGTTGCATAAAATATTGCATCCTGAGGCGGCAACAGGTAACCAGAGACACTTGACTCAGCAACATGATCTGTTGTCAACCTGGTATCCAGAACCTGTCAACCAGGCAAATAAAACTCGTAAAATCCGCGTCAGTACATTTCAGGAACATACTCTAAAATTATGTTTGCTATCTTCATCAGCTTCATGATAACACTGCTTAAATTTAGCAGTAATCCCGCGCAATAGAATCTATGTCACGATTGTCTAAGCCGGAAAACAGTACAAAGCAGCTTGTATTTTGTCTGATATATTTTGGAACATCATAGTATGACTGTGCCAAGTTGATAAGCGCTTGTTTCGTGACAGGGAAATATATTCTTTGATTTTATTCATGTTGTCGCGTTCAATCTTAATGTCATCGAAGACGATTATGGAATCGCAGTTATTTCATCTGGCTCCAGTATCTTGAATGTGGTGGTGTCAGTAACAGTTTCATTAAAGTCATGAAGTGTCTTGTACTTGTCCTGACTAGGGTTGAGAGTGTTAATACTAAGCCCATTGTTAAGAAGCATGTTTAAGAGCAGGTTTGTTTGCCGCGACCTGTTGGACCAACGATCATGTAGTGACAGTCTGGATACAAAAAGTGATGTCTTGATTTCTTAAAGTCTTCGGAGTCAAAGTTGATGATGCGAATTATTTATAAGCAGATTATATATAACGAGCTTTTGAACAGTTATTGGCGGTGCTAAATCTATCACAACAGCAACTATTTCAAATGCAGAAATCAGCAAGCAGTTGCTAAAAACTGGCGATACGATGACTGGTCCGCTGTGGCTACACCAGCAGATAACGCAGATTCGGCCATTAAACAGTATGCAGATAACTGTGCAAATATTAGGGTGTTGTTAACAGATGCCAACACAAATTTCCTCGAGGACGCTTACTTCAGGAGGACAAAACTTGGCATCAGTATATCACTGGCAATGAAATGTTAGTGTCAGCACTATATGTTTCACCGCTAGCTGGTGGAAGTATGACTGGCGACATCAACATGAATTCCTAAAAAAATAACAAACTTAGCCGCGCCATTTGATGGTGCAGATGCAGCTACAAAATCATATGCGGATACAAATTTTGGTCCGAGTGATGACATTTTGGTTAGTGCACCAACCGCACTAAATAGATATATTATAATGGGTAGTGATCTGCCAGTGGGTAAATCATTGTGTTTTGTTTTGGGTTCGCCATC
Source organism: Margaritifera margaritifera (assembly GCA_029931535.1). NCBI lineage: Eukaryota > Metazoa > Mollusca > Bivalvia > Unionida > Margaritiferidae > Margaritifera > Margaritifera margaritifera. The sequence goes on from JAQPZY010001076.1 coordinate 796,269, forward strand.
AAGGCGGAATGTTGTTGAAAGGTCATCTGAGGCATCTTATAATCCAATCATTATTCAAGCGCCAGACGGTTTTGAAATTACCAACCATGTAAACTCAGTTATGTTTGAGGTTACAGGACCAATATGACAAGCTAAAAAAGCTCTGCAATGACAAGGAATCTCTGTGGTCTTTAAGAAAATACTAAATGAGTTGAGTATAGATAGTGTTACGACTCTGTCTTAAAATAATGTAACAGAAAGAAAGTGAAACCAACAATGTAAGTAAAGTCAACAAGCAATTTATTTCTAGACAGTTAGTGTGAAAATTCAAAAGACTCTTACACTAACGTGAATTAAAGTCCAAAATAATCCAATAATCCCAAGTGTCCTAATCACAAGTCCCAAATATAGAATATTCCAAATGAATTCCAGTAGCCTTGAATGTCCTAATGTGCCAGTAGTCTTGAATGTTCTGATGTGCCTGTAATATAGAATGTTCTGATATGCCGGAATGATGTAATCCCGAATATCTTTGAAAGAATTCACATACATCCCAAAGTCAAGTATAAATCCAACATGAGAATGGGCACTTTTAGTAATTCCAATGAATATTTCAAATAAATAATTATTCTCTCTGAATTTACTCTGATTTTCACAACTGTAACATCTGATTACTACAATAAATTCCTTGATAGACTGATCGTAATAATATGAAGTTTAGTATAGGAATGAAATCTTGTTTACCTAACCTGTATAAATATAAGCAGAAGTCACCTGACAGAATATTCTAGTATAAGAGTAACTCTAATGGACATTTCTGGTGCGTACCTGACTATTCTCACAGCAAGATATGGAAAATTCTACAACCTGAAGCAGAAAAACCTGCAGCAGATATTCCACAACCTCAACAGTAACAAAATATTATATAAAATGAAGGATATCATGGACTTCAATCCCATTAGTAATCGTCATAACTAGGAAACGCGTGATGAACTTATTGCATATTATTGCAGCCATCACAAATGAGCCTACTGTTTTAAAAAGTCATACAGGAATTACAGGGGCCTTTTGTTTTTCTTGTCAGCTTTTCTTCTAACAATAACTGCGGCTGGCGTTGCTAGGACAGGTGCTTTCTTAGATCCTTTTCTTATGATTATATCTGGCATTGGGATTGCAGCTCAGGCTTGATACAGAAAGCTAGAACCAAAAATTCAAAATAAGATGGCCATGTGCAAATACGCTTACATCACGTACACAAAAATATTAAACCAGATCAAAGCTTGATCATAAAATAATAATAATAATAATAATAATAATACAATTTGGTACCATCTATGCTAGTCTTGACAAAATCGGACAAAGATGTTTTGTTTCCTAACTTGTTGTACTCTTCTCCTGGCATGCGTCTTGATCTTTCAAGTTCTATTACAATGTCAGCATAATAATTAAAATGCTCTACATGCTCTTTTGATGTTTGATAAATCATCTTCATAGATTCCTTGACAAATTCGTAAGCGCGATTTATCGACTTGATATCCTGAACCATCCAGTTGACATCATCAATATTCCAGCCTGTAGGAAACTTTACTTTGGCGGCATATGCACGCTCGTACGCAGCCATTATTCTTCAAAATTGTACATTATATAACCTGTTTTCCAATATCAAATTCAAGTACAATCTGCTGCAATTTTGATATGGCGCATTTGATAGTCTTATCGTAGCCTGATTCGCGAGAAATGTAGTTATAAGTAATATTGAAAATTTTCCATGGTAACACCGCGACTAACCTTTTGTCAGGACACTTTTTTGCGATGTCACAATATCATCAGGTTGATCTTGAATGTCAGCAATAACATAGTGCAGCTCTTTCTTTAAGTATGATAAAGATTCAGCCTCGTTAGACTCACCGTGATCGACAAAGTCGTCGTAGTCGCTAAAGAATCATATTATGCCAATTGCTATGGATCCTTGTCGCAGCAGCAGTAATCTCTATTATGAAATTTTCTGTAGTATTGAGGACAGAATCCAAATTGTTCCAACGAGCACTTACGAAATATAGTATCGACAAGCAGACCATATGACCGCAACAATAGGTATCTCAAGACCCGATAGTACCTGCGGCAAATAATATTTTGGCAACTTGCTAACGTCTCGCTTAAAATGACAATTTAATTCTAGCAACAGGAGTTTATTGTCGCTGAGAATGTAGCCATCTGGACTATATCTAAAACAATCGAGAGCTTGAATGCAGATAGTGTTGCCAACTACTTTTTCATTCATGGCGATCTCAACATATTTTCTGATGACTGGCTCAAATAATGTGCCCCACAGACAAAGTAACGTAACATATCGTGTATGTGTACTAAGCTTTCTTCTGGCAATACATGCGCAGTTGCAAAAGGACAAATGCCAAGGAATGTTGCCAGCTCTGATCTACCAGCTGTTGCCGATAACATAAATACCACACAGGCGACTTCTGCATTATTTAAAGCGACTTAACGAATGATTCAAATATCGATTTCGGGTCCATTATACGCTATGTCACCTTTAAATTAAAAGCAGGCAAGCATCATTCTCGTGTAAAAGTAGTATATAAATGGTAGAGAGCGCGACAAGCTGACAGCGGTGGGGCATTGGGCAAGAGACCAAGCAACATTTTTGTGTAAAGTGATTATACATCTAGGATAAAGAGCCAGAGGTCCTTGGAGTGGGTGGACTTGAGGTCACACTATAACCTGGTGTCGGTAGATTTTGAAAGCAAAAAAAGCGTCGAAAAGGTGGCGTTTAAAAAGCGTCGAAAAAATGTTTTCATACCCACATTACAACACACTACTGTCATGTGCGTCAATCCCGTGAAATATTACCACCATATTTGAAGTTGCCTGTCTGTTTGACTTCTCGCTGGAACATGCATTTGGGTCTAGTCGACTCGCAAAAGTAAGCACTGCAGTTAATTAATCTTGCTTTCCTAGTCTGGACGAATTGACTTTTGTGCATGTAGCATGCACGATGCATTCATACCACTACACTTTATTTTTTATCTTCAGTGGACTAGATAATGATAGCTGACAGGTCAAAAGACAGATCATTCTTCTCAAATTATACATACATACATACATACATACATACATACATACATACATACATACATACATACATACATACATACATACATACATACATATAGGCAGACAGACAGACAGGCAGATAAGCAGAAGGTAAGATGAGATACAAACGTAAAATCCTTTTTGGAGGATTCGATAAGGTTTTTCTTCTTCCTTTCTTTTTATTTCTTTCTATGGAATCGTATCCTGCAGCGGCATGTTTCTTTTTGGCTGATATTTACCTGGATTAAAGATCATTGGATACATTTTAATTAAACGAACCTGTATTAATACAATGATTAAACGTACATGTATTGATACAGTGATTAAATATAAACATATATATATATATATATATATATATATATATATATATATATATATATATATGTACTGACACAATGAATTAGAAAATAATTTGTGTATCATGTCTTTTATTTCTTACAATTGCTATATTATATACACGCAAAGCTTGTGACGACGTCAATCAAGAAAGATAACTCGATCAATTTTCTACTTTCGATTTAAATCTGCTGTTATCCCTTATCTATTTGTTATCGTCGTCAAACGAAAATTGATGACAAGTAATTTTGGCAACCTGAAGATTTTTTTTATAGCTGATAATTCGGACTACTAGTATCAGATGTACGGTATCATGTGTATAGTAAAAATGAAACACTGCCTAAGACTTCCAAATTGTTTACATAGCTGTATGATAAACAGTGGCACTGACAAGTCCTCTTTGTCTAGTTATTAATCACATATTACTTATTACACGGAGATACGATGAAGCTATATGGCACTGACAAGGCAATGCCGGCTTGTTATTAATCAAATAGTACATACTACAAGAGGATAATAAAACTACCATATACTGTGAATTACGATTGAAAATATTTGAACAAAGTAAATATTATCAGTCAAGCTGGAGCAATTCCATCGTACCTTCAAATCTTTGTATTTAGAAAGGAATGAACATATTTAACCCGACGTTATTCCATATTTCGAGAAGCTTTCCGTGAATACATGTAATCTAGACAAATTTTGGTGGTAAAGCCATAAGAGGATATGCTATAGTTTTAGAAACAAAACATAAAAACAAGATGTGGATAATCTTTGTCTTGATTGTATCATGTAAGTATATGTTTCTTTTCCTAACCTTTTTCTTTTGTTGTGTATACGTTTTACAGAATTTTAACTTATTTATCTTTTAATACTTAATATTTATGTTTGTTTTTGGAAGGCTTTATCTTCCTATATTTTTGCATTTTTTATATTTATATGTTAAGAACTTTACTTTTAATCAGCAAAATATAGTCAGTATTGTGCTGACGTGCCGTTAAACCCTTCAACAATCTCTACGACTACTTTCTTTTCCCAAAGTCTTTCAACGGCTTGAGTCATATATACATATATTTACAATTGATATAAAAAAGAGCGTCTCAGATAAGTTTCAATAAATTTTCATTTGAAGTGTTATTTCTCTCTCTCTCTCTCTCTCTCTCTCTCTCTCTCTCTCTCTCTCTCTCTCTCTCTCTCTCTCTCTCTCTCTCTCTCTCTCTCTCTCTCTCCTTTCTATAGCCGTAATACAATATCGTAGAACTGTTTCAAGAAGAATTAAGACAGAACAATTTTTAAAGCAAATCAATGTAAAGGTATTTATATTCAAATTTTCTTTACCGTTACATTAGACTTTTGGAACACATTTATCAACTTTTACCGCTCAAAACTGCCTCCCCGCAATCTGAACATACCTTTTTTTTCTACTTTTATCAAATTAAATAAAATCCCTTGAAATTATTCATTGCGAATGATAATTAATCATTGCATATATTGATTATTGCTTCTTTTATTTCTTTAAAAGAAGAATAAATGTGTAAATTAAAATATGATGGTACAAGCCGAAAACTCCAATACTAACACGTAAGCAGAACTGAGACCGGGGTAGTTTAATATAGTTTTGATGATTTTCTACAAGATGCAATTACTGTCATATTGCATTAAGACACATTCTACATAGACTGTCATATTGTATTACGACACATTCTACATAGACTGTCATATTGTATTAAGACACATCCTATATAGAGAAACGTATATGCGACAAATTTCTTTAAGCGAGATGATATTCTGGCAATGTTAGAATGATTGGAATAATACCTGGAATTTTCTTATTTAATCTCAAAATAGTATAACAGTAAAATATGATTGAAAAACAAACTATAACTGCAAAGATAAGATCTTTGGTTAAATATGTGACAGAATTTACAATAATAATTCGAAACAAATCGTTGTACTCTATAAACGAAAAATATAGGGAAAAATGTAGATCGAACTCCAATCATAATTTTAAAATATAATCATCGGTAAGAAAATAATTTCTTTCAAAAAGTATAGCAGTGAATAATATAAATGACATCAAGGGGTTAGGTTAAAAGAACAATTGCGATAGTACGGATTCTAAACAAGTTTAACCCAGGTCAAATTGCTTCAAGGTAATATATTCACATATCAAAGAGTGAAATAACACAAAATGTTTATCTTTAAGACAAGTTTGTGCTGATTTTAAAATTACCTTCTTCCTTCTATAAAAGAGGAGCGGATTTATTCACACAAATAGCTTTATCATTGAAGATGTCATTGATATCAAAAGAGTTTTATCAGTCGGATGTAATTGTCTCATTATTTCATTCAATAATCAGACAGTAAAAATAAGGAGACGAATATATATATAACACAAATCATATGCAGTATATATAACAAATCATATGGCGAATAACAATCCTTTCGAGTCCATTGAATCCAGCACGGAATCATATGTGTCAATGATTAAGATATATGCAACAAACTGTCAACGGGCAGTACAAAACAAGTTTTTAACTAGCCTAAGCTCTTTCGACTCTCACCTAGTCTTTGTCAAAGCCAAACACAAAATAGAGACAAGACAAATAACGAATGTAAAATAATGCTTTGGCTAGTTAAAAATCTAGTTTTTCCACTATTAGTTGTCAATTCGTACATATAAATAACAGCTGCTATGGTCTAAATATTCATTACATATTCACTTAAGTGTATGACGTTTCGAAAAACTCCAACATAGATCGAGATTAGCAGACACGTGAGCTCTGAATATTAATGTAACCCTTTAATAAAACAAATGGATTCCGCCTAATGATGTTTTGTTTCAAATGAAACTTTACATATTCTTGTATGCTTTAGAGAGAGAGAGAGAGAGAGGGAGAGAGAGAGAGAGTAGTAGTAGTAGTACATGGCGAGGCGTTAATTGTTAAAGCCTGGAATGCTATTATGAAACGAACTGTTTCTGAAGAATACAATTTTCAAAATAACAGTGCAAAGCTACTTTGCCTAGAATATTGTTTGAATACAAAGTTATTTTGTGCAGGTTTGCAGCAGATCTAGTTCATTTTCAGACCGTTTAATCAACAATATATAGTATGGAATCCTTAGATTTATATGGCATTAGAAAAGACAAACTCTGTAGCTACATATGTTCTATTTTCATGTTACAGATGCGTGCGGAGATCAACTGCGAATAAGTCCTGCTCCATTGGCTGTTGTTGACGAACATTCAGATCTAACATTGACATGCAATTACAACGGTACTTTATTCCCGTTCGAAATAGTATGGTTTTCAATTAATTTGGGTTTTGATTACAGGGATAACACATATCTCGACAGGAATTGTACTCCCTATTATGCAATGTCAAATCGGAATAAAACCTTCACGTGCAACGAATCCATCGGAAAATTTCAGATGACAATAATAGATGCCCGTAGAGATACACATGGACAAATGTGGAGATGTGGATTGCATTTGTCCGGTTCCACATACGCAGAAAGTAATTGGACTATGGTAAATGTAAGAGGTAACTAATTCGTAAGGTTTTTCTGTAAAATTTCAAGATACATGCCTATATATATGTAGACAGAACTATGACCTGGGTGGGAGATGAAGAAAGAGTACCACATCTATGTTCTACTCAATTTAATTTCTTTCATTTGGACTGATTCCGTGCTTTCTCTAAATTAGTGTCAAAATATTTTCCTCGTTTCATCACAACAACTAGTTTTACTCTTAGTTTCCAAGGGAATTAATGCCAAAGACCAATATGTTTTTATGTACATTTATTTTCATCATTACATTATTTTTATAAAGTATATTTTTAGAAGGAGAAATAATATCTCTCGCTTGGAACAAATTGTAACTCTCTAACCTGTTCTATTGTTATTGGTGACCCCTCTTCTGTGAATGCAGAAAGAGGGATAGATATACATACATTGAGATAGATATATACATCAACAGAGACAAATATATAGAGAGAGATAGATATATATATATATATATATATATATATAGAGACAGATACATACGTACATCTGTATCAAAAAGCAAGAATACATTATGAGGTTATCTACATTAATACCTTTATACATTGTTGATCTTTCAGGGAATTTTACTGAGACGTCATGTAAGTATAGTTTGTCTTTAACACGCTTGTTTTGTTTCTTTGTTTACATATTTTTAATACACTTGCTGTCTACTAACCCTTTTGAGTTTGAATTTACCTACATATATTGAAATTTTCCGTTCAAACTCTTTGAAAAAGTCCAGATATTTGTATGATGTAAAAATCAATAAATGGGCATGTTACCGTTGTGTATGAGAAAATACTTTTGTTATCGTGTTCGTCTTTAAATTATATATATATATATATATATATATATATATATATATATATATATATATATATATATATATATATATATATATATATATATATATACATTGTCTGATACCGCTACGGGAACATGACCAAGTTTTGTGACGCCCAAGGCCTTTAGCAATTGCGCCACCGAAAAAAGAAAAAAGCAGCCAATCCTTTGCAAGAAAAATTAAATAGCTTGCTCAAATGATGCCCAATAAAGGTAGACCTGGGTGCCATTTTGTAAATTAGAGATCTTCATCTACAAGTTATTTTATTTGCACCATGAAGATAAGATTATGCATATATCTAATCAATGGATTAGGAGCTATTGCATGTTAAATATTCAAAAGCTGTTACTCATGACTAAAGTTATGGCAAGCTTTCGAATCAACGAAAACGGAGAGCTTTGTGGCCTTTTTTGAGATACATTTCCCTAAAGCCGGGTGCCGGTTAGCCTGTTTTACAGTCCGTTTTAATTCTCGAGAATGACGGCCTGAAGACCTGCGAAAATTTAGAGCAGCGCCCTCTGCTTTACCCTAGGATTCAATGGGCTAATTTCACGTTCGATAACTTTGATCAAGTTATCCCGAAATAGACCACAAACTTGCCTTGTTTTGGATAAGGTCAACGTCATCAGTAAATTGGTTATTAATAGGCTTAATCATCACGGAATACACCTCGCATGTCCCCAGGCGTCGATATCGCCACAAACTCAATAGGGTGCCATTAATTAATGATAATCTATTTTCGACGGATTTTCAGCGGGGGAATAAAAAGAAAAGAATATATTGGTAAAGCAAACATATATCGACGACTGTACCCAGGCTAGGTGCCGGTAAAATCAACATTAATCAACAATCTAGCACCAGATGGGCACAGTGTAATTTTGGCCTGCCCGAAAAAAAATCATGGTCGTTTCGGCGTACAGACAGAATCAATGTAAAATTTCAAGCACTGACAAAAATCGAGGAAAATTAAACAAATAAAATTCTACGTTGATATGAGAGAAATGGTCTCATCTCGAATAAATAATTACTGTATCCAATGTTTATCTCCCATTAGAGACTGGTAATTCCACTTTTGAAATAATAGGCATCGTAGTATGTAACTTCGTATAAGTCATGATGATGCTGAGGCTTAATTAGTGCACCTTCAATCTTCATTTAAAGAAGCAAAATAAAGAAGAAAAAAAAATTGAGATCTCATTGAACCGTATACAAATTACAATGCAGTCGCATCAAATCATAGGTCTCTGGTGTAATTATGCTTTGTATGTATCAGAGGCAGTAAATACATATAGGTTTTTAGCTGAGCATTGAAACATACTGACCCGAGGTCATTTGGCGCAAGATGCCAGAGCTTGCGAGGGTATTCTACGCCACCTGAAAGAGGTCCTTATATTTTTTAATACTACATCAATAACCTTATTACATACTTAAAACAAGCATATTAATCATTCTGTTATGTTATAGAAATAATACAAGTGAAACAAAAATTAAAAGAATTGTTTTAACGTTTTATAGAACAATTTACACGTCATTCATTTACTGAATGAAACCTGAACACCGCGCAGTAATACACGCTCGTTTACCGTTATGGAAGCGCGCCTACATGGGGTGATTATCATTCAGTAATGAACGAAACTAAGTTTGTTAAAGAGGATTGAATCTCGTGTAGCCAAAGAAACATAACAAAATAATGATATGAGGAAAAATGAATGAAAATTGAAGACACAGATATGATAAGATAAGCCACAAAAATTCCGTTGTGATTGTTTCAATGTTGTTGTCACCATGGCGGGTAAATCTGAATGTGCAGTATGCGTCATGATTATTGCCAGGGTATTGTGATCCATCGCTCTTGGATAATACATCAGAAATGATATTCATTTTGGAGTCGTTTGTGTTTCAATAAATTCCTAGCACAAGATAAAACATGACATTCAGAGTGGATAAAAGTGCACTGTTTACATGAAAGAGATGATGTTGACTAATACATTGTATCAAAGATCAGCATGAACGACCCCACCCCCACCCCCCCCCAACCCCGTGCTAATAACAGCAACTAACGATTTCTATTCGCCCATTTTCAATATTATTATAAATCATAATTTATTTTTCTCCCTGCAATTTAAGTCTTCGAATGTATTCTGATTTTCTTAACTTAATTTGGATGATAGTAATTTTTCTATAGATGAAAGCTAGATCTACGGATTCTCCAGCTCTGGTGTCAGGTAGAAAGAATTAGAATGATTGTCGGTCTCTGGTTGCCATCAGATTTATGACGTGGTCAACATTCTACGTTTCCGTCGCCATTTTTATTTAGCCGTAGTCAAAGGTTAGTTCATCAAATGCGGGCACATGTTTACCATTTTTTTTAGGAAGTGGTGAATATTTTTGTTAACTACGATCAATACCGCTGAATATTGATCTGTTGCAACAACGTTAAAATAAAATAACTGTTTATGCAGTATATAATAAGTATTTATACATCTCTTATGTTATTATAATTTGTATGTGATCTAAGGCAGTAAATATGTGATTGTATATCTCGGATGTTATTACAATTTGTATGTGATCAGAGGTAGAAAATATGTATTTATACATTTCTGGTTTTATTACTATTTATATGTGATCAGAGACAGTAAATATGTAATTATACGTCTCTGGTGTTATTATAATTTGTATGTGATCAGAAGGAGTATATATATATATATATATATATATATATATATATATATATATATATATATATATATATATATATATATATATATATATATATACATATACATATATCATACGTTTAAGATATGATGAAATTAAAATCACTATGGAATACAAATGCACCAATGTTTGTTTGTGTATTTGTGTATTTAACTAATATTTATGACTGTGTGCGATAGTCGAATGAATCAGATCCCAAACCAACAGCAAAATCGTAATAAACAGGGTTGGGGCTGATTTATCAGAGCATGTGTGTGATTTTGCTTGCGTGCACGTGTGTATTTGTGTGTCTGAGAGAGAAAAACAGAGATGTTTAGCACACATTTTTTAAAAACAAAATCAGCCCTTTTGTCGTCATTTAAGGAAGACAACCCGCATTTCGCGAATTTCGATGAGGATTTTGATAGAAAAAGCAGTAACATTCAAGATACTTACAATTTATGTTTTTTTTTTCCGCTGTCATCCTTCAGCATGTAATATTTGTGATTACCAAAGAAACAATGAAAATAAAATTAGCCATGAATGCAAGATTTCGAAATAAATATAAAGTTGAACAATGTAATTTCGGGCATGATCTCGTAGCTAACCATCCAGGCAGTTATATTAGTGGGAAAACATGTGTTAAAATAGATTGTTAAATGACAGTGGTGTTATCATAGATAATAATAGAGATAGAATAGTCAGATATAAGAAAACAAATAAATAAAGTACGAATCGAATTATGGTTAAGTATATTGGATGTGGCTAACTGTCAGTTTGAATAGATCCACATCTGGCAGATTAACAATATCAGCAGGTAGAGAGTTTCAGTGTATGATGCTGTTAGGGAAGAAATAATATTTCCTGTAATCGGCAGTCGTCTACTTATTTTACGTGTTCAGGCATATCATTGATGCAGGTGAGAAATAGTATGAGTCATAGAACAGAATCCTGGGGACCCCAGATGTTATTGGTTTTCTCTGTTCATTATTTTGTTTAGAAAATGATTTGATCCAATGTTTTACCCCTAATTCCATAGCAACTTTGTCATTATTGTTTTATAATCTAATGTTTAATTTTACAAATTTATCTTTGTCCTTCTGTTTCCCAATTTTATTGTTTAATTTTTTATAACAGCCTATGTATCTTGCAGTTGATCCTGGGGAGACCATTCTTGGTCCCAGCTTGTTTGAATGTGATGCACAGATATATTCCCTTGTCTACATCTGTTGTAAAGTTCTACAAAGTTCTTAAGCATTCGGGATAACGTAATTAATATTTGATAGCAGCTCGTGTTAATAGTCTGTCATGATTTGTTTTAGTTGGGTCCAATTAGCTTTCTTGTATATCTGTACTTTGGATGGGAGTTGTTTTACAGTTTTGCCATTGACGTTAGCGTCGATGCATATGACAGCATCATGGTCACCGATTCTTGGGATTGTTGTGGTTTTGTTGATGAGTGTTTGATTAGTTGCAAAGAACAGGTCTTAGATATTTTGACCTCTGTTAGAATTATAATAATTTGTTCTAGGTTAAAGTCGTGGAAGTTTCAATACAGTCCCTATAAAACGCTGGATATTTACAGTCTGACCAAGGCCTTAATCGGTGTTAATACAGTTCTCATAAATTGCTTGTCACACAATACTGTATAGAGAGTGCTGTCTTCTGTAAGTCTAAATTGGTGTTAATATATTGTTACGACTCTATGGTCTAAGAAAAATGTAACAGAAAGAAAGTGAAACCAACAAATCAAGTAAAAATCAACAAGCAATTTATTACTAGATAATTAAAATGAAAAATCAAAAAGTCACTTACAGTAATGTGTTTATGTATCCTAATAATCCAATAAGAATGATTGTTCTAATCACAAGTCCTAAATATAGAATGTGTCCTTGAATGTTATTATGTGCTAATGGTCTCCAAAGTCCTGATGTACTAGAAATCTTGATGTGCTGAAGTCAAAATGAAGTATTCCAAAATCTCTGAATAAGTTCACATAAATTCCAAAATTGTCAATTAAAATCCAAAATCCAAAAGTTTGTGAGCACTGTTAATAATCCAATGAATAATTAAAATAATTCCTCTCTTAGAATTTGGAATGAATTTTCACAACTGTAATAGCTCTTTACAAGACTGATGGTAATGTCGAACTGAACAAAATGTCTACCAAACATGATATATATAAAGATTGGTCACATGACAGAATGTTCTAGATTGGTCACATGACAGAATGTTCTAGAATATGAGTCATCTTAATGGAATTTTAACTGTAAACAAAATCAACCTTGACCTTCAAATTGAGAAAACATATTGATCAAAACAACCTAATTCAAGGACACTAGTTATACATGTTTTTCCTAACAAACATAAAGATTTAAGCAAATATTAAAGTGAAGAAACATTTATAACCTCCCAAAACACATATACAACATTATATAAACATGATACATAACACCTCCCCTCATAAAGAAAAAGAAAGATTTATATAATAAAGCTTTCTTTTGAATATACATCTAATACTACAATAACCAAAATTACATAAGAACATGTTTTACGATACTGGACTTAATTACATCAAGCAATATTACATTTCTAGGCACGTGAGAGTGCATCTGCAATCACATTGTCTTTTCCCCTGATGTGTCTAATGTCAATGTTATATTCCTGCAATATCAAACTCCATCTCAACAATCTCCGATTTTTGTCTTTCATTTTGTTGATGAAAGTAAGGGGATTGTGATCACTGTACACAATAATTGGAGAAAGAGATGAGGTAACATACACTTCAAAATGCTGTAAAGCCAATATCAAAGCCAAACATTCCTTCTCAATTGTGGAATAATTTTTCTGGTGTTTGTTTAGTTTTTTAGAAAAATAACACACAGGGTGATCCACACCACTTTTGTCTTCCTGAATCAATACTCCACCAACTCCTACATCACTTGCATCAACAGATAATTTAAATGATTGGCTAAAATTTGGTGCAGAAAGAACTGGTTCATTCTTAAGCATGGCCTTTAACTTGTCAAAAGATTCCTGATACTTGTCGGTCCAATGAAATTTGCTTTTCTTACTCAATAAACTTGTCAAAGGTTCAGCAATTTTGGAAAAATTGGAACAAAATTTCCGATAATATCCAGCCATACCTAGAAATCGCATCAGTTGCTTTTTACAAATTGGAACTTGAAATTCAAAGATAGCTTTGACCTTAGCTTCTATAGGTTTAACTTGACCTTGTCCCACAATATGTCCTAAAAATGTGACAAAAGCATGGCAAAACTCACTTTTGCTCAAATTAATTGTCAGATTCGCATCACTGAGTCGATCGAAGAATTTTCGAATGGTTTCCAAATGATCTTCCCAGGTGTTGTTGTAGATAATGACGTCATCGATATAAGCGTCACAATTATCAAGACCAAATGTTATCATGTTCATCAGACGTTGAAACGTTGCAGGCGAATTTTTCATTCCAAACGGCATGACTTTATATTGATAAAGTCCATCTGGAGTTGCAAATGCTGAAATTTCTTTTGCCCTTTCCGTCAGTGGAATTTGCCAGAATCCTTTTAAAAGGTCAAACTTGGTGACATATTCCGCATTTCCAATTTTATCAATGCAATCGTCCATTCTTGGGATTGGAAATGAATCAGTTTTGGTGACACTGTTGACTTTTCTATAGTCAGTACACATACGGAATGTATTATCTGACTTGGGAACAAGAATACATGGTGAACTCCAGTTACTTTTACTTGGTTCTATGAAATCATTCTCCAGTAGATACTGAATTTCTTTCTTCAGATAGTTCTGTTTGAGAGGATTCATCCTATAAGGATGCTGTTTCACAGGAGCAGAATCTACAATGTCAACGTCATGATAAATTTTACTTGTTCGTGTTGGAACATCAGGAAACAAGTGCTCATAGTCATGTAATAGCTGTTTTAGTTCATTTCTTTCCTGTTGTTGTAGATGTGAAAGTTTCTGGTCTAGGTTGTTCAATATTTCTGAATTCCGAAGATTGGTTATACCAGAGTCACTATAGTCTGATCGTATTCCATCGTTGATATCTTCACTGTGTGGGACAGGTACAACTAAATTAACTGAATAATTAGCTGAGCTATCTCTGTCAAAATATTCCTTTAACATATTTATATGACAAAGTTGTTTCTGTTTCCGTCTCCCAGGAGTGTTAATGATATAATTTAAGTCATTTACTTTCTTTTCAACGGTATAAGGACCAAAAAATTTAGCCTGAAGAGGATTCTGAAGTATGGGAAAGAGAGCCAGAACTTTGTCACCAGGTTTAAAACTCCTTTCCTGTGAATTTCTGTCATACCTTAATTTCATATTTGACTGAGTAGTGTGAAGATTGGTTCTTGCTACTTCACAGGCCTTTGACAACTTGTATTTGAAATCAGAAACATAATCTAGAAGATTAATCTTTGAGTCTTCATTTGAAAGAAGTCTCTCTTTCAATAATTTCAATGGTCCACGGACAGTATGACCAAAAACTTATTCAAAGGGACTAAAACCCAACGACTCTTGAACTGATTCCCTAACAGCAAACAATAACAAATGAACACCCTCATCCCAATCCTTTTCTGTATCAAAGCAATAGGATCGAATCATATTCTTCAAAGTTTGATGAAATCTTTCCAAAGCACCTTGACTTTCAGGGTGATAGGCAGAAGATTTAAACTGTTGGATGCCTAATTCATGCATAACTTGTTGGAAAATTCCAGACATAAAATTTGACCCTTGATCCGACTGGACAGATTTGGGAAGGCCAACAAGTGTAAAAAACTTCACCAAAGCTTTCACAATAGTTTTAGTTTTTATATTTCTCAGAGGAATTGCCTCTGGAAATCTTGTAGATGCACACATGATGATCAACAAGTATTGGTTGCCCGACTTGGTTTTAGGTAAAGGACCAACACAGTCTACAATTATTCTACTAAATGGTTCATCAAATGCAGGAATAGGTTGCAGATGAGCCTTAGGTATCTTCTGATTGGGTTTTCCTACCATTTGACAAGTGTGACAAGATCTGCAGTATTTAGAAACATCACTTTTGAGTTTCGGCCAATAAAAATGATTCAAGATCTTGTGATAAGTCTTACGGACTCCTAAATGACCAGCCAAAGGAGTTTCATGGGCTAAATTAAGAATTTCCTGTCGATATGACTTAGGAACAACAATTTGATAGCTCACTGACCACTCGTCACCAGCGGGTACATCAGGTGGTCTCCATTTCCTCATAAGGACCCCATTTTTCACAAAGTAACACACTGGAACTTGTGTGGCTTCAGTTTCACTAATAGCCCTCTATAACAAACAAGATATCTCGGGATCTTGCTCCTGTTCAACGACAAGGGATTGTCGTTTGTCATCCTGATTAGAACAAAGAGAATGAGTTGCCAAAAGAGGATCACTGTGATCAATACCATTTGATTGATCAATACCTGAGGAAAAGGTGACCTCATCAAAAAACTGACCAATACATGTGTCAGCTAAAGGAATAATATCTTGATCAACATCAATCTCAAGAGCTCTTTTTGCCATAGCTCTAGTAACTGCACAAGCAGGGTACAAATCATGGATTTCAGTTTCGACAGGATCAACTTTCTGATCCAAACAAGGCTTGTCAGTTAGAAGTGGATTAACCACAACCTTATCTCCAGCTAGGTCATTGCCTAGTAATAAATGAACACCCTCTATGGGTAAAGAAGTCACTGCCCCAACAGTCACAGGTCCAGAAACTAAGTCTGATGCCAAATTTACACAATGAAGAGGAACATTTACAAAGCCGCACTCTACTCCCTGAACAAGAACACTTTCACTTGAAGAAGACTCCTCAGACAAAGGCAAAGTACCTGATAATAAAAGACTCTGAGAAGCTCCAGTGTCCCTTAATATTTTAATTGGGATAGGCTTGGCAGAATCACCAATAAGTGATATAGAACCTTCTGACATGAATGGTTCATAAGCCTCCAAAATAGAATTAGACTGGGGTTTGTTTGACCCAACAAATGTATTGCTTTCAATACAAGACCGTGACCTTGACCTCGTAGAAATAAGAGCATTTGGAAAAGCTCTGTCTTTACTCTGTTGCTTATTTTTCAACTTGAAGCAATCAGAAATAACGTGCCCTTTCTTTTTACAATAAGTGCACGTAGGAAGAGATAAGAATTTCTGATCAGTCTTATCAGATGTTTGATTCCTAACAGTTGTGCTGTTGTGAAATTTGGAAGTACTCGAATGAGATTGAAATGGTTTTTTACCAGAAAACTGCTGAGAGGACGACTTATTGCCAAATGAAATTTTGTGAGTCAAGGAATTATCATCAGCCATACGAGCAGCATTTTCCAAAGTTTCCACTTACTGCTCGTCAAGATAGGTTTTAACATCACTATGGATGCACCTCTTGAACTCTTCAATTAATACGAGCTGTCTGAGGTTATCATAAGCTTGATCAACTTTCTTGGCTGAGCACCACCTATCAAATAGTTGTTCTTTATCCCTTGCAAATTCGACATGAGTTTGTCCAGTTTCTTTTCTACAATTCCTAAACCTTTGTCGATATGCCTCTGGTACCAACTCATAAGCTTTCAAGATGTACTCCTTAACCACATCATAATCAGTGCTTTGTTGTACTGACAGTGAAATGTAGACTTCACGAGCTTTGCCAATAAGTACACTTTGTAATAACAAAGTCCAATGCTCTCTGGGCCATTTCAAGTTTTCAGCTATTTTCTCGAAATGAAGAAAGTATTTATCTACTTCTTTTTCCTGAAAAGGGGGTACTAACCTAATATATCTAGTAACATCAAAACCTGAACTTGTGTTTAAAGGAGTGGAGTGTGCTCTGTTTGCCAGTTCTAATTCTCTTAATTTAAATTGCATTTCCCTTTCTTCTCTTTGCATCTGCATTTGTATTTGTCTATCTTCTTTCTCTCTCTCCATCTGCATTTGCCTCTCTTCTTTCTCTCTCTCCATCTGTATCTGCATTTGTCTCTCTTCTTTCTCTCTCTCCAACTGCCTCTCTTCTTTTTCTCTCTCCCTCTGCCTCTCTTCTTTCTGCATTTGGATCTGCCTCTCTTCTTTCTGCATTTGGATCTGCCTCTCTTCCTTCTCTCTCTCTCTCTGAATCTGAAGCTTTGCCAATTCTAAATCAATCTGTTTCTTTAACTCTAATTCCCTTAATTTCCTGTCAGAACCAGATACAGGCTTTCTCCTCAAACTTAAAGCACTGCTATCAAAAATTCCCTTTCCTACTAAATACTGAATCAAAATAATCTTTATCTCCTGTTTTGTCAATGATACTTTTGCCTCAGATAGACTGTATTTTCTGGCAAGCTCGAGCAACTCATCCTTTCTCATGCACTCTAACCCCTCCTGGGTAGGTTTTGAAATGAAATTCTGAACATTAGATGCCATTGTAAATGCTTGTTGGTTTCACACAAAACAAATTTCTCTATTTAAAATCTTTGCCAAAGACAAAAAAAATTCAGAGACAAAATCAATATGAATTTCAAAGATAAATTTAATATCTCTAATATGCTGACGAGCCCCCAATTTCTGTTACGACTCTATGGTCTAAGAAAAATGTAACAGAAAGAAAGTGAAACCAACAAATCAAGTAAAAATCAACAAGCAATTTATTACTAGATAATTAAAATGAAAAATCAAAAAGTCACTTACAGTAATGTGTTTATGTATCCTAATAATCCAATAAGAATGATTGTTCTAATCACAAGATCTAAATATAGAATGTGTCCTTGAATGTTATTATGTGCTAATGGTCTCCAAAGTCCTGATGTACTAGAAATCTTGATGTGCTGAAGTCAAAATGAAGTATTCCAAAATCTCTGAATAAGTTCACATAAATTCCAAAATTGTCAATTAAAATCCAAAATCCAAAAGTTTGTGAGCACTGTTAATAATCCAATGAATAATTAAAATAATTCCTCTCTTAGAATTTGGAATGAATTTTCACAACTGTAATAGCTCTTTACAAGACTGATGGTAATGTCGAACTGAACAAAATGTCTACCAAACATGATATATATAAAGATTGGTCACATGACAGAATGTTCTAGATTGGTCACATGACAGAATGTTCTAGAATATGAGTCATCTTAATGGAATTTTAACTGTAAACAAAATCAACCTTGACCTTCAAATTGAGAAAACATATTGATCAAAACAACCTAATTGTGTAGCTCTGGCATCATTTTATGTTCAGATGTACCAGCTTCGTTTATCCAAAGCACTCAGTGTTTAACTTCTTCTTTCTAAGAATTACAATCGACTCCGATCAATACGAACTCCACCGATTGAAATAATCAGTTCGTATGAACAGACGATAGATAGATCAATAAACAGAAGATTTAAAAAGATGTTATAAATGTATATTCCTTAGAGAAACTTTTATATTGTATTATGTATATTGAATCTATTGTGTACTTAACATTGTCTATTACAGTAAGGTTGTACTTATTGGTACTTTAAATTATAGTTACTTGTCACCAGGATGTTTACCAGCATTTGAGTTCAAGGCAAGTCTTATTTACAATTATACTGGAGGGGTTTTCCACTAGGATGACTCACGTCCTGTTATGATATGAGTAATTAGCAGATGTGTATATAATAGAGACTTGATACGCATTAAATTCATTCCTGTTTTAGATCAGTCTGTAGGAATCCATTTGTGATCAGCGTTTACATTCTCCCGTTGAAATCAGATATAATTCAAGAGGAATTATGTATTTAATATATATTCATTGGAATTACTATAGTACTCATTTACTTTTGAATTAATAGATTACTTTGGACTTTTTTGAACTCATTCCAAGACATTCTGAATTATATCATTGTGGTATATAAATATATTCAAGACCATTGAAACTCATTCGTAATTTTATTCTATATTCTTGAACATGTGATTAGGACATCTAGGATTATTTGGAATTTGATCATAATATTGTAAGTATCTTTTGAATTTTACTTTGTATTATATGGAAATAAATTGCTTGTTGATATTACTTACATTGTTGGTTTCACTTTCTTTCTGTTACATATTTTTAAGACCTAGATTCGTAACAATTGTAGTTTATCTGAAATAATTATTATGTAACATTTTTTGTGAACACTTGACAAAATTATGGTCCCAAAAATGACACAGCTATCTACAGTGTTCATTTCGTAGTTTTGAAATAATCTTCACTTTTTCTTGCTTCTTTTACACTTACACTGAAAACTAATTTTTTTTTTACTTTTGCACAATAGCCATCCAGCAAGTCATCAATCTTTATTTGAAACTGCCAAAACTTGATATGGTTCAAAGTCCTAACCATGTTCATATCATGTAACAGCTTAGATTGCTTTTAAGCCATCTTCTGTGGAGTCATAGTCATCAGTTATTGTACCGTTTAAATTCAAGTACATGGACGATTTCCATGTTAAAATGAGTGTCGGTTTTATGCGGGGGGGGGGGGGGATTAATGAAAAAATGAAATTTGTGATCGAAATATGCTTTAGTTTTCGGACTTGAGGGGTCTTGGTTTACTGGTTAAAAATGAAGATATTTAATTAAGATATTTTAAGATATAAAATATTAAATTCATGATTCCTCAAAAAATATCGGTTTTTAGGTGATTCTGGTATAATGAGGGTTCGGTTTTTAGGACTCTCTCTCTCTCTCTCTCTCTCTCTTTATATATATATATATATATATATATATATATATATATATATATATATATATATATATATATATATATATATATATATATATCCTCTCCTTTCTTTCACTTCGTATGGGAGTTTCTTTTGTACCAGGATGTAAATACCCCCCCCCCCCCCTCTTTATAACCTTTGTGTTAAGTGTTTGCTTTGTCATCATTTGTCCTTGATGAAGAGATTGCCGAGCTATTATTATTATTATTATTATTATTATTATTATTATTATTATTTTCAGGCTTTAGGAATTATGATGCAGAAATCTGTCCTTATCCAATTGCTAGAATCGAGGAGAACAAAACATTAGTGATCACTCTCAAAGTCAATGCTACCAGTGCTTTGAGTCATAATACCTGGTGGAGCGAGCATATCCATTGGGATACCCGAGTACATTCATGGGGTGTATACCAAAACTGCACCATCCTAGGAATAATACCAGCTGGTTACAAATTTACATGTAACCCGTCAGAGTCTACAATCACTTTTACATTGGATCAAGTTCAGAAGGACAGAAATACTAACTCCTTTAATATTCAAGTCCCATTTAATTCTACTCGTTACATTGACAAAAACATCTTCATTTCTGTCCAAGGCACAGGTACTCTTTACTAAAAGGACTTCATTCTTTATCTCTTCCCTCATTCTTACAACATCTTTGGAAAGACACACACACACACACACACACACACACACACACACACACACACATATATATATATATACAATTTCATTATCATCAAGTGATTAAATGTGTTTAACAAAATAGGTTGAATTTAAAACATTTTCCTTTTCTATGGATTGATGAAAACAAGAACTTTAAATATATTTAACCGTTTCTTAAAGCATAACTGCACGAAAACAAACAAACAACAACAATAATATATACAAAGAAGAGGTAAAAGACATTTATCATTTCCATTCTCCTTTTAGATATCGGACACAGCTGATATATAACTTTCTCTAAATTATGTTATCTCTCTCAAAAATAGAAGTAACTGAGTATCTGGTGGTTATATATTGTGTTATAGAAATAATTATGGAATTGTGTATTGTGTATATATATATATTGTGTTCCTTGATAATTCAGACGAAAAAGGAAGATAAATCACTACTAAACATATACGTATTTCCATATTGGTGAAAACTATATACAGTAAACCTTCCCCCTGTGACTCGACTTAATTCTGAATACCGGTCGGATATTTCAATTCCAAAAAAGCTTGTTCTAATGTCAACTAAACCTCTGTATACTGGCCACATCAATATATCGGAAAAATATTTTAATTCAATTAGTGTCCGATTTCTGGAAGTTTTAATGTATATGCCTTGTTAATAATAATAATAATAATAATAATAATAATAATAATAATAATAATAATAATAATAATAATAATAATAATTCATCATATCTCAAGATACGGAAAAGTCTATGAAAACGTGCTTCGTCTACCATGTAGTCACTTTAAACATCAAGAGAAAATCTCAAGTCACTTGTGTATTGTTCTAAGGCCACACAATCAGGAATGACTTACTTAATTGATTCGGTATGAAAACATTAAATTAGACAGAGGAAACAAAGAGGTATATCGCACACTGGATGGCAACCTGCCTCTAGATAACACTAAAATGCTTCACAGGTATATCTTGTACATGAAACTCATTGCCCTTTAATGCAGGAAACCTATCCTTGAAAAACAATCTACGTTCATTTTATGAGACTTGTAATTGAAATATACATATTATCAAAAACTGCTAGTATCACTTCATGAACTGAGAGCTTTTAAAAGGTAAATACTACTCTCGCTTAACCTGCAAATTCTATTAAATTTCAAGACGATTGATTAATTTGTTTAAAAGATACAGGTATAAGATCTGGTCCCGCTTTCAAAAAATATCTCAACCTTGAGTAAAAACTAGGCTCAAATGTTTTGATACTGATTCTTTGTAAATAACGACAAAATAACTGTATTAATTATATGTTGTTGAGGCAAACTGTCTACCTTCAGGCTGAGCACAGAGATCCTGACATTGACTTTTGAGTTAAGCACATAGCTAGGTCGAGAAGTGTTACATAACCAGAACATGATGCTCCAGTATTTAGCGAGTAGTAGTAGAGAAGGAGTTTAAGACCGGGCTTACCGGTCTGGGTCAACGCCTTTTATACCCCGTGACTTTACCCTTTTTGCACACGTGAGTGCATCGCCAATGTATTCCCGTGGGTGACAAATGCGGGTCAGCGCGCGCGGCGCCATCGTGTTTTATACAAATTAAATCCGCCTGGATTTCGAATGGCCGCTCAGTCGGAAACCAATGGGAGATATACGTTTTGCTTGATGATTGTCCAATAGATAAATATACGCGCGATAGGCAGGTCGCTTGCGAGTCACGACACGGTTAACCTTGTTACCGATCTGGGTTAACCCCTTCGCGCCCGTTGTGCGTCTCGTGCGAGAGAAACCCCATTAGCGCCTCTGGCTGGAAGTCAGTAAAATTATTGCTCGCGAGTCTGCTGCAGCTGTATTGGAATAACTTTAGTGGGTTTATAGGGAATAGCAATCTATACAATCTCTGGTTCTGCGTGCCTTTAATTCTCAAAGAAGAACCGAAGATTTCCAAGAATTAAAATCGCTAGCAGCTAATCTTATCCACCACTGATGTGAAAACGAATCGAATTAGTGTTGGCGAACGTACCTATTTAATAATGTGAGATACATAATTGTGATACCAAGCCGTGACTATACATGCACATGTGCGCACGTATTATGATCCCTGTACTTATTTCGGAGAGAGACGTTGCATTCGAAGAACGATTACACTGGAACAGTCATTGCACTCAAACGCAGGCGCAATGACAATTCTAAAATAGATTCAATTTCACATCAGTAGCAACGCAGGGGTGTATTACGTCTTTCTTCAACGAAGTCCCACGCATGGTTGTGCAAAAAGATCTCCGGCACGACATATACGTGGAATATCTACGTGAGCGACGCGAAGTCATGCACGCGGCAAATCTTATCCGGTCGCGGTGAGTTTGTCCCCGCTGGACACCAAGCGATAGATTTTCTCTGATGGAGTTACTACTTACGCAAAGCGGTTTTGCGCCAAATAGTAGCGCGTTGGTTGCCCCGGATATTAATTCGGTCCAATATCGTATATGCAACTTCGGACCACGCCGGGTCAGTAGTCCGACGTTGTCCGCCTTCCAGCTCCCCCCGGCGCGTACAGGTACCGAACCAAACTGTTTCCGGCCAAGTCTAAAGCGGGTGGCTGCTGTGGCAAAATACCACGTGTGACCGCAACAGTCTTCT
This sequence comes from Margaritifera margaritifera, assembly GCA_029931535.1. Taxonomy (NCBI): domain Eukaryota; kingdom Metazoa; phylum Mollusca; class Bivalvia; order Unionida; family Margaritiferidae; genus Margaritifera; species Margaritifera margaritifera. The sequence goes on from JAQPZY010001076.1 coordinate 819,831, forward strand.
GCCGAATCGCATCAGCGGGTCTTATTCCCGTCGCACGTGTGGTTTAATTATTCAACGTTACTATGACCGGACGAAGCAGCGTCACCCACGTTCGTGACCGATCATGAATCAGCAATTCCTGCGCGTATTGGTGCTGGAATAATCGTTTCGCGAGTGTGGGGTTGAATAGTTCCACATTGGCGTGATCGCGATGAATGTTGACATGTCCACGACGCTGCAAGCGTTCTGAGAAATTCTTTTCCCAGGTCAGCCTGCAACAGCCACAGCCATGTTAACGGTCCACGTGCGTAAATGAGTTCAAACGCGTCTGCGACACTTGTTGAATCTTTAGACGTCAACGGCTCGGCTTCTTTTGTATCTGCTGGCAACATCCAGGACGTTTAACGCGTATTTTTGTATGTACGTGGACGTACCCGATTATGTGAGAGAAACAAAAGATCAGCCTGTTGATCTTCGTTGGGGTTCTTACATGAAACCACAAACGGGAGATTTTCCTTGGCGCGGACAGATAAATCTGCCATAATGTTTGTTTGGTCAGCCACGCTCTGGCAACGCAATTACTAAATTTTGCCGCATTCGCTAACTTACCAACGGTTGCTTCACCCTTTTAATAACCGCGCGGACTGTAGTATATCGCGGACATGGTTTGCTCTGTTTCGAGTTTCGCAGGCATGTTTCTTATAATGAGGCTTTACCTCCAAGTGCAATCTTGCCCTTCATGCCTCCTTTGATGATACATCTGGCGATTCTTTCTCCGACACCCGATCCCGCGATCGCGTTCAAGTCATGGATGAGATCCACGTCCGTGCGTTGACGCGCACGGGTATCATTTGATCTTTTATACGCGAGATAATGTTGGACACAGGCGGCGTCGGCGCGGTTTACATGTTCTTCTCCGGGCTTCGGTCGATTGTCGGAATCCAGTCGTATGTCTAGGGATATGCTTTTCACCAGGATATTTACTCCACGGTACCACGGGGAGTTTCGTCAACACAGCAGTGATATCATCGCCAAGTTTTTTAAACTCTGCACGTCTACGGTGTTTTCCGGTGGATCTGGAAGGTCCGGAACTGTAATTTCCCACGAATATAGACGTCTTGGCTCCATCGGACGCAAGTTCCAGCGATTCTGTCTCGACCATTGTGTGTTTCAACGCGAGTTGGATTCGCGATGCGTGTTTTTGCGCGGCATCGCACACAGTATGAAGGGATGATGATTCGCATACAACAATTGGTATTCAACATATTAACACGAAAGAAAATAGATTTCACAGTCATTGATTTCTCTGTGCGGCCGAAGCCTCAAGCGTCCAAGCACAGTTCCGACGAAACCAGCGCTGTCTTTCCGAACTTGGTTCGTGCATTAATTATTGGCCCAGCCGGATCGGGGAAACTGAATTGTTGCTGAATCTGATCATGCGATGGTTGACATGGGATCGACTGCACGCGATTGCGCCATCTGCGGACGACCATGTTATAAAGTACTCAGAGATTTCGCGAACGCACTTGAGTCGACGTCGAGTGGCGAAGCCACGACGAGCGGCGAAGCTGTCGTCCAGTTCTTTTCCACAATTGATGAAGCCCTAGCCGTTGACGACCTTGACCCGGAGCACAATAATCTTGTCGTGTACGACGATGTGATGCTTGACCGACAAGATAACCCCGCGATAATATTTCCCGGGGCCAGCACAAAAACGTAGACGTGATTAACGTAACACAACGATACGCTCACGTGCCCAAAGTGATCCGGGACAACTGCAACATGTTAATGATATTTTGTGGGATTGACGCGCACGGCCTCGCAAACATTCATTGGGGCTGGTGTGCCGCTGACGTTTCGTGGGATGAGTTTCGGAATATGTTCTGGGAGGTCACCCGGGACCCGTATAGTTTCCTCACGTTTGACTTAAGTGGTGTGGGGAAAAAGTATCGCGCTGGTCTTGACGCAAACGTGTCTTACGTGTGAAGCAATTTAACGACTATAAATATATACAATGACGAAACCCAAGAAAACTTCGCTTTCCGGCGGTGATTTCATAACTAAGTATGCTGACCTACGCCGCAAACCCTCCCAGGATCAATTGGAATGTCTCCTCGATTACATAGATGTTCTTAAACGTCTCAAAATAAGCTTCAGTCGCAACAAACCGCACGAGAAACATCTCACAGCGGGCTTTGAACAAACGTTTGCACCACTTATAAAACGAACAATAGAGATTGTAGCCAAGACCGCAGAGATGAAGAAAGTTGCAAAAACCACCGCCGAGATGATGGGAACAAAAGATAAATCGGGTTCGATTGTTAAAACAGCTAAGCGCGTCAAAAATATCAAGAAAAAGCCACGAGACAAACCGCGGCGACTATTAGACGCCTGCCAGTGGCAGTTGCGAGAGTCCAACAAGCACTTGATGAAACCAGAGTCGATATCGAGGAAACGCGAGAAGTCACCGGAGAGGCAATGGCGCGTGTTCCACAACAACAGCCACCCGAGTACAAGTCGGAGATGCCAACAGAGCCTCAATTCTTTACTGAAAAATCTCACGAATGGATCCATGAAAACCTATGAGTGCCGCTCTCAACAGACCCTTTAACTGAGCAGAATTAATGTTGATACACCAATGAAGAAAAATGACGCATACTTAAACGATGAATGACCTAAGTGCGTATTCAGGGAAATTACCGAAAAATCAAAAACTGCAGGTTCGGAGTGGAATCTTTTTGACAAAGCACGTAAGGAATTTAAAACCAAGAATGTGAAAAATGCTAATAAATTGTGGAACGAATACATATTAAAACACATGAAGAAGAAACATTCCGACTCGTATAACCTCACAAACGTACATCCAGACCCGCATTCCCATACAACTTTTTTTATGGACTCCAGCCAGAACGTCCACGTGAAGCTGAACCCGAACTTGAACTTGAACTTGAACCTGGACCTGAACCCGAACAACCTAAACCCACATTAGTCAAGCAGCAAAAACGCAGGGCGCAAAAACAATCTAAAGCGCAAGAACAACAACCTGTTTTAGGAGAAGGCTTTGATGGACCCGTTTCCCGCATGTGTGACCTGCAAAGCGTCCTCAATTTTCAATATTATTCATACCGCGCTAATTAGCCCATCATAGAGAGATGAATAGAATCAAAAGTGCACGACACGCCTCTGTATTTTCTCCTGTGTAAGGCCTTATTGAAAATTGATGAAAAGCTTATGCAGGCCGACGATGCTAATTACGGTGCCAATGACAAGGTTGGACTTGTCACACGGCATCATGGCACTGTTCAACAGCGCACGATATCTCATCAACGGAAAGGAAATCGAAGCATGTTTGGATCACATCGACGTTGCCACGACAATTCTCGGACTCGCCAAATACAGCGACGATTACGCGAAGTCTGGTGACCCGTCTATGATGTTTACCAAGGATACATTCGACCATGCAGATCATATCCAGTATATAATTGCAAATGTCAGTAACGCGGCAGGAGATGGGAAAACAACCGATGTAGCTCTGTAGCTCTGTAGCTGCCATCAATCTAAATTTCAAAGGTGGATTTGCACAGCGTCAAGGACAACTTCACGGAGACTCATTGATGTTCTCGTGTGCGATTCCTCTCAGTCATATATTCGGGTTTTGCAGAGCCAACACACAGTTGTATTAAACCTAAAAGTCCACAACAATGATGCGATTTGGAGTGACGCCGGCGCCGCTGCTGGGAAAGTTGAGTTTTCGAAAGTAATACTGTGGATGTCTTTGATAACCCCTTCGAATGCTGCAGAAACGCGTTTGATATCATTTATGAACTCTGGAGTCGTGTCAACGTTATCATTTCTCGCGCTCACCACAGACCCGTATGAAGGCGCGGTTCAGCAGTTGTCATGGCAAATAACTTCCCAACAAGGTATTAGCATTCCAAGACACGTGTTTGCGGCGTTTCAGTCTATGGATCGTATGAATGGCGGACAGTTCCGTAGTAGAGTGATATTTGACAAGTTAGGGGTGTCTGAAGTTTCTTCGCGGTTAAACGGCCATCAACAACCCTCGGAAGAAATTTTTTTGACATTTCAAACAATCAAGTCGCAAGTGCATATCACAAGCTGTCGTCGTACATTGGCCGAGACAAAAACGTTGACATGGGTCTGCAGATTTCTCAGCATGACTTCACTCATTTGTACCCAATTTATTACTTTTCGTTGGAACAACTGGAGCTGTTCAAGCAGAATGTGGTTGTTATGCACTTTATTGCACTTGTTACTGCTGTTCCATCCGGAGGTTATAGATGCACTGCTGTGATTCTTTCAGACTAGACTCTGTTGTTGTCCGAATGAGGGTTGTCGACGCGCCAATCAGCAATTCGTAATAGAACAGCACAGTTTAAAATAATATCATATCACGAAGCAAAGATTGATCTTAGCAAAAACCAGTTTGCGAAAATAAAGAGCGCAATAAGAAATGATTGTGGGGTCACACTAAATCTTTTTCCAGCAAACCTGATCGAAAAAATCCCGGTGTTATTAATCCAAAACGCAACGGCCAAACAAAAGAAGACCTTGGTAACATTAAAGTTTCCAAGTCAGAGGTGACGCAAATGGAAAAGAGCGATGGAATATTTCGCGGTGTTTCCAGCGCTGTTGGCGGCTGCGGCTCCCGCGGTTGCAAAAGGGAATGCGTTAGGGGCCGTGGGAACTGCATTCGGGATGGCTCTGAAAAAGCCGACTGGAGGATCTACAAAAATGAAACAGGTCTTCGACTGCCCGGGACGACCTGAAAGGAAAAAGGTCTTCGACTACCCGGGACTACTCTTAGTGGAAGAGGTCTTCGGTGGTGGCATCGTCGTTGATGACTATGGAAACGAAGCTTCTCACGCGTTCGTTGACCAGTTTTGATTTACTTGCGATGGCAAAATCAGTCAAGTGTTTCATGCGGGATGAACTTGCGTCGATGATACCCTGCATGTGGGAAACCGGCATCGTCAGCTTGGGTTCGTCAACTGGACCTGTAACTCACTGAGTCGCGTACGCGGTGACACCCAAACATCTCTTATATTTTGATTCGTACAATCTTGCACCGCCACGTGAAGTTACTGATTATATCACTGGACGTTTACGGGGTGCCAGAGCGCCACCGCTGTTTTATTTAACACTGCCGTTGCAAACTCGAATGGATGGCCCAATATGTGGACATCTCGCAGCTGAAGCGCTGAGTGCACTTGAGCCGTCATCGACACCACAAGGGCTTGTTAATTTCATGTTGTCGAAGAAAATTCACTTAGAAATTACGCTTAACATATACAAAATGCCTGTTGACATTAACGGCCGCGCGAGTGCAGCGACACGACGCGGCGCCAGTGCGGATCTGACTAGGTCACACCAAGGCAGCCGACCCGAGGTACCCTCGACGGGTATCGAACCCGCAACCCTTGGACTGCGAGTCCAACGCTCGACCAATTGAGTTACTGCGGCTCCCTATATTTTTTTTCTTTCTCTCTCTCTCTCTCTCTTTCTCTCTCTCTGGGTTACGGGTCGGGAGGGGGACATGTAATAACAGGCGTGGTGATTTGCCATGGCTATATGTGGAAGTATCTCTAGTTTCGAATGTAATTTATATGACACGAGTTGAACAAGTTTTTTTTTCTGCAAACCTTATCGGGCAAAAGATTAAAATAATTGGATGAGTTTTTTCCAAAGTTAACACAGATCCAAGATTCGGTGTATCTTATAACAACCATACAGATTTCCTTCAACGAAATCACAAAATAGTGTAGCGAAATCGGATCTCTTGGATTGATACCTTTACTTATTCGATATCATTGTTTAGGTCATTTTGGTGTTATCACATGTTATTGGTATATAAAAGTATAATATGGACAAATTTAATTTCAAGCGATGTGGTAATTGTATGAGTAAAATGTACCCATATAGATGCCAGAGATGGAACATAAGGCTGTTGGTTAAATATTAATTGTTAAGAAAGAATACAATTATCCTAGGAGGCTTTTCTGCCCAAAAGCGTGATAGTTGTTTAAAATGAAATTAGCACCAGTCCAGCATGAATGTTATTAATATTTTGACACAACACATCTTATTATCGCAATCAGATCTGATCATCAAGATAGTAGTGATCATGAGATCTGAGGGTCGGTTTGTTGGCAACGACTAATGTGATTGTAACACTAGAGAGAATTCCATCTATTTGCAGGCCAAACTTAATCTCTATCCAGTTTTGGCATAACTCTACTGTGTTAAACATTAGTATTGATATTGTTATTTCTACCTTTCCCTTTTTGGTTTCTTTTTAACACCCTTGAAAGAAGTTTGCTGCATTTTTAAAATATTATTTATTGCACTAAGGTATGGTCTTAATGAAGAGTGGAAACAAGGAAATCATCGCGATTTTCAAACCATTTTTTAAATAAAATTTGTGAAGATATCACTTTCTACCAATACTTTTCCAAGGTAATATTTGCATTCAGTAGTCACCAATAGTGGATATGAAACAAAAGAGCGTTAGTAGTTTTAAGAATACATTGCGATTACATCCAGTCAGTCTATATGGTAATGTACACAATTCAGAGGAATAACAGATTATCAAAGGTTAGCAACCAAATATCTCTATGCACATCTGTCTTACTAGTGTGTTTTGCTTTCACGTGTTTGTGTTGCAATATTTTACATTATTAAATGTAACTAAGGCCCTAAAAGTTTGCTTTTATAATTGACCGAACTCCAGTATAAGGAATATTTCATCATGACAAGAACATGTCTCAAACATTCATGACCATGAATATGATGGGCACACATGGAAAATAAATGTATCCAGAAAGATTATTGATCCCATTCCATGTGAAGCCGCGACCAAAAACCTAAGAGACAATTCTTGCTGGTGCATGAATATAGTACGATAATTGATGAAACAAAATATTATGTAGCCTTGAAGAAGAATTTAGTGTTAGTGAAAAGAAATATAACTGAATATGCAGGTATCTTGATGTGACAGTAAAACATTAAAAGAAGGCACATTTTCAATGTATTTTGTAAGATGCTGTAGCGATTCCATTGTCCGAACCTGTATGTGACGGACTCTAAACACTTAAAAATGATAACTGACGTCAAGGATGCAATACGCTCGAATTTTAAATAAAATATTATTCTTTAACCTTATACGCAAAGGACAATAAAAGAACCTAAGCCTATTTTGTTAAATGAATGGAACTCCTTACACAAATTAAATATGTGCTTAACTATTAAGACTATACAACAACTGTCGATATGAGTTTTTGGAGACCATAAAATATACCAAAAAACTGTCACTCTGGTTCCGTACTGATTCTGCTTATATTTCAAGTATGCAGCCTAGAGTATTAACGGCCCTAGATATTACACAGTAAACATTTAGATACAAATGTTATCAGAACTTCAGAAATTAAGAAAACAAAAATGTTATGGGACCCGCTATTAGGTCAGCCATAAAAGATATGCTATACATTTTTTTATTTTCAAAATAACACGTGTTAATGTTCTAATGAAGTTTTAATATGAACAAGCCACACTGTACACTTCTCCAAGACTACTGCAGCTTTATATTGTGTATCTAAAGAATCCACCACATCGCTAATGTAATAGATCTACAACATCGATAAGGTAAAGAATCCACCATATCGACAGCATATACAATGTTCAGTACAGGTAAATTTATCATTATTTAGAAGAACTTGTTTAAGATTTCAATCAAAATGTTTAATTAGGAAATCAATTATAAAAAAAACGTTTTTATAAATAATATTTACTTTATATATTTTTCCAATATATGCATTGATTCTAAATATTGATATATAGGTGAGTGGTCGATAATTTCCTTTTCGTGAATATAAAAAAGAAAACCCATGATTTTGTCTGGCAAAATTTCTTATTTTTACAGTACATGTCAAGTGAGTATGTCTATAAATGTACTTAAAGTATGCTTTCTCACTTAAAAATATTGTCATTTGCCAGGAAACCTCTCTCTCTCCCTCCCTCTCTCTCTCTCTCTCTCTCTCTCTCTCTCTCTCTCTCTCTCTCTCTCTCTCTCTCTCTCTCTCTCTCTCTCTCTCTCTCTCTCTCTCTCTCTCTCTCTCTCTCTCAACTAGCGTTCCACTCCAAACTGGAATGTCTGATAATAATTTAATAATTCCGTTTATATATATATATATATATATATATATATATATATATATATATATATATATAGCGCCTAATACAACGAATCCAGTCAGCACAACAATTTCTCCAAGCAGTAGATCAACATCATCCTCAATGCAAAGTACAAGCATCGCCACCTCGATGGTTCCTACCACAAAACCGCCACCTTCCTACGTGCCAGATCCTGGTAAGAAGCAACTGTCATATCTTTTACTTTTATGTTTGTGGCAAGGAAATTGATTCTAACTACCATGCTGCAGTTGTCGCATACATAAATCGTACTATATAATAACTATTAGTTCGAATTTTTATTTAATAATAAATCTTCGTTTGAATTTTATAAATCGTACCATCTGTCATCATTATTCTTATCTTCTTTTTGTGTATTGAGGAATAGATGCATGATAGATCGATAGAAACATAAGAAATAGAAAAATGATAGCTCGATAGGAACATAAGGAATGAATGAATGATAGTTTGATAGGAACATAAGGAATCGATGGCTGATAGATTGACAGGAGCATCAGAAATGAATGGATGACAGATCGACAGGAGCATAAGAAATGAATGGATGACAGATCGATAGGAGCATAAGAAATGGATGGATGATAGATCGATAGGAACAAAAGGTATGAATGGATGATAATATCGATGGGAACATAAGAACTAGATGGATGATAGATTAATTGGAAAAATAGGAATGGATGAATGATAGATCAATAGGAACATATGGAATGGATTCATGGTAGGTCGATGGGAACATAAGGAATGGATGGATGATAGATCGATAGGAGCATAAGGAATGGATGGATCGTAGATCGATGGGAACAAAATATATGGATCGATGATAGATCGATATATAGAAATATATATATATATATATATATATATATATATATATATATATATATATATATATATATATATGTGTGTGTGTGTGTGTGTGTGTGCGTGTGTGTGGACGATAGATCGATATGAACAAAAGGAATGGATGAATGATAGATCGATTAGAGCATAAGGAATGGATGGATAATAGATCGATAGGAACAAAAGGAATGGATGGATGACAGATCAATAAGAGTATAAGCAATGGATGGATGTTTCCAGTACATGCATTGACTCTAAATAGTGATATATTGGTGAGGGATCAATAATTTCCTTATGGTGAATATAAAAAAGAAAACCCAAGATTTCGTCTGGCAACATTTGTTTAGAGTACATATCAAGTGAGTATGCCTATAAATGTACTTAAAGTATGCTTTCTCACTTAAAAATATAGTCATTTGCAAAGAAACCTCTCTCGACTAGCACTCCATTCCAAACTGGACTGTTTGATAATAATTTAATAATTCCGTTTATATATATATATATATATATATATATATATATATATATATATATATATATATATCTGTGTGTGTGTGTGTGTGTGTGTGTGTGTGTGTGTACAGCACCAATTACAACGAATCCAGTCAGCACAACAATTTCTCCAAGCAGTAGATCAACATCATCCTCAGTGCAAAGTACAAGCATCGCCACCTCGATGGTTCCTACCACAAAACCGCCACCTTCCTACGTGCCAGATCCTGGTAACATGCAACTGTCATATCTTTTACTTTTATTTTTGTGGCAAGGAAATTGATTCTAACTACCATGCTGCAGTTGTCACATACATAAATCGTACTATAAAATAAATATTAGTTCGAATTGTTATTTAATAATAAATCTTCGTTTGAATTTTATAAATCGTACCATCTATCATCATCATTCTTATCTTCTTTTTGTGTATTGAGGAATGGATGCATGATAGATCGATAGAAACACAAGAAACATATAGATGATTGATCGATAGGAGCATAAGGAATGAATGAATGATATTTCGATAGGAACATAAGGAATCGATGGCTGATAGATTGACAGGAGCATAAGAAATGGATGGATGACAGATCGACAGGAGCATAAGAAATGGATGGATGACAGATCGACAGGAGCATAAGAAATGGATGGATGATAGATCAATAGGAACATAAGGTTTGAATGGATGATAGATCGATAGGAACATAAGGACTGGATGGATGTTAGATCGATGGGAACATAAGTAATGGATGAATGATAGATTAATAGGAACGTAAGGAATCGATGGATGATAGATCGACAGGAGCATAAGGAATGGATGATAGGTCGATGGGAACAAAAGATATGGATCGATGATAGATCGATATATAGGAATATATATATTGACGATAAATCAATAGTAACAAAAGGCATGGATGAATGACAGATCGATAAGAGCGTAAGGAATGGATGGATAATAGATCAATAGGAACATAAGGAATAGATGGATGATAGGTCGATAGGAACAAAAGATATGGATGAATGATAGATCGATAAAAACATTAATAATAATGTAATTTGATGATGGATGATGATAAATAGCTCAGTCAATAAAAAGAAGAAGGATGACAAACATCGATTGATGAATTGAAACGATCTGCAAGAAATTTAGCAATGCCATTATAAATCTATTACAAAATGATTAACATAAGTTAATTTTACTTTAAAAAAACAGCAAAAAATAAAAAAGCAACAACAACAACAACAACATTGATACTGTTTTGAAAATGATTTTTACTTTTTTAACGCTTTTGATGAGCACTCGACTTGACTAAATATAGGCTACCAAAAATCACATGCACCATAAACAACTTGCAAATGCAAATAAAATAAACTGCTAGAATCTCAGAGATTAGATTTTTCAAGATTAAAGAAGATTTCTTTCTATAACCTGTTACCCATTGTCTTGTTTATTTATTTATCGTGCAAGTAAATGGCGTCACATCGCCCTGCTGTGCCCATACACTAGAGAGTACAAGCACAAAATATAACAGCAATTAAAAAGAATGTTAGGAAATGTCACAATTAACAAAAGATTTGATTTTTAAAGGGAAGCTTTTATGAATATTCTTATTGCATTATTGCATGAAGTACGACAATTATTCAAAGTCCTGACAAATAACAGGAATTATCTCTAAATATCTAGCCATAGTTTCCTTTGTTTGTGCCATCTACATACACATCGGAATGATCAGTCACTTGGCCTCTTGAAGTAGTTCTCGATTACTCCTATATTGTATGTATATATTTATTTATTTATTATTTATTTTTAACTTATATGTTTATCTATTTATTTCAATATTTTCTAGATACGATAATAAAAAAATACGGATATCTTTGCATGGTAGAAAATGATATTGAACAATATAGTTATTGTTAACTTATGAAATATTATGCGTTAGAAGTCTCTTATATATATATATATATATATATATATATATATATATATATATATATATATATATATATATATGTAGGTGAATATGAACTACAGCTGGAGTTTGATTTGAAAGTCGAGATGGATTACAATGAGTCATATCGGAACAAAACCTCGCCAGAATTCCAGAGCTTGGCCACAAACTTCAGTGTTTCTGTAAGTGTAATTTCAACATATTTAGATATATATCAATTTAGGTCGAACTATAAAAAAATCGTACCAAATTGAATTCAAAGGGCCAGTGTGTATTTAATCCTGAAGGAAAAAAAAAAGGAATAGGTTCACTAGGGTCAAACTACGCTCCACTCAATATACATATAATGATCTTCCGTAATCTGGCCCTTCTGGAGGTCTACTTTATGAAACAAATGCATGGTCTTTGTAATTATTGTTGGAATATGAGTCGTCAAACACAAATATAACGTCATGTAAAAGGCCGAAATTGTGTGATGTAATGCAATATTATCACAACGACAGAATCTCAAGAACCAGGTCCCATACTTGCAAAACAACGCACATGTTGAACTGGTGTTCAAACATTACGAATTTTGATCTTCTATCCCTTCTCTCTAAGAGGGGTTAGAATCAAAACAATTTTGGAATGATCCAATTGTTTATATTTCTACATGCATGCGAAGTTTCCACGAGATTGAGCAATCTATGTATGATTTTTAATTTTTGGCGTTTTCATTTATTGTGCTCTTACACTTTTGTAACTACGGGAACAGGCATTTGTCGTGTGTATATGTGTGTGCTTGCGTGTGAAAAAGTGTGTGTGTGTGTGTGTGTGTGTGTGTGAGAGAGAGAGAGAGGGAATGTTCACAAAATCGTAAAGAAAATGTAAACCGCTTCGAGAGTAAACCGTAACACATTATTTTTTTCGAAAGTCAATACTAATGAGTAGGACTGGAGACTTTGTTTACTTATACATAGTACATTATATATTGTAAGCAAAGTACTTATATATTTTACTATTATATGGAAATCCTACAGACCACAATGGAAGTTATCTTGAAGAAAAAAAATTACCACAATTTAATGAGACTAAGTTTGCAATTGTATTGTTTTTATTGTAATGACCTTGTATCATGCTGAATTTTTAATTTCAAAAGTACAATGATATTCTAAACTATTGCAATATACGCATGTACCGTGTATGTGAAAATGAACAAGAAATTTAAAACATACTCTAGTTACCCCTCCTCCTACAGTTAAAATTGGGGAGGGGTTTAGATTTAAATTCCAAGACTGTTGTGTATGTCTTCAAACTACCTCAAATTGTATCCCATATTGTCATTTTTTTTGTGTGTGTGTGGCTGGAATGGCCTTGGAGAAGTTGCATTACATTGCAAATTAAGACGAAATGAATATTTTCCAAGTTTATCCTTAAGTCATGGAGGTAATAAATGTGTTATATTGATAGCGTGTAATTAATACCCATATTATGATCTGCATTAGGTCACCACAGACATGAGGAATAATTACCAATGTACATTCAACATGAACTATATATCATTTTGAATCAAACTTCTTCGATTTTCTCTTTAATTATTGTTTTTGGCAATGTTTACTGAAAAGAGCAAAATTTTTAAAAATAAATATGATTAATCGTAATCACGAATTTAAGAACTTTCAAAATAAAATTTCCCCTAAAACAACAAAAAATGAAACCCACCAAAAAATAAATGATTTCGCAATACTACACACGAGTAAAAACAGAAAACTGCCAGATTAGGATAGGCGAATGTATTCTAAGTACTACTTAAAAATACTGCTTAGCTAGGATGCACAGTTGTTGCCCTGATCATCATTATCATCACCATCATTGTCACGGTCGTCGTCGTGATCATCATCATTATCATCATCATGATGATCTTGTCAGGTTTTTACATCTTTATCCTAGCTCTATTTCAAATACTGAAAACTATAATAACCACTGCAAAAAGCTATAATAACAACTGCAAAATGCCTAATCATCGAAACCCTGCTTGTTTTCCCGAGAATCTGTGAGAATAACAGGTTTGCTGTGTGAACATATTATCCGTAAAGATTCGAAAATTGAGAGCGTGTGGGGTCATAGGTTGGTGTCCACTTCGCGTAACCTTATATTGGTTCAGCATGTGAGAATGTATTCTGCAACTGCATTATGCAACTGTCCAGGTTTAAAATCCAACTGAATTAATAAAATAACTTTATATTGGTATACTATTCAGTATAAATCACGAGTGCGGTCATATTACAAACATAATGAGTTAACATACAACTATCTTAGACCTAAAACACACATTGAAATTTTAGGAGCTAAATCACTCGAGAGCTCTCTCCCTCCTTTTTATTGGCAATTATTCGGCGATATCAACTATATATATATATGAATCAGTTATTCTTATAGTGACCACACATATCCCCCCCTTTGCCCCTCTCCCTCCTTATTTGTATCTATAGTTAAGAAGTAAATTCCGCTATTTAAAGGTAATAACACCAAAGAGAAAATAGATGTTATCTTTCATATTCATATTATGTGTATTGCATCCCTTCATCTTAAAATAATTTCCAACACCATAAACACATATTAAGCTTGAGAAGCAAGAATTTGACGAAAATGGTCAGTCTGACAATAATCAGTTCTGCAATGATTACTTGATAATGGTCAGTTTTACAATGATCACTTCTACAATAATCAGTTCTGCAATGATTACTTGATATATATCAAGTTTTACAATAGTCAGTTTTACAATGGTCAGTTTTAAAATTATCACTTCTATAGTAATAAGTTTTACAATGGTCAGTTGTACAATGATCATTTTTACAATGGTCAATTTTACAATGATCACTTCTACAATGATCAGTTTTACAATGGTCAGTTTTACAATGATCAGTTTTACAATGGTCAGTTTTAAAATTATCAGTTCTACAATAGTCAGTTTTACAATGATCATTTTTACAATGGTCAGTTTTACAATGATCACTTCTACAATGATCAGTTTTACAATGATCAGTTTTACAATGGTCAGTTTTACAATGGTCAGTTTTACAATGATCATTTTTACAATATTCAGTTCTACAATGGTCAGTTTTAAAATCATCACTTCTACAATAATCAGTTTTACAATGATCATTTTTACAATATTCAGTTCTACAATGGTCAGTTTTAAAATCATCACTTCTACAATAATCAGTTTTACAATGGTCAAATTTACAATGATCAGTTTTACAATGATCAGTTTTACAATGATCACTTCTACAATAATCAGTTTTACAATGGTCAGCTTTACAATGATCAGTTTTACAATGATCAGTTTTACAATGATCACTTGTACAATGATCAGTTTTACAATGGTCAGTTTTACAATGATCAGTTTTACAATGGTCAGTTTTACAATGATCAGTTTTACAATAATCAGTTTTACAATGATCACTTGTACAATGATCAGTTTTACAATGATCAGTTTTACAATAATCAGTTTTACAATGATCAGTTTTACAATGATCAGTTTTACAATGGTCAGTTTTACAATGATCAGTTTTACAATGGTCAGTTTTACAATGATCAGTTTTACAATGGTCAGTTTTACAATGATCAGTTTTACAATGGTCAGTTTTACAATGATCAGTTTTACAATGGTCAGCTTTACAATGATCAGTTTTACAATGATCAGTTTTACAATGATCACTTGTACAATGATCAGTTTTACAATGGTCAGTTTTACAATGATCAGTTTTACAATGGTCAGTTTTACAATGATCAGTTTTACAATGGTCAGTTTTACAATGATCAATTTTACAATGGTCAGTTTAAAATGGTCAGTTTTACAATAATAATAATAATAATAATAATAACAATAATAACAACATAATTGTAATCTTTATTATTATTATTATTATTATTATTATTATTAACAATTTGGAACAAAACAGTAAATTCCTGCTTTAATCAAGACATACACTTTGAAAAAGATATACACTGTAATTCAAGTATTTGAATATTAATAGTATGTGTGCTTTATAGGGTTTAATGACACATCAACACAATCCTGGGTATATTGTCCCTTGTAACTTAAATATCTTAAGGCATACAAAGATAAAGGCAAAAAAGGGTAATATCCTTAAATACAAAGTAATTTTTTATATAAACAGCACACTTTTAAATATTCTGAGGCCTTCTCGTGTCCAGACAAGTTTTTTTTCAGAACAAGTTCAATAACTTTAATATTATGTTATTTGTATCTAATAAAAACATTATTAAGTTATTTAGTCAACCCGTTTTTGAAATATACCGAAAAATAATGTTATATCTCGAAGTTTCAATGTTTCCTCTTCACAGGAATCAATATTTTGGATCACACCTATCATACATTATCAAATAATGAACTTTAAGTATGTTTACTTCTGCATGAAATCAAATAATAGCAATGACGTAATTCGAATTGTTACGTTGCGTTACCAACAAAATGTTGATGGCGGTGAAAACTCTCTCTCTCTCTCTCTCTCTCTCTCTCTCTGATGAAGTGTACAGATTTATCTAAGTAATCATGCATTAATCGTTATTTGAAAATAGTGTTTTGCTTTCAAGTTGCGAATGTCTGTTATTGTTGTCTGGGTACAAAATCAATTCTTGTGTCTCTACACAGTATACTTCAAGCAGCAATTCTATATACATTTGTTAATTCATTTTCTTGTCTGAAATGGAGATTGTGATTCGATTTAACAGCCACAGTCCTCATTACTAGTTGCAATGGCCGCCATGCAAGCTCGAACAACATCGTATTGAGTATTTCTTCTCAAATTTAAAGTCTAGCGATTTTGATTACCCGTACATCATCATCTTCAGAGGCCATATTTTCTGTAAAAAAGTAGTCCGACGCTACATGGTTGGCAAGGTTACATGCAAAAGTTCGGCTACAATATGATCTTATCTATGTTTAATCGGGGAAAATTATGAAAAGTAGCAATACTACAAAATTATTGAGAACTGGTTTAAAGTATATAATAACCTCAACTGCATGGTTATTAAAATACCGATATTTTTCATGTATACTAAAATACAGACAGTTTCATGAAATTAGGTAATAAGAACAGGTAGAACATTCTTTTTTACTGTAAAAATTTTTTCATTTAAAGTCATGACAAAAATTAAACCTAATTATTTATGATTTTTTTTCCTTCTAAGCGAAGGCCGTTAGACACACATTCGTAGCCCTTTCATTTTACTTTTTTGTTCATTTTTATCTTCTCCAACATACCCACACTGCGACCATATGCTTTGTTAAGTCGTATTTTTTGTACATTCATATATCAAGTTCTATGTGCATCCGACCGTCTGGAATTTTGAACAAGGGAACAAGGTAAAAATGGAAAACTCAAAATTTGGGTATAGATTTAAGCATATATATGTCATGACTCAGACAATATATAAGAACATGGTTGTTCTCTATGTGACAGACACAATAACCCGCTCTTTTATTATTATTATTATCGTGGCACAATATTTTATTATATCACTTGTTGTAAATTTCTCCCTTGTGATTTTAACATGTAGGAGTCCTGAATTTATCTTAGATTTTGTGTTTAGTGTCTGTTTTGTATATGTAAGCTGTTTATTCCTCTGAAGAAGAGCTTGTTTAGCTCGATACGTTGGGAAACCGTTTTGAATTTGCGCTGTTATCAATTCTGTGTCAGCATATATATATATATATATATATATATATATATATATATATATATATATATATATATATATGTGTGTGTGTGTGTGTGTGTATAATTTCATCTTGCAATAGAGCATGGTTGGACTTATCATTGTCAACAAAGAAGGGTAAGTCCTGTGGCGGATTTATAATCGTGTTTTTTCAGGAATAATATATACTTATGACTATGTAAACTATGCCCTATTTGTTTATTGCATCAATGTATAGAAAACTAACAAAAACGATTTATGGATACCTACAAACTACATCGAAAATTCTACTTAAATGCACTTTAAATCTTGTTCAAAGCAATATATTATTCAGCTAGAGGTTCAAATTATATGGATATGATCGGGTTGGATAGCAGGAATTTGTTAGGCTTTATAAATCTTAAAGTAAGAACATACTAAATAATATAAATTTTTATTTTCAGCTAACTGAAGTCTTCAGGAACCTCAAATGTTTTAAATCAATCGACATTTTACGATTCAGGTAAATACTGCTATTTTTATAAATTTTTATATTACGTACTCATAATGTTTATTTCTCCTGTGGCAGTTCTCTTCTAAGTGGTTTATGACTGTACGAGATTCAGTTGAAAACACTCTTACGTTAAGTAAAAGGAAAGGTAAAATTAAAGTATGTTGTTGTATAATATGTTAAGAGCTTTTACTTTTGAAAGAAGAAACAAATCTCCTTTCGATACGATAAATTCAATCGGATATTTGAAAAAATAAAATGATCACAAATTATTTTCTTTTAGCAAATCTTATCATTTATACAATTATTTTTCAATAAATGTTCTATGTATCTTTCTACCACAATCTCTACCACAATCTCTATCTTCAAGTTCTCTCTCTCTCTCTCTCTCTCGTTGTTTCAGAGTTTCGAATGATAATAACTAGGTTTTTGATTAATGCGCAAGACTGTTTATAACATTGTGATTGTTATCTGTGTATCTATACCATTTGTATCTTTGTATCTATACCATTTTATATGTGTATCTATACCATTGTTATATGTGTATCTATACCATTTGTATCTTTGTATCTATAGCATTTTATCTTTGTATCTATACCATTTTATCTGTCAATCTATACCATTTTTATTTGAGTATCTGTACCATTTGTATCTTTGTATCTATACCATTTTATCTGAGTATTCATAGCATTTTATCTTTGTATCTATAGCATTTTATCTGTCAGTCTATACCATTTTTATCTGAGTATCTATACCATTGTATCTGTGTATTTATACCATTTTATCTGAGTATCTATACCATTGTATCTGTGTATTTATACCATTTTATCTGAGTATCTATACCATTGTATCTGTGTATTTATACCATTTTATCTGAGTATCTATACCATTGTTATCTGTATATCTATACCATTTTATCTGAGTGTCTATACCATTGTTAGCTGTGTATCTATACCATTCTTATATGTGTATCTATACCATTGTTATCTGTAAATCTATACCAGGCGTCTTACGATCCAAATATATGTATAATTCATTCCAAGCCATGTAATTGAGATATCATATATCTAAGGCTATGATACATGCACATAATGAATTAGTTACAGATAAATACCACAATACACATATTTTACTTATTACTCGCTATTGTAATAAAAGGTCAACCTCATAATCAAGTATTTAAAGCGTATTAAACAAATCAACTGAGAAAGTAATTTAATTTTTCTGCATTATTTTCTATTTATAGACGTGGGTCAGTCATTGTGGATTACTCAGTAAATGTGTTTTCCACTGTTGATGTTGTCACAGTTACAGAAGAAATCGGAACTAAAATTGTCGGCAATTTAACCAGTATCGCCGGATTGAGTGTTGACACAAGATATACACAAGACTCAATGACTAAAAGACTGGGTACATGTTGATAAATTATCAAACATTGCGTAAAATAGAAGCGCATAGACAGATACACAGACACAGAAAGAAAGAAATACACAGAAAAACTAGAACAAATGACTAAAACAAACGTTCCTTTTTAAATCTATGCTTTATTTATGTTTATATTGGATAAAATATGTGATCACTGTATTCGTCATTTTAATGATATAACTCGGCAAGCAGCAGATTTTTATTTTTCATAACGTTTAACATTTTGATATTAAGATTAATTAGTACAGGTATAATCTGGGATTTGTTTCATATTAAATTTATCCTGTAATACATGTATAATCTGGGTTTTTGTCTCGTAGTACATCTGACTCGACTCCTAGGACATGTATCATCTGGGATTTGTCTCATAGTAAATTTGACCTGTAGTACGTGTATAATCTGGGATTTGACTCATAGAAAGTTTGACCCATAGTACATGTATATTGGGCTGGCGCAAAGGTATTTGGCGCCCTTGGCGAACCTTCAGCCTTGCGCCCCCCACCCACACAATTAACTTTGGAAAATAAATATCGTACATTTATTCTTTCCTTCTGTTTTTTTTTCTTTCTATTTTTGACGCTTATTATCTTCTAGTGTACGCTATTTCTCTTTCTTTTTTTATTCATTCAGTTTTTGTCGATCCCAAAATTTTGCCGCTCTACGCGAATGCCTAGTTTGCATAGCGGTTAAACCGGCCATGCATGTATAATCTGGAATTTGTCTCATAGTACGTTTGACCTGTAGTACATGTATAATCTGTGATTTTTTCTTTTAGGGCGTTCGACCTCTAATACATCTATCATTTAAGATTTGTCTGATAGTACATTCGTTTTATGTTCATATGACCAATGTTTATGGTGTATTGTGGTGGAGCATTATTTACTTATACATGATTAAATTATACGCCGAGTCACCTGACAGGTTCAGCTGGGTTCGAAAAGGTCGAGGTGATAGAAAGGCATATCGAACCAAATCAAATACTCTGTCCTCGAATCTCATGTTTTTGCCATATGAAGTATTCCTTTATGGCGGTTGTATGTAAAATTTGTAACATGTATTAATAATATACTTACTACGGTATATAAATTTTTTTACATAGTGAAACATCTAGATATATTTAGATCAGGGTTACACAAGATATCAAATAACATATCATATTCAAACGGTCTACATGCAGAATTATGCAAAGAATAATTCATTTCGAACATTGGTATTAAGATGAGTGTATATTGTAGAGCATTTACTACTTTTGTTCAACTTTCAGACAATCTGAATACAAGAGACAAATGTTTCCTCGCCTCTGCAAATTTGTGTCCGTTTGGATATTACTGCAAGCCAGCAACTGCGTCAGTTATTTTGTGTATAGATCGCTGTAACTCATCTGTGTGTCGGAACAATGGGGAATGTTATGTTGGACATCACAGTCAGGATGTCCAGTGCAGGTACAATACCATATAACAGCCGAGAATACTCGATAAGCAAAATGTTACATGGAAAGCAGTCTTTATTGGTTAGAATTGCCAGACATAATCGAAGTAAAACCGCTCTTTTCAATCAACGCAATAAAATTACTCTTCTCGTGTCATGGGAACCTTAGTTATACACATTTATTTAACCATATTAATACTGCATATTAAACAGAGCCACACAATGCTCACATAGTATACATTTGAAATTTGCATTTCCTTCCTGTGTGTTGTTTGTGTATGTGTGTTTGTGTGTGCATGTGTGTGTACACATATCTTGTGGAAAAGATACTTATGTTCTTTATAAAAGCCACAGTATTCTTTGTTTTCCACAAGTTATAAAATCACAATTGACAACAGGTGTAAACTAAATAATAATAATAATAATAATAATAATAATAATAAAAATAATAATAACAATAACACAAACACTAATACTACTACTACTAATAATAACAAACGAAGAAAAGAAATCGTTGGCATATTAAGCCTAAATATTTGTGAATGATTCCGAAATTTGAATTTTGGAATGATGCAGTGACCTTTTAATTTGGAATATAGCAAAGAACGACAGGCTGTTTTACCAGGAACAAATCCATCCACAAAGTTCATGCATAGATGAATCTAAAAACAATAACCGAACGTAACTCCAGTGGCTTCAACAACGAGAACTGAAGAAAAGATCATTATGACGTACCTTAAGCTAACTACAAGGATCTGAAAAAAAACCTATTAAGATCACTAAACGTACCTTAGGGAGTGTAACTTTTAGAAGAACCTGAGACTAACAGTGTTTTATACTGTCCTTGGATGAATGTTTCATCTATGATTTATGGAAGTACGTGTACAAATGTCAGAAGGGTAGAGCTAAACGTGCAAATCAAAAGTTGAAGTCATTGATGACAACTCTGACAGAAAAGATGATGTTCATATCTATATTTCCCATTCGCCACGCAGAAGAAACTATTGTGAACTTTCTAGGTATTATTTTCTCAAAAGAGTTACTAATAATCAAACAATGACTCAGAAACTGCACGTTAGTCCTAATTAGTTATGGTGTCAATCATATCCCCCATTACCTTTATTGATTGCATTCATCTGCAAAAACCGTCTTGTGTTCTCCGGATGTTTGTGTTCTGAGAATAAAAGAACAACACCACAATTTACGAAGCACGCAAAGTTTCATTAGAAGCCAGTATCAGACAACCTTCCCACCTTACACTTCTACTCAGAGGAAACGTTTAAATATCCTTTCTTTTATACGTTCAGGTGTGCTTTTTCGGAAGATGCTGTGTATACTGGCGAGCGATGTGAAACAAAGACAGGAGTAGTGACAGTACAGGAGAGGAATATTTATCTCATCATCGAATGTTCACTTATCGGCGGGATTCTTCTAGTTTTCATCTCGACGGTGTGCATCATCAACCGGAAGCGTAAACAACTTAAGAAAAGGCTTACCATTAGTCACGTGTAAGTAATGTATTTAAAAAATAAAATAAAAAAGTTTAAATCAGTGGAAACGACTGCCTAACCTAGAGTGATAGGGTATTATTTAAACCATTTATGGGGATAAATATTAGGTTTAATCTCAAGTACTACATACTACAAATCGAAAGAACAAGTATTAATGGGGTTTCTATATAGACAATGTTGATATATGCCATCTAAATATACAACTCGTAACCCAAATGAATACACAGATACAAAGTAAATTATTGTTTTGCAATAGTAATAGGATATCAGTACAAAAGATAAATGTTTCTTACAGACAAAGTTATAATTACTGCACTTTTCCAAGAAAAGTCGGATTATGTCATACTGCCTGCCCATGCGCAGGCACATATATACATGATGTAACGTGACTCGTCCTACACAGTTGACGATAGAGACTTGAAACCATGGAATATAATTGGGGTGGTCGAATGATCTGGAAACAAGAAGGTTCTAGGATGTTGACCCATCTGTTCTGGATTTTTCGTAATGTCACAGAATCTGTCCAACTCTTTTCAAGATAGAAACTGGAAACCTTGTGGTATAATTGACTTGTTCTGTTAATGTGTACAGCGATTTAAAGGTTAAGATGAAATATCTGAGAATGAAGATTGAGCACAAAAATAAAATAATAAAAAAAAATAAATATAAATTTAATAACATCAAATTTTAAAAATATTAAAAAATACTTTCTGCATATATTTATTAGTATGCAGAAGGTGCAAGACTTTCGTGAGTTGTGTCAGGGCAGATCTAGAGGTCCAACTGCATAGGGGGTTGGGGTGGGGGCAAGTGAGACTTTGTTTTGTTTTGATCGTTTTAGCGGCACTTTTAAGACTTTTATTGGCTATATCATGCCAAGGAAATAGGAGCTAAGTGCCTTTCCAAGGAAATGGGAGTTAAGTGCCTTTTCCAAGGAAATGGGAGGTAAGTGCTTTTTCCAAGGAAATGGGAGCTAAGTGCCTTTTCCAAGGACACAGCGAGGCAGCCGACCATATGTGTGGGTAGGTTTTCGTACATACACACACTTACTAATCTATGATAATTTTAATTTAATTTTATAAAAAATGTACAACTTTGAAAATATTTAAATTTAGCAGAGCACCTACATATAAAATTGGCTGTAGGATCGGAACGGACATGGACAACTAATCACCTTTATTCCCAAGGAAAACAAGCAGCTTGTTTTTTTTTTCTTTTCAAAGTCCTGTTCGATTATATTTGCAAAGTTTCACCCTATGGAACTGCTTCCTTTCAACAAAGTCTGTACACTAACTTTGTCTCTTTATTCAGTCTCGGCTAATCATATGGTCAGTATCTGAGATTATCAATACATGAATCGTTTCCTTACTGTATACACGGAAGTTGTTGATAATCGCATTTTTTACTTCAGTGCCTCGTGTGATAATATAATAGTAAGTCAATATTTATTTAGTCCCCTTTGGAGCGCAATACACGCGTTGATGTGCCTCGGTATACTGTCAATGAAATTATGTATGAAATCATGGGCCATGCTGTCACAATATTCTTTGCTCTCTTTTCTTTAATATCTCCGATCCATTCCTTATTGATGTTGTCCGTTTAAAAAAATTCCGACATACTTTCAATTGGGTTGAGGACAAGGCTATAGCTTAACCAATCTTCTACGTGAATGTTTTGATTAGCAAACTAAATTTGTGTGTAGTTAGTCGTGTAGTTGGGGTCATTATTCTTGTAAAACATCCAGTTATCATTGTACATAACTTGTAAGGGATATCCATTTGGAATATGCAGATAACGCTCACTTGTCAATTGATCTTAGTTTACACAAGAAGTGACACCCCGCAAAGAAATGAAACTCATGGCTGTGTTTTGGACATTGATACAGTGGTATTACGGTCTTATTTGTCCAGATTTTGATTTGATTAGGATAAAGCCAGACAGAAGTTTTCATCACTGCAGAAAATGCTTTCCCAGCTGTCATGCTGATATTCTTAATGTCTATACTCAAGGTATTTTCAGAAATGTTTTTCAATGAATAATCTATACATTTTTGGCTTTATGAAAGCCTCAAAATTACATATATATAACGTTTTTTTTTTTTTTTTTACCAAACCCATAAAACATTACGCCAGAGGAGGTCCAAAGTTCATATATAAAAGAGCATGGATTCACCATTTCCAAATTTAGTTATCAGGGGTTTTCTTGCCAGCAAAGGAAAAATTTCACACATCTCCAAAATGAAAACATTTTTATGATACATTAAATCAAATACAAGATATCATATTCAAGTAATTTCAATAGACAATTAGAAAAGGGCAGACTATTTTTTGTGAGATTCTTTCTTACGTATAAAATCGTCAGCGATGGTACGCTAGAGTCCACCTCATTTTTTATTTTCTCCTTAACGTAAGCAGAATACAACCGAATGAAACTATCAAGAGATGTATTACTTAAATATGTGCAATATAATGTGTTATTGTCCCTGAGCCCCCCCCCCCCCCCCAGGCCCCCCCCCCCCAGGTACTGAATAACCAATGGCGAAAATATTTCACAACACTTGTCGAAAATTGCACAAACTGGTAAATCTGTGTTGAGAACATTCTAGGTGGTGTTAGCAGTCGTCAGAATCAATATAGAAGCAGCCTAGAAGACCAAGAGTCGTAACATAGCAGTCGTCAAAATCAATAAGGAAGCAGCCTAAAAGTCCTAGAGTCGTAACATAGCAACCGTCAAATCACTAAGGACGCAGCCTAAAAGTTTATGACTATTAGGCTGACGATCATTTCTACTGAAATAATATGTGGCAAGTAAAATTGTCTGATCATTTTCACCTTAAATTTTATCGTGTGACTGACTAGTACATAGATAAGTATATATTTAGAATTCCTGTACTATTTCAGTGGGTGCCTTTTGGGGATCCTGAGTGGAACTTTCGCGTCCATAATAGTTTGATGGAAATTTCGCGTAGCTATCACGCTTGATCGTGCCATTCATTCGTTCGCCGCTCATCTCACCGCTGTAGTCAAAATTCAGAATCATTGACATATGATCTATTTATATTTTAAAAAAAATAAATTTACCTTTACTTAATCACTAAATAATTCTGGAAGGTAGATGAATCTGCTTGCTCACAAAATTAAAAACTACTGAAAAAAATTAATGATTCAACATACATGTTAAATATTTGCGATATATTGTCTTCTTTGCTAAATGAACTATTCACTACACACGAACTTTTGTCATCGAACAACCAAGTTCTGTCATTTTCACAATAATTTAAGATAGAGCTCTGCCCCTACGTCACAAGAAACTTTCTGTAATCTGATAAGCGGTGACCACCTGTGTAATTATCACACCTAAAACTATGGCCAATAATTAGTGTATCACTAATAATCAAACAAATTGAGTACACCGGGCATCAAGCTACAACCTGGGGTTAAATGGAGGGTGCACACGCTAGCAGTCACTAATGAGCGAACATAATGAGTACACCAGGCACGAAGCTACAGTTTACGGTCAGATACAGGGTGCAAAAGTCAGTGTATCACTAATGAGCAAACATAATGAGTACACCAGGCACGAAACTACAGCTTGTAGTCAGATGGAGTGTGCAAAAGCGAGTGTATCCATAATAAACAAACATAATGAGTACACCAGGCATCAAGCTACAACCTGAGGTTAGATGAAGGGTGCATAATCTAGTGTGCCACCAATAAGCTAACATATTGAGTACAACCTGCATCAAACTACAACCTGCGGTTAGATGAAGCGTGCACAAGCTAGTGTATCACCAGTGAGCAAACATAATGAGTACACCAGGCATTAAGCTACAGCCTGAGGTTAGATACTGAGTGCATAACAACACCAGGGGCCATATGTGACAGGTGGTTGGAGTAACATAGGACAAGGAATGTGTGTGGAATTAAAAAAGGGAGGTGTGTGTCGTGGAATATAAGACTTGGCGTACGGCGTGGAATTACTTACCAAAATCAAAAATAACGACCCCCCCCCCGCGTTAAATGTACCCTTGTGTGTAATGTTGTGCAACTCCTCTTGCAGTGTTCAAAATAGGGACTTAAAACTTTATGCTGTGATTGGGGTGGGTGGTTGGTCTATAAAGGTGCACAACTGTTTTAACATTTTGATTCATTACCTGGGGTTCGGACTTGGGTGATATCCTGAGGGATACATGTTATAGTATGCACAAGTCAAAATATCCGATGAATTTAGAATTAAATCCTTAAGTCATGCCAACGGGTGATACACGTCTGATCTAAGGGTCATCCTTTTGAATCTTTTGAGATCCCCACCTATTATTAACTTCTTTTATTACACAGGGAACAGCTTCCGTGTAGTGTATTTGGTCTACTGGTTCAAAAGTATCCCTCAATAATACTCTTTTTTCCAAGTAATTTCCTCAGTTGGAGTCAAAAGATCAGCAAAAAACTGACTGTGAAATTTCTACAGAGGAACTGCTTTTAATTAGACAATAATAAACTGATACAACGATTAACAGACTATACAAGAAAATAAAAATATACAGATTATCATTTGTTTTGAAAATCTTGACAGATACTTTCTGGTATTGTTTTTACATAATTTTTGATTTGACAACGTCAGTGTCAATGGACTGTATCTAAACTTCAGTTTCAAAATGGATGAAATGCCCAGAACGAGTGACAATGGTGTCCCAGCCATGGATGAAAGATATGTTATCAGCATTAATCCGGCTTTAAGAAGATATCCAGAAGGATGCTTTGATGGAAGGGTAAGTCTAAGTCCTAGAGGGGTAGGGAATGGGGTTGGGGCTGGTAAGCCTATAGAGTCGTCTAATGTTCATCCAATGTAGAATCTTAAGTACCAAATATTAGTGTTTATTAAATGATTAGCAAAAATAAAGATTATTGTTATTTATTTATTTATTTAGTAACACTTTACACTCTTTTGAAGTTTATATGAACTGGCTATGATTCCATGCGTCATAGCTTCAGAGCACCTCAAGTCGGACCATGTCTGAGTCTATCTATCTATTTTTGTACCTACCTATTGATCGTTTGTCTGTCTGTCTCTAGGCATTTTCTCTATCTCCTTTATTCATACACAGACACCTGCAGGAAAATGAAATGCCATGTCAGGTTTTCAAGACAATTTGCAATTGTATGGCACTTGATTTAACTTCTAGTTACACTTGTTACTCTCATATTGAAAACCGTACAATGCAGACAATAAGTCTAAATTTAAGTTACCATATTTATATTATTCAATCTACCCAACACTTTGAGTCGATCAGTCTTATTATTTGTTCATATCTATATGTCTGTCTGTCTTCATGTTTCTTATTCTGTCTATCTGACCAATATATGTATTTGATGCGTTTTTATTGTATGTTCCACTTGATTCGTGTAATAATTAATGAAGATAACGACAACTTCATTGAAGTAAATGAATTATAATTACCATATACAGGGCCACGATTATCACCAGGACCAAGGACTAGATGGTGGTTATATGCAAGTACAGGACAGTGGTAGGCACAAGAGTGACCCTGACTACGATTACATTCATCCTCAACGTCATGAGGTATATATAAATATATATAATCTTCATATCAAAGCTTAAAGCAAATCTTCATAGAAAAATGTCACAAATAATCTTGATACAAGAAGCTTCACAAACGTATTTTTGCCCACGCATTTTTTGAGCATCTACCTCTGGATAGTTGTTTTGAAAGATCAAACCTTGATCCTACGTGTAACTTATTACAATCTGTATTGAAATGTCAAACCTTGCTGTTACAGACCCTTTTCTAGTATTAATATGAAGGTTATAAAATGTGGCATTTACTTTGCACGTAGAAACAAGACATTTTAATAATTGTTAGTGGATCATCAACTTAAGTTTACATAAGGATTGAAGGGTTCCACCATTGTTTGCATTGTTGTATAATTATTGTACGTATAAACTGCTTTTGTACCGTTGTTAAAATCAAACCCTGATATATATATATAATCATAATGCGTTTACTGTAACATATATCTATACAAGCTATTGGAAGAAAAAAAAATTCCACCTTGTGTAACTCCAGTCATGCTACAAGCCATAATAATATTCCATCCTGTGTAACTCAAGTCATGCTACACACCATAATAATATTCCATCCTGTATAAGTCCAGTCATGCTACAAACCATAATAATATTCCACCTTGTATTATTATTATTATTATTATTATTATTATTTCAGATTGGGTCAAGAGCGCATCATTATTAAACCGTATACAACTAGCAGTTATACAATAATAAAGTGTAACCGGCTGGTGTTCAAACAACTTCATCAGAAAAAGAGGAAAATAGTATACCAATCATGCATTGTTAAGCTAAAATCAAATCTTTGGCGAAACATGACGAGATAGAATAAGAGCCCCATGGATCAAACTCTTTCCTGTGTCTACTTGCAAACTTGTTGCATGCAGACTGTGTATATAATCTTTATTCTTATAAAATTACTCAATATATACATTTATTATATATTGATATTCCATACTTTAAAAAAAGCAAAATAACTCGTGCTACTGTTCCTATGTTTGCGTACAGTTTACATCACAAATATACACGCCTCAAGCAATCGATTCGATTGTGTAAGTGAAAAGACTCAGTAGTTATAAACATTGAATCATCACTCTAAATTATTAAAAAATGAGATTTTGACACGAGTTCGTCTTCTGCAACACACGTCATTTTTTCTTCTTTTCATCTTCAAAATGTAAGTACACGAATGAATACAGAAATATACCTTTTGTTATTATTACAAGCACGATATTGAACGCTTGTATAGTTAAAACTATATAACTATTCCTTTTACCATAATATACTGAAATATATGAGTGGATGAGTTTTGAAATTTACACACGAGAAAATTGTCAATAATGTATTAAAGGTCTGGACGTGATTGACTCTTTTTGCTATAAATCTCAATCGTCGCAGCTACAATTATAGAAATCTGCTGAGCACTATGTTACGTTATTGTTTCCCAAGTGTCTTACATCATTTTTCTTTGAAAGACTTGTGAACTGGGCGAAGGGAAATGACGCGATATATGTTGAACGAATGAATTTAAGCAGCTTTTGTAGCTTTTTATAAACATCTTGCTATTTGTGTTAGAAAGGTTTTAATCAGAAAATTATTAGTTTTTCTTTCGTTTATATGTGCCGTGTATTTTGTTTCTTACACCAGGGGATCAGGAAATGTGTCTGTTCCCCCAAAACAGTGGGCGGTGCCAGAATTTGGGTTCCCTGAAATCACGCTAAACATGAAAATATAATAACTTATACTAGTGCTGTCCCTACAAGTTATACAAATATGTTTAACATGAAAATGTAATAACTTTTAATGCTGTCAATACAAGAATATAAGAGTCATATTTAACAGAAAATATAATAGCTTTTAATGCTATTACAACAAGTAATGTATACCATGAAAATGTAATAACGTGAATGTTGTCACTACAAGTATATACAAATCATGTTTGACATGAAAATGTAATAACTTTTAATGATGTCAGTAGAAAGTATATACAAATCATGTTTA
The DNA here is from genome assembly GCA_029931535.1 of Margaritifera margaritifera. Taxonomy (NCBI): domain Eukaryota; kingdom Metazoa; phylum Mollusca; class Bivalvia; order Unionida; family Margaritiferidae; genus Margaritifera; species Margaritifera margaritifera. Next base: position 849,455 of record JAQPZY010001076.1, read on the forward strand.
ATACGAAAATGTACTAACTTCTAATGATGTAACTACAAGTATATACAATCATGTTAGCATGAAAATGTAATAACTTCTAATTATGTCACTATAGGTATATATAAATCATGTTTGACATGAAAATGTAATAACTCTAATGTTGTCACTATAGGTATATTTAAATCATGTTTGACATGAAAATGTAATAACTTCTATAGTATTCGCTTACCCTCACATTTGTTTGTACCCCCCCCCCCCCCCCCCGACTTTAAAAACAAAAACCGTCAAGGATATATAAAATGCACTAAACTTAGTAATTTTATTCATCAATTTATAATTTCTAACCTGATTGTCGCCAGGTTGCCCCTAACATTGTCATCGTGTTCGCGTTTCAAACAAAACAGACGCTGTCGTTGTCCTTTTTTCCGATTTCTATACCAATCAATTTTCAGGACAAACTGTTTTCTGCATCCAATATTTGCAATATCTAGTTTTAATATTTCTAAAAAGAACTGAACAAAATAAAAAATAGTGTAACTCTTACATACACGTGTTCTAAGGGATGTAACTCCCAGAGATTCGGATATTTAAGGAAATATTAAATGCTTATCGAAGACGGCGAACTACATCACATATGTTGCCTGAAGAAAATAGATTGGCCCCATTTAAATATGGCGCCGTGTTAGTAAAACTCCCGTTTGGTTTTAAACGCTCAGAAGATAACAGTGTTAGGAATCCCCTTCTTTTGTGAGTTTACAGTTGTCAAGCATGATATCAGAGCCTAAGTTTCAATAAAGATACACTTATTATTTAAGGAGAATCTTGTTTGAATTATATATAAAAAAAACTAATATACTTATGTTTCCTCAAAGCTGTCATTCGAAACTGTTATTTTAAAAGAGTATTTCAATGTACTCGAAACTCAGACCGCAGGCTCTCATTCTCATAACAATTTTGAGTAGATATTTGTCTTTGCATTTTGCTTATACTTATACCTGCATTTATTATTTATAACATTGATTATATTTTAACGGTATATATTTGTATCCATGTTTTGAGCCTTTCACATTTGTCTAACTCATGGTTTAGCTTAATTATGTCTTAAAGTGCTTTGTTACAAAATATTGTGCATTCTTTTTGTTAATTCAGCCAATTTATTGCTTATCAGTTTTATTATCAGATTTATATGAATGAAATTTGCAACTTCAACTAATACCAAAGCAATTATAAGACAAACACAAACTAATATAAAAGGATACAATTCAGTCTAAGTAACAGTATTTTGTTCCAGTGCAGCTAGAATGTGAATATAACGCATATTTAACTTCGACTTTATGCATGCCAATAGTGATAAACATTGAAATAACATGATCGTGACAATTTTGTTAAATAGTAAAATAAATTCGATGTGTAGTTGTCAAAAACAAAATGTAGGATGTGTAAAATGTAAGTGAAATTATTTAACAAAGATAATACAAAATTCTAATGTGATTGTTCCACTTCACAACAATGACAACATCATGAATATAAGCTGCATGTCATTAGTGTATTCGAGTTTTATTTATATGTTCATTATGATATTAAACTGATTTTAAATTCTCAATGGTCCAATTTTTCTATTTTAACAATACTGTTTCAGTTTATTCTTTACATGGATGCGGTTGTAAAATTACCAGTTCTTATTGAAAGTTTAAATTGTATTTTCCTCTTCATAATCATTTTTTACAAGATAAATTATAATGTCAGTATCAACTACTAGTGAAAAGGACCGAAATGTTTGTTGCATTAATTAAAAACATATGTATGTTAGCTGAAATATCTCGATATAACGTCAAGCTACAATTACTTTTCCCAAATTAATAGATTGTTGATACTACGGTTCAATAAGAAATCGTACTATAAGATAATAGTGTTTACGAATGAAAACATGGAAGTTTCCTTTATAAAAGTGTATCTATGGTGACCTGTGAGTATTAGTTATAAAAGTGTATGTATGGGGACTTGTGAGTATTAGTTATAAAAATGTATGTATGGGGACTTGTGAGTATTAGTTATAAAAGTGTATCTATGGGGACTTGTGAGTATTAGTTATAAAAGTGTATCTATGGGGACCTGTGAGTATTAGTTATAAAAGTGTATCTATAGGGATCTGTGAGTGTTAGTGATATAAATGTATCTATGGGGACCTGTGAGCATTAGGTATAAAAATTATATATGTATTATCAGCAGACTTAGTACAAGCATACTACTAGTTTTAATTCTGAAATAAAAACACAAACGCAAATAGTGGGATAATCTTGGCTATGGATTCAGGAAACCCAGTAGTTTGATACCGTAGATCATAGGAGATGAACCGACACTCCTACAATAAGGAAACTGTGTATGAGACCGTTCCTTTTGAGCCGAAGGTGAGGGGTCCACCTATGCCCGACTGGTGGTAGAGGATCAGATATGGGCTCTGCAGTTGATTACACAAGCCGCCCAAACACCTGCCTCCACGGTTGCTCTTTCTTAAGACTTACACACGTTGGCAAACTCGCCTCTTGTAGCGCAGGTAGAGTAGGCCGCACTGACGACAAGTTTATACCCGTTTTTCCATATCACTTCTTCGCACCTAATGCACACTAAGTAGGATTGTATGCAGGGACGAGCCAGTTGATTTCCATGATCCATAGTCGTCTTCCTGGATCAAACCAATCCAGTGGGCTTACAACCCTAACCCAATCCTGGTAAATATTGATCAATGTTAACATTTAATATAAGGTTTAAATGTATCCATCTGTAGACAATTACAATCTGCTAAAGCAGTTTGTACGACAAATTATTTCAACGCACAAAGACTCTGGAAACGTATGTTCATGTGAATACAGCAATAGCTATAGGATAACTAGTCCGAGTTTCCTCTGACCCTTCACGCCCCATTTTTGATATTTGGACATTTATGTTGGGGTGTGGGGTCAGAGCCCATTGCCTATCGAAAAGTTGGAATTCGCCGCTACCGCGCGGTAGCGGCATAGGGTAGCTGCTTTCTACCGGGCCTAGCGAATTTAAACGACCTTACATGGAGCCATACATGCATGAAATCGATATGAAGATGATTTATCTTCTCAGAAATTGCGAGTATGACATTGGTTTTGTCTTTAATCCGCTGACAGACGAGACGAAACTGCAACGTTGATGAAATTTGACCTGGTACACGTCATTAGCATTACTAGTCACGTGACTACCCTCATCTCGCAACCTACATGTCCAGGACATCAGAGGTCAAATAGTCACGTGATATCAACAATAAACCCCTTTCCAATGTTGTTGTTCAAAATATTCGAAAACATTAAATGAAAGTCACGTAATGTTTGTAAAATAACGAAAGGACACACAATTCTCAACATATTTATTCCGAGAACAACTACCAGAAACCTGTCGCTGTCACAGTAACCTGAAGAAAGCCAGATTCATCAAGCACAGAGCACATTGTCAACGTGGTAGTCACGTGATACAAACAAAAACATCATTGGCATGTGCTCTGTACTTGATGAATAGGGCTTTCTCCAGGTTACTGTGGCAGCGACAGGTTTCTGGTAGTTGTTCTGAAAGCAGCTACCCTATGCCGCTACCGCGCGGTAGCGGCGAATTCCAACTTTTCGATAGGCAATGGGCTCTGACCCCACACCCCAACATAAATGTCCAAATATCACAAATGGGGTGTGAAGGGTCAGAGGAAACTCGGACTATAGGATAACCTGATGTGGGGTTTCCCCTATAGCCAGACTGCACCGTAACTTTCTGTAGTTTGAAGCATCACGCTCCTCCTCAACCTTGGATGACAGGTGACTGAAATTAGTAAATATAAACAATATTTCACAGAAGCATAGACAATTGTTAGTTATACTGTTAAGAAGTATGGGGGGGGGGGCAGATACATTTTGTAATGCGTTTCACATGCAGTTTATCATTGGAAACTTGGTTTGAATCAGCCATAAGATTACACGTAGAAGGGTGATAACTGCAGAGGTTTATATTGTACATTGTACACTGAGTTAATCCCATCTTTGATACCATGAATTCACAAATATACAAAATATTTCACATGTAAGCTATAGGTATTCTCCAGAACGTACAATATTTTCTGTGTCTACGCTATATTAAATCCAATTAGCATTAATCTGATAATTGCTATTATAACTAGACCCAATACAAGCCTACTGCTAGTATTAATTCTGAAATAACAACATCAGCTCAATTAGTGGGATAATCTGGTCACAGCCCCAGGAAGCCCAATAGTTTAATACCGTAGATCCGGGAGACGAACTTGCACGCCTACACTAAGGTAATCGAGCATGCCAGCGTCCCTTTGGTGCCAAAGATGACCAGTCCGTCTAGGCCTCACAGGTCGGCAAAATACTACTTCTGCAACTGAATACACATAGCAGCACAAACCACCTGCCTCCTCAGTTACTCTTTATTGAGACTTACATGGGTAGTCAGACTCCCTCCTGAAAGGAGAGGTATAGTGGGCCCCTCTGGTGACAGGAGGAGATCACTTTTTTCCACTTCTCCCCTTCCATCCTAATGCACTCTAGGTAGGGTTGTATGCAGTCACGAGCCAGTTGAGTTCCATGATCCATTGTCGTCCCACTGAATCAAATATATCCAGTGAGTTTACACACCTCACCATCTGCCACATGAGTGTGTCTATGGTTTATAGACCTATAGTGTTGTAACTCACCGCCAATAATTCGGTGAAGGGGTTGTATTTTATTTCATTCTTGTACATTATCAATGTCCTGAACAAACCAGTTCTGAAGCTTACACCTGGAAACATTTTTTTTATTAAAATGATTATTACAAAACAACCCTTTCAGATAGTAAATTACCACTTAATTTGGCTTCAGCCATTAAATAAATAAAAATTATAACTTATTGACGTTCTGTGGAAATTGCTCGGCATTTCTAGTAAAAAAAAGATGATCTCTGTGTATCCCTGCATCATTTTGAGTATATTAGGATCAATAATTTGTATAACTTTTAACTCGTCACCAATGTGAATAAAGCTTGAAAATGTATTTTATTAATGTTTAGGTACCATGGAAATCTATGGTGCATTACGGTGAGGGTGGGTGGGGTAGAGTGAAAAGGGATCCTATGTTAAATTTACAAATGACGCACCTATTTAGCACACTAGTATCGTATTGGCAGAGCTTTGACAAGTGATAGAGTTACTGTAAAATGGTAAATTTCCCCTTAAAATCTTGTTAAGTCTAATTGATCTCAACAAATTGAACTGTTAACCCTTATACTATTCCTAAAACTCTATGGTTATTTAAGGCAGGCATTGTGTATGGTAATACAATGTATACACGAAAGGTGAAAATACAACTCAAAGCATCTGGAATATGTCCCATGCGTTAGATTGTAAGGATTCGCTAGGAATTATGCATATAATATTCAGGTACCGTATTTCTTCTATGTTTTAATAATGGTAAAGCCCGTTATTCCTGCATCAAATATTGCTGATTTTGGAATTATATTTTACTACTGTTAATTGCTCATCCCTAATTATTAGCCATTATTGATAATCTGAAACACAACTGTGAAGTCATTGAATGTCATACACTCCTCACAATATAATTTATGGCAAAACGTATTAAATAATTTTAAAGCTCGATATTGTATCAAATATACTCATCTGGCCCTGTATAGCTGATTAGTATGCACTAAGATCATTTTACTCTTTAAAATGGCGTCATCTGCTACAGTACCACGGATAGCATCAGTTACACACAGGGTTGCGGCTACTGCAAATGTACTTATATTGCTGTGATACTTGCAAAAGGGTCAGTTTAGGCACTGTACAAGTCGATCAAAAAGTGTAATACCAGATCAAAAGAAATGTATATTAATACCTGTTTCCAAACAGTAATAATACCTTGGTAACCCAAACAGTTAAAAAGTCTCAAATCTTATTTGTCTGGAGCTATAACTTCCTCATTCATTTACTTTGATAAAAACATGCACATCCACTGCACTAGTGAATGACACCAGTAGTCATTGTTTGAAACTAGGAAAACTTGTTAATCTAAACAGCAGATATGTATCAGCTGGAACTTTTACAGCCACAATTTACAGTTTTTCTTTAGTATTGATGGAACTTGGTCATGCACGTAGTGTATGCAGTGATATACTGTAAGATCATGAAAAACCAGTAGAAATGTACTACCTTATAATGCATTTTCATATATTGTACAAGCGGCTGTTTGTAAAAATAAATTTAAAAAACCCCACACAAAACCCCCCTCACCAAAAACCAAACAGGCAATTCTGCTGTGCAGAATAAGCTCAATCGTAACCTAAAGAAGCTTTAGTTCCCCCTCTCTACATACCTATCAACCCCAATCTTTACGTCCCCCTCTCTAAATACCTATCAACCCCAAGCTTTACGTCCCCCATCTCTACATTCCTATTGACCCCAAGCTTTAGTACACCCTCTCTAAATATCTATCAATCCCAAACTTTAGGTTAGTCATCTCTACATTCCTATCAACCCCAATTGTTAGTTCCGCCTCTCTACATTCCGAGCAACCCCAAGCTTTAGTTCTCAATCTCTAAATTACTACCAACCCCAAACTTTAGTTTCCCCTCTCTACATTCCTATCAAACACAGCGAAACATTCCCTATTAGTGGGTGAACAATCCAACGCTTGGTGAATTCTGCTTCGCAATGATAGGAAGTGCCGACATAGAAGGATCAAAAAGCAACGTCGCTATGAACGCTTGACTGACACAAGCCAGTTATCCCTGTGGTAACTTTTCTGACACGTCTTGCTTAAAACTCCTAAAGTCAAAAGGATCTATAGGCCACGCTTTCACGGTCTTTATTCGTACTGAAAATCAAACTCAAGTGAGCTTTTGCCATTTTGTTCCACACGAGGTTTCCGTATACGCTGAGCTCACCTTAGGACACCAAATATATTGTGTGCCGACTTTGGGTTAGTAATTATTATAAAATCTTTTCTTATAAATTAATCAGATTCAAACATTTGAAAAACAATCGTCTGATTTGATTACGACGTTCTTTGGGTCAGTAAGAGACAGTCAGATGCTTTCAGACAATTTTATATAAGGTCATATCAGGTCCGGGGTGGGGGTGGGGGGAGGGCGGTTCAGAAAACGCGAAATTTACTTATCTATCTAATGGTGCAAAAATATCTCCCATCAGATTACAACTGTTTAAGTTATGCACAAAAAATAGCATTTTCAGATGATTTGCATAGCATGTCAGAGGTTTCAGAGATTTTTTATAAACAAACCATTTGCACATGTCTCGAGATATAACATCGGTGTAGGTATCAAAAGAAGCTCATTTCAATTCCCCGTACGTGGGTGTGCTCGGATTGAAAATAGATACATATTTCGTACAAATATCGTATAAACAATATATTAAGAATCATAATATTTTCATTCAGACTTTCATTCCTAATTCTTCATGTCGGGTGTTGCCGTACAATACAGCTTCCCAAGCTTCACACAAATCAATTACACTAAAAAGCGTACATTCCAACTCAGTCCTACGGGCGTATTTGGAAAGATAGCAGTTGTATTAGGGTATCATAATACGCGCAATTGAAAGACCTTTCCGTGTGTGGGTTAGGATTAAATAAATAAATATATATATATATATATATATATATATATATATATATATATATATATATATATATATATATATATATATATATATATATATATATATATATATTTATATATAGTGACACTATTGTCAAAATATCGGCGCAAACTTGGTCAGCATTGTCAAGCCGAATGTCAGGTATAGTCCGATACGGTCCCACAAGCGTATTTGGATAGATAGACCGTGCGTTTGGGTAGCATAATATGTGCAATTGAAAGACCTTCCCGTGGGTGGGTGTCGATTACAAATATGAATATATTTAGTGACAATATTGTCCATAATATCGTCCCATAATTGGTCAGCATTGTCAAGCCGAATGTCGGGATATCTCAACATTTCAGAGGTTGTGATCAGCTTATTCCTTTGGTAGGTCATATTCATATAGGGTCCCATCGCCTTATTTAGATAGCTACCACGTGTTAGTGGGTATCGCAATACTCGCAAATGAAAGACATTTCCGTGGATGGGTTCCGTTTATATATATATATATATATATATATATATATATATATATATATATATATATATATATATATATATATATATATATAGTGACAATATTAACAAAAATATCGGCGCAAACTTGGGCAGCATTGTCAAGCCGAATGTCGGGTATAGACAGATACGGCCCCACAAGCGTATTTGGATGGATATCACATGTTGGTGGGTAGCATAATACGCTCAGTTGAAAGACATTTCCGTGGATGAGTTCCGATTAGATATATGAATATATTTAGTGACAATATTGTCTAAAATATCATGGCATAGTTGCTCAGAATTGTACCGTATATTTAGATATAGTCCTAACAGCTTATCTAAACAGCTATCACGTATATTTGTATATCATAATAAGCGCAATTGAAAGACCTTTCAGTGGGTGGGTTCAGATTAGAAATATGAGTATATTTAGTGTCAACATTGTCAAAATATCTTCGCATAATTGGTCTGCATTGTCATGCCGAATGTGTTGTTTTCCTGACATTTCAGACGTTGTGTGATCACCTTATTCCTTTATACCTTATATTTATATAGGATCCCATTGCCTTATTTAGATAGCTATCACGTGTTACAAAGTAACTGTTTAATTTGACATTTGTCTACAGAATGACTGAAGTATATAGCGCTAATTATTTGTGTATTTCATACGAACTATGCCAGGCTATGAATCAGTAGTACGCGATGTCCCGTAGGAACCATTGCTGTAACTTAACCGATTTCTAGAAGTAAAATATCAATTTGTATGTTTTTCATATTTATACAGAAGACTACAGCATTGATTTCTATGCGAAGTGGAAAATAATACAGTTAGCATTTGTCAGAGAGTCGGGTATTATGGGAATGTTACCGATTTGGGCTGTTATACCTATAATTGTAACGGACTTTATATTATACGGCGTCGCTCCTCTGAAATGTCGGGATTTCCCAACATTTCAGAGAAATTTGTGTGTGTCAGAATTCCCTCCCCGTAAGTAGATGTGCACTTTTGGGGACATTGCAGACGAATTACATTTTTTAGTACGTCCAAGGACCGTCAGATACTGTCGTGCGCGCGTATTTGGCAAGATAAAACGTGCATTCTGAAAATAAATATAATATTTTGGACATCGATGTAGATAATGATATAGATAGGAAGTTTTGGAGGCCGTCAGAAAAATATCAGAACGTTGCCCGACTCAGCGAAAATGACTAACTGTTTTAGAGATATTAAAACCCTACAAATTGATAGTTTATTTGTGGCAATCGGTTAGGTTTAAGATTTAAACAATTTATATGTGTATGTGAAAAAATGTATATTCGGATACGGTCCCATCGGCTTATCTAGAAAGCTATCACGTGTTAGTGGGTATCAAAACACACTCATTTCAAAGACCTTAAATTGGATGGCTTCGGATTACTTGTACATGTATATACTCACGGTATTGGACTCGTGGCAGTATTTAGTCTTAGATGGAGTTTACCATATATATTGTCTAAGTCCAAACATAGCGCGTTCTAATATTGTAACAGTCATACTTACAAGTCAACCATCGGCAATCGGTTACAATCACTGACTATCCGACTCGGCCAAAGAAAGTAACTGTTTTGCTTGAGATTTGTCTAAAGAATGAATGACGTATATAGCGCTAATTATTTGTGTATTTCATACGAACTATACCGGGCTATGAATCAGTAGTACGCGATGTCCCGTAGGAACCCTTGCTGTAACTTAACCGATTTCTAGAAGTAAAATATCAATTTATATGGTTTTCATATTTATGCAGAAGACTACGTCATTTATTTCTATGCGAAATGGAAACTAATACAGTTAGTATTTTTCACAGAGTCGGGTATTATGTGAATGTTACCGATTGGGGCTGTTATACCTATAATTGTAACGGACTTTATGTCGGGATTTCCTGACATTTCAGAAATATTGGGTTGTGCGCTATACTTACAGGTAAAGCATCGGCAATCGGTTACAATCACTTAATACCCGACTCGGCGAAAATTACTAATTATTTTTTACATTTGTCTAAAGAATAAATGACGTTGACCTCTTTTCAAATATTAAAAGATACACATTGATATTTTATTTGCGGCAATCGGTTAGGTTTACGATTCAAGCAAATTAAATGTGTATGTGAGAAACTGCAGAATTAACAACCGGCATGCATACATACATACGTACGTCAACCATATGAAAATTTTTAAAGTCAAAACATGAACCGTTTTCACTATATATATATATATATATTGTCTAAGTGCAAACAAAGCACCTTATAATAATGTAACAGCTAAACTTACAGGTCAAACATCGGCAATCGGTTACAATCACTGAATATCCGACTCGGCCAAAGAAAATAACTGTTTTATTTGACATTTGTCTGAAGTATCAATGACGTATATAGCGCTAATTATTTGTGGATTTCATACGAATTATATCGGGCTGTGAATCATTAGTACGCGATGTCCTGTAGGAACACTTGCTGTAACTTAACTTGTTTCTAGAAGTAAAATATCAATTTGCATGGTTTTCATATCAATACAGAAGACTACGCCATTTTTTCTATTTATTTCCATTTCTATACATACGTAAGTACGTCAACCATATTAAACTTTTCGAAGTCAACAGATGAACAGTTTTCACTCGAGTATATATATATATATATATATATATATACACACACACACACATATATATATATATATATATATATATATATATATATATATATATATATATATATATATATATTGTCTAAGTCCAAACATAGCGCGTTATAATATTGCAATAGCTATACTTACAGGTCAAACATCGGCAATCGGTTACAATCGTTTAATAGCCAGCTCGGCGAAAATGACTAACTGTTTTAGATATATTAAAACCCAACAAATTGAAATTTTATTTGTGGAAATCAGTTGGGTAGGTTTAAGATTTTAACAATTTATATGTGTAGGTGAGAAACAGCAGAATTATATATATATATATATATATATATATATATATATATATATATATATATATATATATATATATATATATATATATATGAGTGATAACTGAAGGCTTAAAACTTAAGTGATTTCTAGAAGTAAAATATAACTTGGTATGGTTTTCATATTTGTAAAGAAGACAATGCCATTTATTTCGATGCTAAATGGAAAATAATACAGTTATTTTTTTAAAATCGTTTATATGGTCATGATTCTTGCGTGGTCCACCAGTCAAGTCGATCGTGAGAAAACGGACCTTCGCGAACATATTTCGAAACTCATCCCAAGTCGTGTAATCGCCAGCGAACCAAGTCCAATGAATGTTTGCGAGATCATGCGCGTCAATGCCACGAAATATCATCAACATGTTGCAATTGTTTCGGATTACTTTAGGCACGTGTGCGTATCGTTGAGTCAAATGGATCCCAATTGTGCCTACCTCGGGAAAATATTCTTGCGGGATTGATTTGTTGTCCAAGCATCACATCGTTGTACACGACAAGATTATTCACACTCTGATCAAGATCATCAATGGTAGGGGCTTCATCGATTGTGGAAAAAAAATCAATGATGCACGATTTGCTTTTTGGCGACGACTGCAACGCTTTCGTAAAATCATTGAGTACATCATAACATGGTTGATCGTCAGCCGACAGCGCAATCACGTACAAGCGAACCCATGTTAACCATCTCATGATCTTATTCAACAACAGTTGAGCTTTCCGTGATCCAGCTGGGCCAATGATTCACGCGCAAACCGAGTTTTAATGCATGTTACCGTGCTTGGGTGGTCTGGGCTTGCCTGTGCGGAACAGCCAATCGGAGAAGAATCTTTTTCTTTCTCAAAGCATCCTCAGTGCTTTCCAAATGAGATCTTTTCATTGTTCGTGATTCCATGTTGAATATCAATTGTTGTATAATACAACCTTGTCTTCATGGCTCGCAAAAACAAGTACTGCAAATCCAACTAGAGTTCAAACACATAATGGCCGAGCTGCGATTGCTGGAACTTGTGTTCGATTTGGAGCAAATAAGTTCACGTTTGTCAGACCTTCTAGGTCTATCGGTGAAGCTAAATGCTCCAGGTCTAAAAAAATGTCTGCGGTGATGTTGCAGCTGCGTTAGCAAATCAACCCGGGGCACCGTGGAGTAAATATCCTTGCGAAAAGCGCATACCTAGATACAATTACATGGCTAGATACACGACTTGATTCTAACAACCAACCAAGGCCTGAAGAAGAACCCGTAAATCGTGTCGATGCTGCATGTTACCGACATGACTTTGCGTTCCAAGGCATCAAATGATATCCGTGCACGTCAACGTGCTGATATAGATCGCATCAATGACTTAAACGCAATGAGTCCTACACTCGGAGAACGAATCGCCAGACTGATCATCAAAGGAGGCATGAAGGCTGAGATTCTCATTGGAGGCTCCGCTTCCCGTGGACAAAGTCCACTCGTTGGAGGTAAAGCACATCGCTATAAAAAATATGAACAAAATCTACTACAGTCCGCGCGGTTATTGGAAAGGTGAAACTTCTGTTGAAAAGTTAGCGAGCGCGGCAAACGTTACGCACGGGGTTGGCCAAACAGGTGTTGAGGCAAATTTAAATTTCTCTACCCGTACCAAGGAAGATTTCCCGTAGATAGTTTGATGTCAAAACACCTAACGAAGTTCACCAAGCTGATCTTGTTTTTCTCCGCATGATCAGGTACTTGAACGACAAGGTCGTTTGCGCACTTACAAGAACACATTAACCATTGTTAATGTTGACAGTAGATACAAAGAAGCAGAGCCGATGACATCTAAAGATTCAGCAAGTGTCGCAAATGCGTTTAAACGTATTTATTCACGCGGACCGCTAACATGGCCACGGCTGTTGTAAGTGGACCCAGACAAAGAAATTTTGGAGCCGTTGCTGCATTGTTAGCAAAACATAAGGTGCGGGTTCGTGTTGGACATGTTAAAATACATTGCGACCATGCTATTGTGGAACGATTTAACCGTACTCTTGCGGAACGGTTATTCGGACATCAGTATGCGCGGGAATTATTGATGAATCGTGAAGCGAGGTGAGGTCCCGCGAGTGGGTAACACGGCTTCATTCATTTGTACAAGCGTTGAATAATGAAACCACACGCACAATTGGATTAAAACCCGCTGAAGCGATTCGACAAGAGACTGTCACCGTTAACTATAAAATGATTTCACAACCACCACCGCTAGACCCACTCTGAAACAATTTTGTTCGGTATATGTATGCACAGGGGGAGTTAGAAGGTGGACAACGTCGTGCTACTGACCCGATATGGTCCGTCGATGTATTTACAATTGCTGACCGGATTGATACTGCTAGGCACATTGCTATTTGGCGCCGTTCCAACCATCGGACGCTCGTCCACCAAGTAGAGCAAATTGTGCGAGAACAATTTCAAGTAATCGTTTCCGCGGATACAGGAATGCAGCCAGGGTTTATTCTGAAATCTCAATCGCGTGGTGCCCGTACGCGTAAGTAGCAACAACATCGGAGAAAATCCACCGCTTGGTATCTAGCGGTGACAAACTGATTTTGCTACAACGATACACACCAATTGGATGATGCCGCGACCGGATCAGATTTGCTGTATGTGTGAATTCGCGTTGTTCGCGAAGACATTCCACATATATTTTGTAACGTAAATCATTTTGTACAATCACGCTTGAAACTTCTTTTGTCTTCTTGATGTTTCTGGAGCCACCAACCACAATCGAGTACGTTTTGGGGCGCAATCCAACGTATTTCTCAATAGGCTTGACCAAGCACTCATCTTTGAACTTACCAACAACCTTTTTGTTTACATTGTTGAAAAGTGGACGATCTTTCGGATACTCACTGGTGTAAAATTCATTTACCAGCAATACTCACCCATGCCGCGTACACATCATTGGTGGTATTATGCATCAACAACGAAACCGTATCAGTGTACATCATCTTGATGTTGTCACCGTACCGTTGTTTGATCTTGTCGTACATGAATAGTTTTAGATAAGTCAAGTACTGATGCGCCAACGTAGCTTGAGTTCCGATTTTTTACTGTGTACGGCAACGAGCCACCATCGAAGATCTTTCATGACTCGAATGTTGGGTCAACAATTAGCCTTCAAAGCTTGTCTTGTTAACTATCACGGACAAAGTCAACACGAATCCGTTTCAGAAGATTCTCCATAGTCTTGCCGAACACAGCCTTGTTCATTAGTTTGAAGAAATCCTTCTCAAACTCGTTGGTTGCCTTAGTCCTCAGATCCGTATTCATTTGAATGTTCGGTGTCACCCAAGCGTTCTGGGGAAACTGTAACACGCGGTGGACTCGCAGCACACGCATCCACAACCGCAGATACAACTGAAGGTTTCGTATATGTACTACGTAATTGCTTTGTAGTTCTCAGGTAAAAAAAGAGCCTAGTACATTCCGTTTACTTGCGGCCAGTATCATTTATATTTCCAGACTGATACGGGGACAACCAATCCTGCGGTACCGACAACGATTCCGGCGCTAGCGGATAATAGTTATGAGCTTTGTGAACCTATTCTGGATAATTCAGGTCAACTTCATGAAAGTACCCGATATCGCTGTTACTGTCGTACTAGTTTATGTTTGCTTCCACGGGATCGATCAACTGAATTATCGGCCATTCATAAAGATTGTTGGTACCAAGATACATAATGTACTTATCTGGGACAGCGGGCTAATATCCGTCCACGTTTGGGATGTTGGCTTTAGCGTATCAATGACTCGCCATAGAAATCCTGGGACGGATTCCACGCTCAATAAATAAGTGTTGATCTATGTCTGTAAGAAGTTCAGTTCTACTTTTTTTCCGTGCCAGAAGTGCATCCCAAGCCTTTCCCTGTGACGAAAAGTAGTGCGCGGGGTCAAGCTTGTATACATGCATGACTGTATCACGAAATGTCTCAAAGACATCCGCGAGCAGAAGCACATCCGTACGCAGATACAGATCATGATGGTCACCCATGGTTTTTACATTTGAATGCGGACCGAACATTGTTTGCGTCTGCGTATTCGTTCTCCGAAAAACCTTCGCGAGACAACGACGAATGGAATGCCTCGAAAGGTGGTAACTGAGTTTCACCAAACTCATTCCAGTCTCTTATATTTTATTAGGTATAGATTCCCTACGAGTAAGCAGGTTGAACTTCTCCATTTCAGTAGGGGAAGCACTACCTCATCAACTGGTAATTGTAAAACAATCATTACCATTTGCTGCACGGTTGCTCAATAGTTTTTCCAGACTGGAATTGAGAAACTGTAACGAATCGATGAACTGCAGTTGTTCCAGCCTAAATGTCATGTACTTTTCCGTGTTATTGGGGATGACACTTATTGGCGCCTTTGATGCTTGGATAAATTCGTAGACGCAGATTGCATGAGCTTTGTGGCGCTTTTCTGTACGCACCAGTAATGTGACAGTGATCGCGTACTTTGGCATCAGTACCAAAGGGACCATTACAAATCCAGCAATGGGTGGCCGCGGAAAACTCACGAATGTCATCGTGGGTCATAATCTTGTCTGCGGGCGAATAGAGCTGTTGTTTGATATATTTCGCCGTAACCTCGAGCGATTTAAGAAACACCTCAACTGAGTCCTGACCACGATACAACATTGATGTCTCAGGTTGCCCGTCGCATCTTACAACAGTATAACAAAGCCGCATGGGATTTGTTCCGCAACTGGAGTTGTATAAGTTTGGTTGCTGGAAAGCGAAGCTTCCACAGCAACATTCAGACATTCAATGTCCGCATAGATGATATTCGACACTTTCATTTTTCGTTGCAGGTCTGTAAATTTCAGAATGTTTTTACCAGGTTCTGGCATAATCGTACGCTGCGGCTTTTCACTAATTCCACCGCAGTAAAGGTCATGGTCCACGAGCAGTTGTTGGGTGCTAAATACATGTATGCAACGTCTGCATAGAGATTTCCTAATCTCCTTCTTACTATGGCTGTATACCATTGGTGGGAAATTTTTGATCCACACATAATGGTACCGCGCCTCTGGCACTTGCAATAATAACAAATCAATATTAAACCGCCTTCATGAGACTGTATTGTGTATATGTGGGATATTCGAATCGTTTTGCAGACCTTTGTTCCAAACAAACACATTGACGGCGAAATCAGGATTAAGTCGTTCAAATTTACTTATATCAGTAATTTGTACGGGGAATTCAATGTTACCAAACTTAAGGTTCACCCAGGTGTTGTCGGTATTTTAGTGTCTGGTCTTGATTATAAATCCCGGGGATACAACGCAGACAAGAGCGCCAATTAAAAAAATCGATTATCATCATTTTTTACATTAATTAATAACATCTCGCCGCCGAATACATGCTGGTGTTGGAATGTAATTCAATTCGCGAACAGGATTTAACGGGAAAGTATGCAGTTGAACTTTGACGCATCTGTCTACAGTCCATTCTGACCCTGTATTGGAGAATTTTCCAACGTCTTAAGAATCACTGCAAAAGCTTTGTCAATTTCATCAATAATGGTTTCAGTATCTTTGGGATTTAAAATCAGACGAATGACGCTATGAATCCACGGATTGGTGATTTTAAACACATCATCATTGTCACGGTTAAGCGGCAAATACATTTTCACATGGAGAGCAATTTCCATCTTAACCGCGGAGGTACCTGTGCGCTCTAAAGTCGGTACGAATCCTGGACTCATCTTTGAAAGAAGTTACACCACGTCTTTGTTTGGTGCATATTCGGACTGAATAAGTACCCAATAATGTAAATCACCAGACATTTATTCAACTCAAACTCGGATACTTGTAATTGCCATGCTTTTGCGGCAGCCTCAGTAGCAATGGTATGTGTGATACGGTGACGACACTCTTGTTCATCACCAACTACCTGTGCTAGTTCTCCCCGCTTGGCCCGTGTAGGAATCTTAATATAATACTGCGCTGCTGTTTCACGAAGTTGCTTCACAGTCAGCCGTGGTGGCTCCTCCTATTTATATATTGCGGTAATTGTTTAATATAAGAGAAATATGTCCGTTCGGATTATTCTTGTCAACAGGTATTTCTTTGAGATTATAAGCACGCTGCTTATTTTAAGCTGTCCCACATGAAGTTCTTACAGCGGTTTGAATTTGCAACCCCAGATGATCCCCTAGCTTGAAAAACGACTGACTAGAAGTCTCAGAGGTCGATTCAAACCAAAGCACGTCTCAAAGAATTATGCGTGCTTCGTACTTGTAATTAACATCAACCTTTTACGATCAAATTGACTTTTATTTTTCAAGTACAAAAACCGAAACATCGATGTATGCTCAATTATGAAGAAAGAAAAATTAAAAACTTTCGCGAGTGTGACACTAACCTGCAATGTCCTGATCGATGTATAGCCCACTAACTAACTCAGCCACCACCGCACATAAGAAGTTAATGACAGCACTCATACTTGAACAGGGTTCATACAGATCAGTAGAACTGAAATTCAATGACTTTTTAATGACCAGTTTTCAATGACTGCTCTCAGCATCAAGTGTTCTACTTTCAGTTACTAATTTAAATACAAGAAACAAAAATAAATGGAAGATATAAATAGATATAATGAAATATAAAACGCAGATGATAATAAATTCATTGTAACTTACACCCAAATATTAAACACTGCTCTTTAGCTGCTGTACTTTCTCCTCCAGCTTACAACTCTAGTACTTTCACTTGCTCTTCTTTTTCTTTTCTTCCGAGTCCATTGGACGGAGACATTAGTGTTATTGTCCCTTTCTCTTCTGCTTCATCTGTCAGGTTGTCTGCTGCCTGGAAAAGGCTGCTGACATCCGTAATATATCAGCTTTCAGTGCATCACTGCTTTTGCATGAAACCCATCACCGAAACTGCACCCCCAATGTCAGTAGCCGAATGTGTAGGACCCGCTGACAAAGTTGAAACCGGCTTTCATGATGCAGACGACAGCAATGACAAATAATTAAATGACGTTATTTGCGTTGACCCTATGAACGCTGACATCAAAACAGCAGGCTCGTGTGTTCTAATTTAGTTTCTAGTTCGGGCAGCAATGCCCATTCCTGTAATATTGATGTTTTTCTTGCACACTATGCAAAGCACTCTGTATCTCAAGGTCGCATCTTTTCTCAACCACTTAACCCTTAAAGTTTTGTTTACAAGATCCAATCAGTGTTGAATTGTTTGAGAAAAGAAATGAATATTGCACTCTTCTTTTAAATTGCTTAATTACATGATGTAAAAAGGACACTATGCACAATGTTTGATTGCTTCCCGTGGATTCTGATAGTGGCAGAACGGCTAGCGGATGACGAAAAAATTAATATGCCAGTGTAGTCTGGGATCGATGTTTGTTAATAAATTCAGAAAAACTTGAAAAAATACAGCATGAAGCAGCAAGAATAGTTACAGGGCTTCAAAATTACATGCGTAGGCATTGCTTCTTTTTGAAACTGGATGGGAAGGTCTGCAATCTAGACGAAAGAGACAAAAGGTATTAACACTCTGTAAAATTAAAACAAGGCAAACTCCGGACTATCTCATTAAATTACTCCCTCTCATATGTCCAAACAAACAAATTATAACCTTCGACGTTCAAATAACATAATCATTTTCAATTTCATGCTAAATTCTACTATATCGTTTTTATACCCTCAATTGTGGCCTTGTAGAACAATCTAGAACAGGATACCCAATTAAGCATGTCTTACAGTACTTTGAAAAAATGTTTGTGTCCAAATATTGAATTCAGCAAAATGCATATTTTTAGTCACCCGAGCCCTAGATATTATCCTTACTAGATTGCGACATAATGTAAGCTCATTAAAAGCTGATCTTTACCGCGGTCAACTTGTTGACACCCTTTTTGTTTCTGCGGTGGGATAGAAACCACAATGCATTTCTTCATGTTCTATCCAAAGTACAGTCAGCAAAGAATTGAGTTGATGAGAAAATTACTCTTAGTGCCATATCCAACTGTTAGTTTAGATTTATTGCTTTGAGGAAAGTGCGATGCAAATGACAAATATAGAATTCCACGACATGTATGCAAATATAGAACCGATACCGGACGATTTCAATAACGTATTCAAATTGCGAATGCTCTCATTGTGCCCCTTTCTCTCTCTCTCTCAGTGCAATCATTTTTCAATATTTGTTTTTGCTACACTGTTTTCATGTTAATATTTGTTGCAATGATTATATCGTGTAGAGAGAGGGCTAATTTAAGTTTTTAGAACTTATACCCGATCCCATTGTATTATATTTTGATAGTAAAATATGTTTAAACTAACAACAATATGGAATAAGTAAATATAAAAACTGTGGTGATAGATTATCATGATATTGAAGTTTTCTTCGGCCAAATACAAATATGTATGTGAATAGACTCGTCCTTTGAAGTCAACACTCCACCATAGTACATAGCACACACAATATTAAGGCACAGTTTTTTAACAGCAGGTAGAGTCTATCTGACACAAAATTGTGTGCTCAGATATTCTTGAGCTAATATTTTCTATGATAGACAAACTATCGATTAATACCGATATTCAAGCTTTTGTACATTATGGTTAAATATTTGTAAATAATATGCATTACCTATATAAAATAGGAAACAAAGTCGTGTGTCACTTGCTCGTGTCTGTAATTGGTTGTACTCTGAATGCATGATCCGGTTTGTTCTAGAACTACATATCTCTAATATTACACGAATTACAAAATAAGGTTAGAGTGCAGAACGTGTCCAAGAGCAAACGTGAAAAAAACCCTCACAGCAGTTATGAATTTGGCATCATTTTATGTTCAGATGTACCAGCTTTATTTAACCGAAACACTCACTGTTTAACTTCTTATTTTTAAGAATTACAATCGACTCCGATCAATACAAACTCCAGTGCATCAAAATAATAAGTTCGTATAAACCGGATTCGTACGAAACGAATCGGAGATGACAACAAGAACAGACGATAGATAGATAAATGGAAGATTTGTAAACAATGTTATACACGTATATTCCTTAGTGAATATTTTATATTGCAGTTTTTCTAAAAAAAAAATTATTTAACATTTTTTGTGAACACTTGACGAAATTATGGTCCAAAAAATGTCACAGCTATCTACAGTGTTCGTTTCGTAGTTTTTAAATAATCTTCACTTTTTCTTGCTTCTTTTACACTTTAAACTGAAAGCTAATTTTGTTTTTTACTTTTGCACGATAGCCATCCAGCAAGTCATCAATCTTTCTGTGAAACTGCCAAAGCTTGATATGGTTCATCACCCTAACCATGTTCATGTCTTGTAACAAGTTATATTGTTTTTAAGATATCTTCTGAGAAGTCATAATCATCAGTTATTGTACCTTTTAAATTCAAGTACATGTTGTGGACGATTTCTAAGTTGAAAAGAGTTTTGGTTTTATGCGGGGGAGGGGGAGGGGGATTAATGTAAATTTGAAATTGGGGATCGAAATTTGCTTTAGTTTCCGGACTTGAGGGGTTTCGGTTTACTGGAGAAAAATGAATATATTACATAAGGAAAAATTCAGGATTCCCTAAACATGTCGGTTATGAGGAGATTCTGGTATAATGAGGATTCGGTTTTTAGGTTTTATTAATATCTCTCTCTCTCTCTCTCTCTCTCTCTCTCTCTCTCTCTCTCTCTCTCTCTATATATATATATATATATATATATATATATATATATATATAATTTCCTTCTTTCTTTCATTTCGTATGGGAGTTTTCTTTTGTACCAGGATGTAAACTTGTGTGTTAAGTGTTTGCTTTGTCATCGTATGTATCATTTGTCCCTGATGAAGAGACTGCCAATCTCAAAAGGTTGGACTATAATTAATACCCGCGCTGTTATCAACTTCTGTGTCATTATATATATATATATATATATATATATATATATATATATATATATATATATATATATATAATTTTATTTTCAGGCTTTCGGAATCATGATGCAGAAATATGTCCTTATCCAATTGCAAGAATTGAGGAGAACAAAACTTTAGTGTTCGCTGTCAAAATTAATGTTAATAGAACTTGGAGATATATCAGGTGGGGCGAGCTTATCAATTTTGATACCTACATAAGTTTATCGTATGTATACCCAAACTGCACCATCCAAGGAATAATAGCTGTTGCTTACAATGTTACATGTAACTCATCAGATTCTACAATCACTGTTACATTGGATCAAGTTCAGAAGGACAGAAATATTAACTCCTTTTATATTTGGATCCCGATTGATTCTAGGCCTTCGATTGATAGATTCATCTTCATTTCTGTCCAAGGCACAGGTACTCTTTAATCCAAGGATTTCATTCTTTATCTCTTCTCTCATTCTCACAACATCTTTGGAAAGACACAAACACACACACACACACACACAATTTCATTGTCGTCAAGTGATTAAATGTGTTTAATAAATTAGGTTAATTTTAAAACATTTTCCTTTTTTATGGATTGTTGAAAATAAGAATTTGGAATACATTTAACTGTTTCTTAAGGTATAACTGCACGAAAACAAACAACAACAATAACATATACAAATAAGAGGTAAAAGAAATTCATCATTTCCAATCTCCTTTGGGATATAGGACACAGCTGATATATAATCTTCTCTAAATTATATTTTCTCTCTCAAAAATAGAAGTAACTGAGTATTTAGTGGTTATATGTTGTGTTATGAAAGTAATTATGCAATTGTTTATTATATATTATGTTCCTTGATAATTCAGACGAAAAAGGAAGATAAATCACCACCAAAAATATATGTATTTCGATATTGGTGCAAACTATATACAGTAAACCTTCCATCTGTGACTCGACCTAGTTCTGGATACTGGTCGGATAGAAAGAAAGCTTGTTCTAATGTCAATTAAACCTCTGTGTACTGGCCAGATCAATATATCGGCAAAACATTTTAATTCAATTAGTGTCCGATTTCTGAAAGCTTTAATTAACATGCTTCGTTAACAACAACAACAACAACAACAACAACAACAACAACAACAACAACAACAATAATAATAATACTACTAATAATAATAATAATAATAATAATAATAATAATAATAATAATTATAATAATAATTTATCATATCTCGAGATACAAAAAAGCCTGTGAAAACGTGCTTCGTCTACCATATAGTCACCAAACATCAAAAATCTCAAGTCACTTGTGTCTTGTTATAAGGCCACACAATCAGGAATGATTCATTTAATTGATTCGCTACGAAAACATTAAATTAGACCGAGGATGACAACCTGGCTCTAGATAACACTAACATGCTTCACAAGTATATCTTGTACATGAAACTCATTTACCTTTAATGCAGGAAACCGATCATTGAAAAACAATCTACGTTCATTTTATGAGACTTATAATTGAAATATATTATACATATTATCGAAAGCTGCTAGTATCACTTTATGAACTGAGAGCTTTTAAAAGGAAAATTCGATACTAATACTACTCTCGCTTAAATAAATAATTCTATTAAATTTCAAGACGATTGATTAATTTGTTTAACAGATACAGGAATAAGATCTGGTCGTAAAATATCTGAACCTTATGTAAAAACTCGGCTCAGATTTTTGCATACTGATTTTTTGTAAAGAAAGACAGGATAACTGTATTAAATATACGTTTTTGAGGCAAACTGTCTACCTTCAGGCTGAGCACTGAGATCCTGGCATTGACTTTTGAGTTAAGCACATAGATAGGTTGAGAAGTCTTATATAAGCAAAACATGATGCGCCAGTACTTAGCTACTATTGGTAAAGCAGGAGTTTAAGACGGGGCTTACCGCTTTTTGTTTTGTTTTTGTTTATTTGTATTAGAGACGTGTTCGGCCATTCGGCCATGTACGTCTATGTACCCCCAGAGCGCGCACTGCGCGCATTTCCGGGGGGTTGGGTAATACATACCACTCCCTCGCTGCATGGTTTCCCCACTAATGGGGTTCATTTAAGGCGCGATATGGGAGGGTGTGTAAATTTACTTCTACCTGTACATAGGATTAGAGCCACAATGTTTACAGGTTGCATGTACTTAACTGGATGTCTGGAGTGGTAGGCAGCACGTGCTTGGCATGGGAGGCGCAAAGCGTGACGAAATATTGAAAACCCATGAACGTATATGATCAAATTCTGCCCAGTTAGCTAAGTCGGGCTGTCCCTATTACCAATTTTGTGTCAGCCACATTTGTAATTAGAATCAATCTATAAGGTTTAATACAATTTTCCTATTTTCTAACCATTTTAGGAATTTAGAGTACATAGTGTACTTTCAATTTTCCGAACTTATATAAAAATTTTCCCGGTTAAAGTAGCCCTTTATTAAAATTTTGTTATCTTAATTTGAAAACATTAAATGATCGTTTTAGAACGGTTTACAATGGATCGTATTTGCGTGTTAATAGTAGTTTGTATCGAAATGGGATTTCAATGCCGAACAGAAAACCCTAAGGGAATTGAGGCAACTCATTTTTAGCCCTTAGAAGGGCTAAGGTGTAACCTCTGTTGCTGGCACCAGGTATGGCCTCAGGTATTCGGGCAGCTAGAACTTCAGTCTGATGCGGCCCTTCATGCTGCCAGGGTCGATTAGGTCAGCAACCACTAGCTCCTTCATCGGCGGCCATACGCTGACGGGGTTTGACGACATCTTCCATGACTGCACTAATTCATTCAAAATTAGTACAGCTAGCGGGATTGGGCACCCCCTATACGCCTCCCCAAGGGCTCGGATGTTTTCAGCTGCCTTGGAGAAGCCGGATGTCTGTGTCTTTTTTAGAAACCCGTCACATCTTAATCTCTTGGAGCATGCGGAGACCGTTCGGAAGTCTTCTATATGCCGTTTCGCTGCTTCCCTATCCTCTAACAGCTCACCCAGTCCCATTTCCATGGCTTGGTCGTTGAGGTATGCCGACACTTGTTGTTTGGGCGATGACATCGGAGGCTGTTCCTGCTGGTTCTTTTTTGCACTTGCTTTCGTTTCGGGTTGTATTGGCGGTGGTCCCTGTTTTTTCGTCGCCGGCTGCGTCACTGCTGGTGTCTGGGTTTTTCTCCTCTCGGTCTCTAGTTTCCTTGTTACTTCTTGCGCCTTTTGCTTTCTTTTCTCTTCCTTTCTCTCCTCCTCCCTTTCCTGCCTTGCCCCCTGCTGAACTGGTGTCGATGTTTTTGGCAGTGGAGAATGCCCCCTAGCCTCGGGCAATTTCGAGGCTAGGGGTGGCATAGTTATTGGTGGTGGAGGTACTGCTGGCCTGGGTTCCACGGGGGACTTACCGCGTACGTGGAATATCTACGCGAGCGGAACGAAGTAATGCACGCGGCAAATCTTATCCGGTCGCGGCAACGTCGAATGGATGTGTACCGTTGCACCAAGGTGAGTTTGTCCCCGCTGGAGACCAAGCAATATATTTTCTCTGATGGAGTTACTACTTATACAAAGCGGTCTCGCGCCAAATAGTAGCGCGTTGGTTGCCAAGAATATCAGTTCGGTCCGATATAATATATGCATATACGGACCACACCGGGTCAGTAGCATGACGTTGTCCGCCTTCCAGCTCCCCCGGGTCGTACAGGTACCGTATCAATTGCTTCCGGCCAAGTCTAACGCGGGTGGCTGCTGTGGCAGAACACCTAGTGTGACTGCAATAGCCTTCTGTCGAATTGCATCAGCGGGTCTTTAATTGTGTGGTTTAATTATTCAACGTGGCTATGACCGGGCAAAGCCGCGTCACCCACGTTCGTGACCTATCATAAATCAGCAATTCCTGAACGTACTGGTGCTCGAATATTCGTTCCGTGAATGTGGGGTTGAATAGTTCCACAATGGCGTGATCGCAATAAATGTTGACATGTCCACGACGAACGCTAACATGGTGTTACGTCAATGACGCAGTAACGGTTCAGAGAAATTCTTTTCCCCAGTGATCTTGCAACAGCCACGGTCATGTTAACGGTCCACTTGCGTAAATGAGTTCAAACGCGTCTGCGACACAATTTCCAGCGATTCTGTCTCGACAATTACGTGTTTGAAAGCGGGTTGGATTCGCGGTACGTGTTTTTGCGCGGCATCGCTCGCAATATAAAGGGATGATGATTCGTATAGAACAATTGGTATTCAACATGTCATCACGAAAGAAAATATATTTCACCGTCATTGCTTTCTCTGCGCGGCCGAAGCCTCAAGTATCCAGGCACAGTTCCGACGAAACCAGCGCTGTTTTTCCGAACTTGGTTCGTGCATTAATTACTGGCCCGGCCGGATCGGGGAAAACTGAATTGTTGCTGAATCTGATTAGTTCTTTCCCGCAATCGATGAAACACCATCCGTTGACAACCTTGACCCGGAGCATAATAATCTCGTCGTGTACGACGATGTGATGCTTGACCGACAAAATAACTCCGCTAGAATATTTTCCCGGGGCCAGGACAAAAACGTAGACGTGATCTACGTAACAAAACGATACGCTCACGTGCCCAAAGTGATCCGGGACAACTGCAACATGTTGATGATATTTCGTGGGGTTGAGGCGCACGGTCTCGCAAACATTCATTGGGCCTGGTGTGCCGCTGACGTTTCGTGGGAATAGTTTCGGAATATGTTCGCGGAGATCATCCAGGACCCGTATAGTTTCCTCACGATAGACATAAGTGGCGTGGGCAGACGTGTCTTACGTGTGAAGGAATTTAACGACGATAAATATATACAATGTTGAAACCCAAGAAAACTTCGCTTTGCTTTCCGGCGGTGATGTCATAGCAAAGTCTGCTGACCGACGCCGCAAAGCCGCCCTGGATCGATTGGAAAGTCTCCTCGATTACATAGATGTTCTTAAACGTCCCATAAAAAAAGCTTCAGTCGCAAGAAAACGAGAAAAACCTCACAGAGGACTTTGAACAAACATTTGCACCACTGATAAAACCAACAAAAGAGATTGTAGCCAAGACCGCAGAAACCGCGGCGGAGGTGAAGAAAGTTGCAAAAATCACCGCCGAGATGATGAGAACAGAAGAGAAATCGGATTCGATAGTTAAAACAGCTAAACGCGTCAAAAATATAAAGAAAAAGCCACGAGACAAACTGCGACGACTATTGGACGCCTGTCAGAGGCAATTGTGAGAGTCCAACAAGCCCTTGATGAAACCAGAGTCATATAGAAGAAACGCGAGAAGACATCGGAAAGGCAATGGCGCGTGTTGGACAGCAACAGCCACCCCAGTACAAGTCGGAGATACCAACAGAGCCTCAATTCTTTACTGAAAAAAGCTCGCGAGTGGATCCATAAAAATCCTATGCGTGCCGTTCTCAACAGACCCTTTAACTGAGTAGAATTAATGTTGAGACCACTAAAGAAGAAAAATGATGCATACTTAAACGATGAATGGCCTAAATGGGTATTCAGGGAAATTACCGAAAAATCAAAAGCTGCAGGTTCGGAGTGGAATCTGTTGGACAAAGCACGTAAGGAATTTAAAACCAAAAACGTGAAAAATGGTAATAAATTGTGGAACGAATACATATTAAACACATGAAGAAGACAATTTCCGACTTGTCCACCTCACAAACGTACACCCGGACCCGCACTCCCATACGACGTTTTTAATCGACTCCAACCCGAACGTCCACGTGAACCTGAACCCGAACTTGAACTTGAACTTGAACCTGAACCTAAACCCGCGTCAGTCAAGCAACAAAGGCGCAAAAACAACCTAAAGCACAAGAACAACAACCTGTTGTAGGAGAAGGCTTTGATGGACCGGTTTCCCGCATGTGTGACCTGCAACAGGTTCACGAAATCGTGGACAGGCTGGACGGTTCAAGCCGGCAACAACGCGCCAGAAGTTATCAGCGTGGAAACGTCAATTTGTCAGTGGTTGCTTATCAATCACATCATGAGCGCGGAGACGTTCCGCGCGCTCATGCATGAACTGATTGAAGACCTAAATGATCTATACAACACTGATGATGAGTTCTGGGGCGCTTCCCATTCTTCGTGAAATCAATGCCGCGATGTAGATTGTCGTGCAAATACAACCCCGAGTGTCACCGCGACGATCATGCTTTCGTCAACGAAACCAGAATTCTATGTGGTTTTTCTGATGCCAACCACCGCAGGGAAATTCTGCACACTTGAGATTGAAATAGCGTCGTTGCGTGTTTATTACAGTTGGCCTAATATCCGATCGCGACCGTTTGGGGGTCACCACGCGAATAACTCACTTGTGATATCGTAAGACTCGGGCACCACCTAGAACGATGTTGAAATTCCCACGGGCACGTACGACATTGAATCGATCAATGATGACATCTGACGGAGGATCACAGGGTGAGCAAGCACGATTCCAAAATCAGCAGCCCACACTCATCTCTACCATCTCCATTGAATCTCCACAGTACGCGGTTGACATTGAACAGTCGTCGCTGTGAACGGTTCTGGCTTGGCCTAAAGATATTAATGATATTCCCGTGGATCAACGAATTCTGCGTGTGGGACCCGACGGGTCCGGATACCATATTGCGTCAGATATTGTCAGGATTTCCTCAACGATTCAGGTTAATTTAACTTGTGACTCCATCAGCGGCAGTTAACGAGCGAACCTTTCAGGTATCTCCACGAATGCGCCCTGGGTGATTTACTATCAATTACTCCCGCGACATCCGTGTATCTTCCATGTAACAATCCTAGACTCACGCACGTACAGTTTTCCCTCGTGGACCGCGACTGGCACGCTTTAGACCTCCGCGGGGACACTTTGATGATACAACTGTACATTAGAGATCAGCCACATAATTAATAAAATGACAGTCGTACGTGGTGGTGTAAGACTCGTGCGTGTTGTTAACGCGGGAAGACCCGTTTACTCGACATATTACGAAAATGGCCTCGGTGATGTTCTACAAGGATTGTTCACAGGCGCGCCACCGCTTGCTTAACAAACTGGTATGCGAGTCGTTGATAGCATCAAAAGCACTGCCGTAGACTGGTCGAAAAATCTGGGATCGCAGGCGGTTTTGTCAATTTGAGATCGACTACGACGATTGGTGACTCGGCAACCAGGAGCGGTTGCGCTTCCATCCACGGCAACAATACCCGCACCGGTTAGTAAAATCAACAATGGAGCTGTTCAACGACGTCTAGCAGAGTTAGCACAAGCCAATATCGATTCAGTGATTTCAAATTTGGGAATGGGGAGCGGATTGCGATCAAGCAAAAGGTATTAGACGAAACCAATAATCTATAAACAATGGCTCGATTCAAAGATGCATCCGATCTTGTGTTTGACATGGACGCGCGTGTACTGCGAGATCAAAGCGTCCAAAATTTTCAATATTATTCATACCGCGTTAAGGAGACCATTGGAGAGAGATGAATATAATCAAAAGTGCATGACACGTCTCTGTATTTTCTCCTGTGTAAGGCCTGCTTGGATATTGATGGACTTTTCATAACGGCATCATGGCGTTGTTCAACAGCGCACGATATCTCATCGTGCGAAAAGGAAATCGAAGCATGTTTGGATCACATCGACGTTGCCACGACAATTCTCGGACTCGCCAGATACAGCAACAATTACGCGAATTCTGCTGGTCCGTCTATGATGTTTACGAAGGATACATCCGACCATGCAGATCATATCCAGTATAGCATTGCAAACGTCAGAAAAGCGGCAGGAGATGGGAAAACACCAGCCGCTGTAGCTGCCATCAATCTAAATTTCAACGATGGATTTTGCACAGCGTCGAGGACAACTTCATGGAGACTCATTGATGTTCTTGTGTGCGTTCCTCTCAGATATATATTCCGGTTTTGCAGAGATATCCGCACGGCTATTTTCAGAGCCAAACACACAGTTGTATTAAACCGAAAAGTCCACAACAATGATGCGATTTGGCGTGATGCCGGCGCCGCTGCTGGTAAAGTTGAGTTGATGAAAGTAATACTGTGGATGTCTGTGATAACTCCTTCGATGGCTGCAGAAACGCGTTTTATATCATTTATGAACTCTAGAGGTATGTCAACGTTATCATTTCACGCGCTCACCACAGACCCGTATGAAGGCGCGGTTCAGCAGTTATCATGGCAAATAACTTCCCAACAAGGTATTAG
Source organism: Margaritifera margaritifera (assembly GCA_029931535.1). Taxonomy (NCBI): domain Eukaryota; kingdom Metazoa; phylum Mollusca; class Bivalvia; order Unionida; family Margaritiferidae; genus Margaritifera; species Margaritifera margaritifera. The sequence continues at coordinate 878,774 of JAQPZY010001076.1, forward strand.
CACCCCAAGACACGTGTTTGTGGCGTTTCAGTCTATGGATCGTATGAATAGCGGACAGTTCCGTAGTACGGTGATATTTGACAAGTTAGGAGTGTCTGAAGTTTCTCTGCGGTTAAACGGCCATCAGGAACCCTCGGAAGAATTTTTTTTCGACATTGCAAACAATCAAGTCGCATGTACATATCACAAGCTGTCGTCGTACATGGGCCGAGACAAAAACGTTGACACGGGTCTGCAGACTTCCCAGCATGACTTCACTCATTTGTACCCAATTTATTACTTTTCGTTGGACAACTGGTGCTGTTTAAGCAGTTTGTGGTTGAAATGAACTTTAATGCACGTGTTACTGCTGTTTCCGCCGGCGGTTATAGATGCACTGGTGTGATTCTTTCAGACAAGAGTCTGTTGTTGGATGGCACATATGGCCGAATGAGGGTTGTCGACGCGCCAATCAGCAATTCGTAAATGAACAGCACAGTTTAAAATAATGTCATATCACGAAGCTAAGATTGGTCTTAGCGACAACCAGCTTGCGAAAATAAAGAGCGCAATAAGAAATAATTGTGGGATCACATTAAATCTTTCTCCGACAAACCTGATCGGAAAAATCCCATGTTATTAATCCAAACACAAAGTCCAAACAAAAGAAGACCTTGGTAACATTAAAGTTATCTAAGTCAGAGGTGACGCAAATGCAAAAGAGCGATGGAATATTTGTATTTATCGCGGCGTTTCCAGCGCTGTTCGCGGCTGCGGCTCCCGCGGTTGTAAAAGCGGCTGCGTTAGGGGCCGTCGAAACTGCATTCGGGATGGCTCTGAAAAAGCCGATTTGAGGATCTACAAAAAAGGAACAGGTCTTCGACTGCCCGGGACGACTCTAAAGGAAAAAGGTATTCGACTACCCGGGACGACTCATAGTGGAAGAGGTCTTCGGTGGTGGCATCGCCGTTGATGACTATGGAAGCGACACGATGCGGCGCTGATGTGAATCTGACTAGGTTTGCCACCAAAGCGGATTTGATCGAGTTAAACAACCGGGTTGTTGTTGGCGTCGACCCAAACGAGCTTGTGATTTTTCAAGATCGAACTGGAAAACTGCAAACGTCTAACGCTAAGTTCAAACAACGTTGTTTTGAAGCTGCGAAAAGCCGTCACTGATAACCAAGGAATCAGAGATGCGGGCGTGTCGGTTGCTTACATGTAAGACTACGTCGACACAAACACGGGATCGAAGTTAAAACTCGGGAGATGAAATGAGCGGAGACCTTATCATGAACGAAAATCAAATTCGACGGATGCAAGAGCACATCGACGATATTGATGCAGCAACGAAACAAAGACGGGCATGTGAAAATCAGGGAGCATTTGAAACCCGATATCAAGGTCGTGGCTGGCAACACCGGATTGTTACAAAACGTTAAGAGTCTGCTGATGATATATCAGATCACAAAGGAGTATACTATGTAATGTTTAATTATAACATCTAAATATTGATGGGTTTTATCCCAAAGTCAACTTTAGACTTGTTGCTGATATACCCGGATATTATTTCTTTATCGTGTACTCGTATTCCACTGCCTCGTGTGGGTCTCTTACTATTCAAGTATTGAAATAAGGACACTCATCTGATGATTTGATGTTAAAACTGAAATATTATATTCTAGGAATTCTTTATTTAGGTCAAATCCCAATGACAGGACATTAAAAAAAGATTTCGGTTGCAGCCTCGTTCAAGATTAATAAGTTTGAAAGAATACACATATATGGGATGAATATCGAGCATGAAGCGCAATTAACCGTTTTTGGTATTTGTATTTAAAGACCGCTAACCGTATACATGGCGTACGAGACGCTTAATTTATTCCGAGCGATGATGTAGCTGAGAAAGACGGTGTGTTGGATCAGCTGGGAGAGCGTGCCAACATCGATGGTGATTTTGTGCCGCTCATCGACGAAAATCTGCGTAAAAAGGGTGTACATAATTCGTCGTATACAATCCAATTTAGTCTACGCGAGGGTCAAACAGAAATCGATATTCGGAATCAACCTGATGTACCAGTACCAACTCAAGGTCAGCTTTGAATCATCGCATTTGCACGCGAGATGGCCAGGTCGCTAACTACACCTTCGGACACGAATACATCCAGAGATTGTTTCTACAACAATGAAGTGGAATTCACCGACAAACCAACTGCGATCATATTCCCCGTCAATTATATCAAACCATCAACATTAACACGACCGGCGAAAGATAAAATCAAACTGATATTCACCACAGACGCACTTGTCCATGTAACAGTTCTTGGAGAAAAACGAGCACGATCGTTGGTGACACCAAGCAGTTGCGCAATTTATATAGTTCTAGGTAAACCTAAAAGCGTGCAAACAATCACTGGAGACAAAACTATTCCCCGGGAAGATATTTTCTATAATTACATAGTAGTTGTACCAGTAAAGAAATATATTTGGTTGGCAGTACCTGTGCATGTGAGAGCTGAGCAAGACCAACCTGTCGAGCAATTGTACTTCGCGGTGACATTATTAATAGAAGAGCTGTGATGGACCCTCAAAGCTACCGACACGAAAAAATAATCGAAGCGGAACAACAGCTGTCGTGCTTGCGAAATTCAAACGCGGGTGTGTTATAGCAGATGCGATTTGTGGACTCGCCGCCGCGACCACTGTTGGTCTTAGTGTTGCTGGAATTGCGACCATCACGACTATCACAGGTACGCAATAGGAATTGTTGTCGGAGTTATATCGATAGCAACTGGAGTCGCGAGCGGCGCCGACAAAATAATCGAAAATTCTCGCGGCCGCCCAAAGCAGTCTCAGCACAATTAGTAAAGTGTACTCGGTGGTCATTGAAGATAAAACAATTAGAACGGCCGAGTTCGAGACGGTGTTGACCGAAATGGAAAACTTCCGACGACTCCGCGAACAAATATAAAACCGAAGTGCAGAACCAAAACAGACAATTGATTTGCATGCGGTAAAATCGAGTAAACGGTTGCAGATGCTCCGACTATCTTCAGCTTCAGCCAGAGGCGCCAACGGGGTTTCTCTCGCACGAGGCGACCGCGGCACGAAAAGGAAATTTCCACAAGGTTAACCTGGGGGTGACCCGCAAGTGGCCTGCCAATCTCGCTTCGTGCGATTGTATATTTATCTATTGGACGATCATGAAGCAAAACGTATATCGCCCATTGGTTTTCGACTGAGCGGCCATTCAAAACCCGAGCGAGTTTAATTTGTCTAAAACACGATAGTCACTCACGGTAATACATTCTTTCTGCACTCACATGTGCAAAAAAGAAGGGTACAGACATGGGGTATAAAAGACGTTGACCCAGAACGGTAAGCCAGGTCTGAATCTCCTACTTCACCACTACTTAGTGGAATGTGTATGTGTGCGCTGGCGTCTTAGTGGAAGAAAGCTACAGAATTAAAGCTGTAGTCCCTCCCAAAGCCAATTAAATTAACATAAGAAACATGTACTTTGCACCTCATAGCTATTTTTTAACCACGAAATCTACCCAAATCGGCTAGTCTTGCTTGTTTAGTTTAAGGGAAGCCACGGTTAGACGAACTAAAAATGGTATTGATTACACCCAGTTAGGTAGAGGTTTGAAATCGAGACCCACTTTCCCAAGGCTCTCATGCTTTTTATGGGTCTTTTATCGTTTGTTTTAGTTGAAACATGTTGTAAATCGAGTGCAAAGCGTATGATACCAACGCGGGGATACCGAGAACACGCATTCCATATTCTACTTCGCAAACCCTCGAGATAATTATGGGCGTGCTGTGTATAGATGTATGTGCCATGCAAACTTTTTCGCCGGTTTCTTTACGTCGTGTTAAGCGAGCTGTACATGTACAAATAATGTGTAATGGAAGGCATGATTTAATTGTAACAGCCACAAAATAATGTCATGTCGTTAGCTCAGTTGACGGTTTTTGTTGTGAGATACTGAATCTTTAATAGTGAAATTGGTAAGAAGATAAAGGAGAGCTAAGATATCGGAAGGTATTTTAAATAATGTTCAAAAATTAAATGAGGAAAAAAGTTGTAAAATGAAGCCTAAAGTATGATAAGAAATAACTTATGTATTGTCTAATAAAAATGTCTTATGTAACCTCTGATACAAATATCTCATGTACCTTCTATTACAAATAACTTATGTACTCTCTATTACAAAATATCTTATGTACCCTCTATTACAAAATATCTTATGTACCCACTATTACAAATGTCTTATGTACCCTATATTATTAGTATCTTATGTACCCTTTACTACACATATCTTATTTATCCTCTATTATAAATGTCTTGTGTACCCCTTGTTAGAAATGTCTTATGTTCCCTTTTTTTTTACAAATATATTAATGTACCCTCTATTAAAATTTTACAAAAGGCACACCAGCAAGTCGCGCTGTTATTCAAAAGGAAAACCTAAATTGTTTTGCTCATGCGAGTTTTAAAATTATTGCAAAAGATCATCAATACGCTTTAGATCTTAGTTTCCTTGTTTAATATGTAATGTTTTGTTCCAATAACAATATTTTCCGACGCGACGAAGTCTAAAGTCAAGTTCTACATATGGTGAAAAATCGAGAAAATCAAAGTGTTTCGTAAATAATCAGGCAGACATTAAAGGCTTCAGATATTTGGAAATTGTTCACGAGTGTTCATTATCTCCTTGCTTTAGGGTGGGGATATTGAAATACACTTCGTCTGTTTGTTCGACCATCTATTCATAACCACTATCCGTCATAAGTAGATGCGTAAAAATTAGTCACACCCGGCACATAGGTTTCCCATGTGGTGACCATTTGCTAGAGAGCTATGATATTTTGGCCGCTCCCCTGGAGTCTCTGAGATATAGGATGCACATCTGGTGACCATCTGTAACATGTGTATACTATTTTGGCCCCTCACCTGAGGTCTCTGGAGGAGACTGAAAGGTATAAAAAAAAATGCAAATTACACTGACTTTCTTGAATATGTCTGAGTTTTACCAAACTTTGAACGTGGAATCATAGGTGGAAGACACCTTACATAACTCTAACCCTAACCCATATATTTGGTTCATTTTGTTTATTTTTTGGTTGTTTTAAACTGCATGTTAAACACATTATTGACTATATCAAACCGAGGATATGGAAGCTAAGTGCCTTTTCCATGGACACACCAAGGCAGCTGACTCGAGATAGCCTCGACGGGTATCGAACCCGCAACTCTTGGACTGCGAGTCCAACGCTCGACCAATTGAGTTACTGCGGCTCCCTCTCTCTCTCTCTCTCTCTCTCTGGGTTACGGGTCGGGAGGGGGACATGTAATAACAGGCGTGGTGATTTGCCATGATTATATGTGGAAGTATCTCTAGTTTCAAATGTAATTTATATGACACGAGTTGAACAATGTTTTTTTGTGCAAACCTTAGATTAAAATAATTGGATGTGTTTTTTTCCAAAGTTAACACAGCTCCAAGATTCGGGGTATCTTATAACGATCATACAGATTTCCTTCAACGAAATCACAAAATAGTGTAGTGAAATCGGATCCCTCGGATTGATACCTTTACTTATTCGATATCATTGTTTAGGTCATTTTTGTGTTATCACATGTCATTGGTATAGATAAGTATAATATGGACAAATTAAATAACAAAGTAGCGATGTGGTAATTGTATGGGTTAAATGTACCCATATAGATGCCAGAGATGGAACATAAGGCTGTTGGTTAAATATTAATTGTTAAGGAAGAATACAATTATCCTAAGAGGCTTTGCTGCCAAAAAACGTGATAGTTGTTTAAAATGAAATTAGCACCAGTCCAGCATGAATGTTAGGAATAATTTGCCACAACATACCTTATTATCGCAATCAGATCTGATCATCAAGATAGTAGTGACCATGAGATCAGAGGGTCGGTTTGTTGGCAACGACTAATGTGATTGTAACAACAGAGAGAATTCCATCTAGTTGCTGGCCAAACTTAATCTTTATCCAGTTTTGGCATAAATCTACAGAGCTAAACATTAGCTATTGATATTGTTATTTCTACCTTGAAGAACGATTTCCCTTTTTGGTTTCTTTTCGACACCTTCGTCTTATTTTTAACACCCTTGAAAGAATTTTGCTGCAATTTTAAATATTACTTATTGCATTAAGATATGGTCTTAATGAAGATTGGAAACAAGGAAATCATCGTGATTTTCAAATCATTCTTTTTTGATAAAATTTGTGAAGATGTCACTTTCTACCAATACTTTTCCAAGGTAATATTTGCATTCAGTAATCACCAACAGTTGATATGAAACAAAAGAGCCTTAGTAGTTTTAAGAATACATTGCGATTACATCCATTTAGTCTATATGGTAAAGTACAAAATTCAGAGGAATAACAGATTATCTAAGGTTAGCAACCAAATATCTCTATGCACATCTGTCTTACTGGTGTGTTTTGCTTTCACGTGTTTGTGTTGCAATTTTTTACATTATTAAATGTAACTAAGGCCCTAAACGTTTGCTTTTATAATTGACCGAACTCCAGTATAAGGAATATTTCATCATGACAAGAACATGTCTCAGACATTCATGACCATGAATATGATGGGCACACATGGAAATAAATGTATCGAGAAAGATTGTTGATCCCTTTCCATGTGAATCTGCGACCAAAAATCAAAGAGACAATTCTTGCTGGCGCATGAATATAGTACGATAATTGATAAAACAAAATATTATGTAGCCTTGAAGAAGAATTTAGTGTTAGTGAAAAGAAATATAACGTAATATGCAGGTATCTTGATGTGACAGTAAAACATTAAAAGAAGGCACATTTTCAATGTATTTTGTAAGATGCTGTAGCGATTCCATTGTCCGAACCTGTATGTGACGGACTCTAAACACTTAAAAATGATGACTGACGTCAAGGATGCAATACGCTCGAATTTTAAATATAATATTATTCTTTAACCTTTTGCGCAAAGGATAATAAAAGAACCTAAGCCTATTTTGTTAAATGAACGGAACTTCTTACACAAATTAAATATGTGCATCATTATTAAGACTATGCAACTACTGTTGATATGGGTTTTTGGAGACCATAAAATATACCAAAAACTGCCACACTGATTCTGCTTATATTTCAAGTATGCAGCCTAGAGTATTTACGGTCCTATATATTACACAGTAAACATTTAGATACAAATGTTATCAGAACTTAAGATTTTAAGAAAACAAAATGTTATGGGACACGCTATTAGGCCAGCCATAAAAGATATGCTATACATTTATTTATTTTCAAAATAACACGTTAATGTTCTAATGAAGTTTTACTATGAACAAGCCACACAGTACACTTCTCCAAGACTACTGCAGCTTTATATTGTGCATCTAAAGAATCCACCACATCGATAATGTAATAGATCTACAACATCGATAAGGTAAAGAATTCACCATATAGACAGCATATAAAATGTTCAGTACAGGTAAATTCATCATTATTTAGAAGAACTTGTTTAAGATTTCAATCAAAATATTTAATTAGGAAATCAATTATAAAAAAAAAAAACGTTTTTATAAATAATATTTACGTTATATATTTTTCCAATATATGCATTGATTCTAAATATTGATATATTGGTGAGCGATCGATAATTTCCTTTTGGTGAATATAAAAAAGAAAACCTATGATTTTGTCTGGCAAACTTTCTTATTTTTACAGTACATGTCAAGTGAGTATGTCTATAAATGTACTAAAAGTATGCTTTCTCACTTAAAAATATTGTCATTTGCCAGGAAACCTCTCTCTCTCTCTCTCTCTCTCAACTAGCGTTCCACTCCAAACTGGAATGTCTGATAATAATTTAATAATTCCGTTTATATATATATATATATATATATATATATATATATATATATATATATATATATATATATATATATATATATTACAGCGCCTAATACAACGAATCCAGTCAGCACAACAATTTCTCCAATCAGTAGATCAACATCATTCTGGCGTGGGGGTGGTTGTGGTTGTGGTTATCGTTATCTAGAGGATGATCGACCTCGGTGTTATTGCCCGGATCGAGTAAATAATAATATAAATTGGGAAACTTATAGATGGAATGAATAGAGATCTGAGCAGATATATAGAACAGACTAAAACGAGCCCCCGTATATGAAATATAACAATTTAATCAATTACATAAACAACTGTGATAATGCATTACAGTAGGAAGATACACTTCTTTTTGAAATAAATCATTCACCGAATTTTAAACACAAATATACTTATATAAATAGCCGATCTGTTTAAATGATAGAATTAATTCATCATAGAATCGAGTGAACAATCGAAGTCATTGCCTTGTACAGCTTCATAACCTGGTTTCCTCCTGTTCACTCCAGTTTCACCGTGCTGTTCAATTGGTTCCTTCGCTTTCTTCTCACTCTGACTATCTTGCCTCTGTCGGCCCTCAAACTTTGTGTGGGTAGGTGGATACGTAGGTATGTAGATACGTAGGTACGTGGATACGTCAGTGGATTACGTCAGTGGAGCTATTTCCCCTTTCAAAATAAACAGAGAAGCAACCTAAATCTTCTGTCAGATATCCTACTGGGAATATATCATTACCCCACTCTCGTTATGTCAGATATCATCCTATCGGAAGTCAAACAGATACCAAAGGCTATCTGGTCAAGCCAAACACGGCAGGCCATAAACAAACAAACCTAGTTTCATAAGATTAATCTATTTCCTAACGGCTATTTCATCGCTGACTCACATTAACATCACACGAGACATAACAGTTCCGTTCTCGATTATACAAATGAATGAATGAAATTCATTACATGGCTTAACTACGTTAATTTCAGCGAATACACACATTCAAGTCTTTTGCGTCCACGAAATCTCACTTCATGGCTTAACGACGTTAATTTCAGTCGATACGCACTTAAGTTTGTATCATACATGAAATCATCTAAGATCGGTGAATTCACACGGATTCTCATACTCATATCAACTAAAGTAATGCATGAAATTCTTAGAATACATGATTCCTATAACACTCAAGACAACAAATTCAAACAATCTGTCAAACTTATATATAAGAAGATCATTGTACGAATTCCGATAATGAACTCAAACACAGTTATACTCATATCAAGAAAATTGATCTACGAATTTATACAAATAAATTCATGCAAATATAAGTAAATAAATTCAGGCAAATAATTATATTGGTATCAACGAATTACATGAGATTGACGCAAATACCTTGTGCTTTCAAGCCTTGCTCGCTTCTACCGCCAGAATTGTGTCCGTCAACCTTCCAGACATCCGGTCCCTTGGATAATTGTTTTACGAGATAATTTCTTGCAAATTCAATCTCGGAGCCAAAAAATATCTTCCTCTTGCAGGAGTTTAGACTGACTAAATTTTGCGATGTGGCATATTAAAACCATGAAATTTAGTGTGGGAAACACGCCCCTTATTTAGCGTAGCCAATCAGGATTAAATATATCTACCACCCTTTTTATAAATAGGCGCCAAAATTTGCGGTCATCCTGACACTCTAGATTTCCAAATAACTGATTCTGGACAATCTCAACTCTGACATTTTCGATACAAAGATTGAGTTAACCGTTTCCCTTCCAGTTTCTCGGACTGTTAAATAAACGAATGCTTAATTAAAAATCGGTTCCTCTCACAACACAGACCTTAAAATCCTCGCAGCATAGCGATTAAATACGCACCCTGTCCTCATAAATCTAATTAATTGTTCTCTGTCCAAGTTAATGTTCTCTTTATAGATCGACAGAAATTTGCACCCTTACAATCATTCACAATGCAAAGTACAATCATCGCCACCTCGATGGTTCCTACCACAAAACCGCCACCTTCCTACGTACCAGATCCTGGTAAGAAGCAACTGTCATATCTATTACTTTTATGTTTGTGGCAAGGAAATTGATTCTAACTACCATGCTGCAGTTGTCACATACATAAATCGTACTGTATAATAAATATTAGTTCGAATTTTTATTTAATAATAAATCTTCGTTTGAATTGTATAAATCGTACCATCTGTCATCATTATTCTTATCTTCATTTTGTGTATTGAGGAATGGATGCATGATAGATCGATAGAAACATAAGAAATAGATAAATGATAGCTCGATAGGAACATAAGGAATGAATGAATGATAGTTTGATAGGAATATAAGGAATCGATGGCTGATAGATTGACAGGAGCATAAGAAATGAATGGATGACAGATCGACAGGAGCATAAGAAATGAATGGATGACAGATCGATAGGAGCATAAGAAATGGATGGATGATAGATCAATAGGAACAAAAGGTATGAATGGATGATAATATCGATGGGAACATAAGAACTGGATGGATGATAGATTAATTGGAAAAATAGGAATGGATGAATGATAGATCAATAGGAACATATGGAATGGATGCATGGTAGGTCGATGGGAACATAAGGAATGGATGGATGATAGATCGATAGGAGCATAAGGAATGGATGGATCGTAGATCGATGGGAACAAAAGATATGGATCGATGATAGATTGATATATATATATATATATATATATATATATATATATATTTATGTGTGTGTGTGGACGATAGATCGATATGAACAAAAGGAATGGATGAATGATAGATCGATTAGAGCAAAAAGAATGGATGGATAATAGATCGATAGGAACAAAAGGAATGGATTGATGATAGATCAATAAGAGTATAAGCAATGGATGGATTTTTCCAGTACATGCATTGACTCTAAATAGTGATATATTGGTGAGGGATCAATAATTTCCTTATGGTGAATATAAAAAAGAAAACCCAAGATTTCGTCTGGCAACATTTTTTTAGAGTACATATCAAGTGAGTATGCCTAGAAATGTACTAAAAGTATGCTTTCTCACTTAAAAATATAGTCATTTGCAAAGAAACCTCTCTCGACTAGCACTCCACTCCAAACTGGACTGTTTGATAATAATTTAATAATTCCGTTTATATATATATATATATATATATATATATATATATATATATATATATATATATATATATATATATATATATATATATATATGTGTGTGTGTGTGTGTGTATACAGCGCCAAATACAACGAATCCAGTCAGCACAACAATTTCTCCAAGCAGTAGATCAACATCATCCTTAATGCAAAGTACAAGCATCGCCACCTCGATGGTTCCTACCACAAAACCGCGACCTTCCTACATGCCAGATCCTGTCATATCTATTACTTTTATGTTTGTGGCAAGGAAATTGATCCTAAGTATAATGCTGCAGTTTTCACATACATAAATCGTACCATAAAATAAATATTAGTTCGAATTGTTATTTAAAATGAATCTTCGTTTGAATTTTATAAATCGTACCATCTGTCATCATCATTCTTATCTTCTTTTTGTGTATTGAGGAATGGATGCATGATAGATCGATAGAAACACAAGAAATATATAGATAATTGATCGATAGGAGCATAAGGAATGAATGAATGATGGTTCGATAGGAACATAAGGAATCGATGGCTGATAAATTGACAGGAGCATAAGAAATGGATGGATGACAGATCGACAGGAGCATAAGAAATGAATGGATGACAGATCGACAGGAGCATAAGAAATGGATGGATGATAGATCAATAGGAACATAAGGTTTGAATGGATGATAGATCGATAGGAACATAAGTAATGGATGGATGATAGATCAATAGGAACATAAGGTTTGAATGGATGATAGATCGATAGGAACATAAGGAATGGATGAATGATAGATTAATAGGAACGTAAGGAATCGATGGATGATAGATCGACAGGAGCATAAGGATTTGGATGATAGGTCGATGGGAACAAAAGATATGGATCGATGATAGATCTATATATAGGAATATATATATTGACGATAGATCAATAGTAACAAAAGGCATGGATGAATGACAGATCGATAAGAGCGTAAGGAATGGATGGATAATAGATCAATAGGAACATAAGGAATAGATGGATGATAGGTCGATAGGAACAAAAGATATGGATGAATGATAGATCGATAAAAACATTAATAATAATGTGATTTGATGATGGATGATGATAAATAGCTCAGTCAATAAAAAGAAGAAGGATGACAAACATCGATTGATGAATTGAAACGATCTGCAAGAAATTTAGCAATGCCATTATAAATCTATTACAAAATGATTAACATAAGTTAATTTTACTTTAAAAAAACAGCGACAAATAAAAAGCAACAACAACAACAACATTGATACTGTTTTGAAAATGATTTTTACTTTTTTAACGCTTTTGATGAGCACTCGTCTTGACTAAATATAGGCTACCAAAAATCACATATACCATAAACAGCTTGGAAATGCAAATAAAATAAACTGCTAGAATCTCAGAGATTAGATTTTTCAAGATTAAAGAAGATTTATTTCTATAACCTGTTACCCATTGTCTTGTTTATTTATTTATCGTGCAAGTAAATGGCGTCACATCGCCCTGCTGTGCCCATACACTAGAGAGCACAAGCACAAAATATAACAGCAATTAAAAAGAATGTTAGGAAATGTCACAATTAACAAAAGATTTGATTTTTAAAGGGAAGCTTTTATAAATATTCTTATTGCATTATTGCATGAAGTACGACAATTATTCAAAGTCCTGACAAATAACAGGAATTATCTCTAAATATCTAGCCATAGTTTCCTTTGTTTGTGCCATCTACATACACATCGGAATGATCAGTCACTTGGCCGCCTGAAGTAGTTCTCTATTACTCCTATATTGTATGTATATATTTATTTATTTATTATTTATTTTTAACTTATATGTTTATCTATTTATTTCAATATTATCTAGATACGATAATATGCGAAGAAAACATACGGATATCTTTGCATGGTAGAAAATTATGTTGAACAATATAGTTATTGTTAACTTATGAAATATTATGCGTTAGAAGTCTCTTTTATATATATATATATATATATATATGTATATATATATATATATATATATATATATATATATATATATATATATATATATATATATATATATATAGGTGAATATGAACTACAGCTGAAGTTTGATTTGAAAGTAGAGATGGATTACAATGAGTCATATGGGAACAAAACCTCGCCAGAATTCCAGAGCTTGGCCACAAACTTCAGTGTTTCTGTAAGTGTTATTTCAACATATTTAGATATATATCAAATTAGGTCGAACTATCAAAAAATCGTACCAAACTGAATTCAAAGGGCCAGTGTGTATTTAATCCTGAAGGAAAAAAAAAAGGAATAGGTTCACTAGGGTCAAACTCCGGTCCACTCAATATACATATAATGATCTTCCTTAATCTGGCCCTTCTGGGGGTCTACTTTATGAAACAAATGCATGGTCTTTGTAATTATTGTTAGAATATGAGTCGTCAAACACAAATATAACGTCATGTAAAAGGCCGAAATTGTGTGATGTAATGCAATATTATTACAACGACAGAATCTCAAGAACCAGGTCCCAAACTTGCAAAACAACGCACATGTTGAACTGGTGTTCAAACATTACGAATTTTGATCTTCTATCCCTTCTCTCTAAGAGGGGTTAGAATCAAAACAATTTTGGAATGATCCCATTGGTTATATTTCTACATGCATGCGAAGTTTCCACGAGATTGAGCAATTTATGTATGATTTTTAATTTTTGGAGTTTTCATTTTTTGTGCTCTTACACTTTTGTAACTACGGGAACAGGCATTTGTCGTGTGTATATGTGTGTGCTTGCGTGTGAAAAAGTGTGTGTGTGTGTGTGTGTGTGTGTGTGAGAGAGAGAGAGAGAGAGAATGTTCACAAAATCGTAAAGAAAATGTAAACTGCTTCGAGAGTAAACCGTAACACATTATTTTTTTCGAAAGTCAATACTAATGAGTAGGACTGGAGACTTTGTTTACTTATACATAGTACATTATATATTGTAAGCAAAGTACTTATATATTTTACTATTATATGGAAATCCTACAGACCACAATGGAAGTTATCTTGAAGAAAAATAATTACCACAATTTAATGAGACTAAGTTTGCAATTGTATTGTTTCTGTTGTAATGACCTTGTATCATGCTGAATTTTTAATTTCAAAAGTACAATGATATTCTAAACTATTGCAATATACGCATGTACTGTGTATGTGAAAATGAACAAGAAATTTAAAACATACTCTAGTTACCCCTCCTCCTACAGTTAAAATTGGGGAGGGGTTTAGATTTAAATTCCATGACTGTTGTGTATGTCTTCAAACTACCTCAAATTGTATCCCATATTGTCATGGTTTTTTTTTGTGTGTGGCTGGAATGGCTTTGGAGAAGTTACATTACATTGCCAATTAAGACGAAATGCATATTTTCCAAGTTTATCCTAAAGTCATAGAGGTAATAAATGTGTTATATTGATAGCGTGTAATTAATACCCATATTATGATCTGCATTAGGTCACCACAGACATGAGGAATAATTACCAATGTACATTCAACATGAACTATATATCATTTTGAATCAAACTTCTTCGATTTTCTCTTTAATTATTGTTTTTGGCAATGTTTACTGAAAAGAGCAAAATTTTTAAAAATAAATATGATTAATCGTAATCACGAATTTAAGAACTTTCAAAATATAATTTCCCCTAAAACAACAAAAAATGAAACCCACCAAAAAATAAATGATTTCGCAATACTACACACGAGTAAAAACAGAAAACTGCCAGATTAGGATAGGCGAATGTATTCTAAGTAGTACTTAAAAAAACTGCTTAGCTAGGATGCACAGTTGTTGCCCTGATCATCATTATCATCACCATCATTGTCACTGTCGTCGTCGTGATCATTATCATTATCATCATCATGATGATCTTGTCAAGTTTTTACATCTTTATCCTAGCTATACTTCAAATACTGGAAGCTATAATAACAACTGCAAAAAGCTATAATAACAACTGCAAAATGCCTAATCATCGAAACCCTGCTTGTTTTCCCGAGAATCTGTGAGAATAACAGGTTTGCTCTGTGAAGATATTATCCGTAAAGATTCGAAAATTGAGAGCGTGTGGGGTCATAGGTTGGTGTCCACTTCGCGTAACCTTAAATTGGTACAGCATGTGAGAATGTATTCTGCAACTGCATTATGCAACTGTCCAGGTTTAAAATCCAACTGAATTAATAAAATAACTTTATATTGGTATAATATTCAGTATAAATCACGAGTGCGGTCATATTACAAACATAATGAGTTAACATACAACTATCTTAGACCTTAATCACACGTTGAAATTTTAGGAGCTAAATCACTAGAGAACTCTCTCCCTCCTTTTTATTTGCAATTATTCGGCGATATCAACTATATATATATATATATATATATATATATATATATATATATATATATATATATATATATATATATATATATATATATATGTATATATATATGAATCAGTTATTCTTATAGTGACCACACATATTCCCCCCCCCCGCCTTTGCCCCTCTCCTTCCTTATTTGTATCTATAGTTAAGAAGTAAATTCCGCTATTTAAAGATAATAACACCAAAGAGATCGATAGAAGTCGAGAAAATAGATGTTATCTTTCATATTCATATTATGTGTATTGCATCCCTTCATCTTAAAATAATGTCCAACACCATAAACATATATTAAGCTTGAGAAGCAGGGATTCGACGAAAATGGTCAGTCTGACAATAATCAGTTCTGCAATGATTACTTGATAATGGTCAGTTTTACAATGATCACTTCTACAATGATCAGTTTTACAATGATCAGTTTTACAATGATTAGTTTTACAATGGTGAGTTTTACAATGGTCAGTTTTACAACGATCACTTCTACAATGATCAGTTTTTAAAATGTTCAGTTTTACAATGGTCAGTTTTAAAATTATCACTTCTACAATAATCAGTTTTACAATGGTAAGTTTTACAATGATCTGTTTTACAAGGATTAGTTTTACAATGGTCAGTTTTACAATGGTCAGTTTTACAATGATCAGTTTTACAATGGTCAGTTTTACAATAGTCAGTTTTACAATGGTCAGTTTTAAAATTATCACTTCTACAGTAATAAGTTTTACAATGGTCAGTTGTACAATGCTCATTTTTACAATGGTCAATTTTACAATGATCACTTCTACAATGATCAGTTTTACAATGGTCAGTTTTACAATGATCAGTTTTACAATGGTCAGTTTTACAATGGTCAGTTTTAAAATTATCAGTTCTACAATGGTCAGTTTTACAATGATCAGTTTTACAATAGTCAGTTTTACAATGATCACTTCTACAATGATCAGTTTTACAATGATCAGTTTTACAATGGTCAGTTTTACAATGATCATTTTTACAATATTCAGTTCTACAATGGTCAGTTTTAAAATCATCACTTCTACAATAATCAGTTTTACAATGGTCAAATTTACAATGATCAGTTTTACAATGATCAGTTTTACAATGATCAGGTTTACAATGATCACTTCTACAATGATCAGTTTTACAATGGTCAGTTTTACAATAATCAGTTTTACAATGATCACTTCTACAATAATCAGTTTTACAATGGTCAAATTTACAATGATCAGTTTTACAATGATCAGTTTTACAATGATCAGTTTTACAATGATCAGTTTTACAATGATCAGTTTTACAATGATCACTTCTGCAATGATCAGTTTTACAATGGTCAGTTTTACAATAATCAGTTTTACAATGATCAGTTTTTCAATCATCAGCTTTGCAATGATTAGTTTTACAATGATCAGTTTTTCAATTATCAGCTTTGCAATGATCAGTTTTACAATGGTCAGTTTAAAATGGTCAGTTTTACAATAATAATAATAATAATAATAATAATAATAATAATAATAATAATAACAACATAATTGTAATCTTTATTATTATTATTATTATTATTATTATTATTATTATTATTTTTATCATTGGTAAATTTGAACAATTTGGAACAAAACAGTAAATTCCTGCTTTAATCAAGACATACACTTTGAAATAGATATACATTGTAATTCAAGTATTTGAATATTAATAGTATGTGTGCTTTATAGGGTTTAATGACACGTCAACACAATCCTGGCTATATTGTCCCTTCTAACTCAAATATCTTAAGGCATACAAAGATAAAGGCAAAGAAGGGTAATATCCTTTAAATACAATGTAATTTTTTATGTAAACCGCACACTTGTAAATATTCTGAGGCCTTCTCGTGTCCAAACAAGTTTTTTTCAGAACAAGTTCAATAACTTTCATATTATGTTATTTCTATCTAATAAAAACATTATTAAGTTATTTAGTGCAACCCGTTTTTGAAATATACCGAAACATAATGTTATACCTCGAAGATTCAATGTTTCCTCTTCACAGGAATCAATATTTTGGATCACACCTATCATACATTATCAAATAATGAACTTTAAGTATGTTTACTTCTGCATGAAATCAAATAATTGTAATGACGTAATTCGAATTGTTAAGTTGCGTTACCAACAAAATGTTGATGGCGGTGAAAACTCTCTCTCTCTCTCTCTCTCTCTCTCTCTCTCTGATGAAGTGTACAGATTTATCTAAGTAATCATGCATTAATCGTTATTTGAAAATAGTGTTTTGCTTTCAAGTTGAGAATGTCTGTTATTGTTGTCTGCGTACAAAATCAATTCTTGTGTCTCTACACAGTATACTTCAAGCAGCAATTCTATATACATTTGTTAATTCATTTTCTTGTCTGAAATGGAGATTGTGATTCGATTTAACAGCCACAGTCCTCATTGCTAGTTGAAATGGCCGCCATGCAAGCTCGAACAACATCGTATTGAGTATTTCTTCTCAAATTTAAAGTTTAGCGATTTCGAATACCCGTACATCATCATCTTCAGAGGGCATATTTTCTGTAAAAAAGTTGACCGACGCTACATGCTTGGCAATGTTACATGCAAAAGTTCGGCTATAATATGATCTTATCTATGTTTAATCGGGGAAAACTATGAAAAGTAGCAATACTACAAAATTATTGAGAACTGGTTTAAAGTATATAATAACCTCAACTGCATGGTTATTAAAATACCGATAGTTTTCTTGTATACTAAAATACAAACAGTTTCATGAAATTAGGTAAAAATTATCATTTAAAGTCACGACAAAATTAAACCTAATTAATTATTTTTTTTCCTTCTAAGCGAAGGCCGTTAGACATACATTCGTAGCCCTTTCATTTTACTTTTTTGTTCATTTTTATCTTCTCCAGCATGCCCACACTGCGAACATATGCTTTGTTAAGTCGTATTTTTTGTACATTCATATATCAAGTTCTTTGTGCATCCGACCGTCTGGAATTTTGAACAAGGGAACAAGGTAAAAATGGAAAACTCAAAATTTGGGTATAGATTTAAGCATATATATGTCATGACTCAGACAATATATAAGAACATGGTTGTTCTCTATGTGATAGACATAATAACCCGCTCGTTTATTATTGTTATTATTGTGGCACAATATTTTATTATATCACTTGTTCTAAATTTCCCCCTTGTGATTTTAACATGTAGGAGTCCTGACTTTATCTTAGATTTTGTGTTTAGTGTCTGTTTTGTATATGTAAGCTGTTTATTCCTCTGAAGAAGAGCTTGTTTAGCTCGATACGTTAGGAAACCGTTTTGAATTTGCGCTGTTATCAATTCTGTGTCAATATATATATATATATATATATATATATATATATATATATATATATATATATATATATATATAATTTCATCTTGAAATAGAGCATGGTTGGACTTATCATTGTCAACAAAGAAGGGTAAGTCCTGTGGCAGATTTATAATCGTGTTTTTCAGGAATAATTTAGAAGTTGCAGCTACTTATGACTATGTAAACTATGCCCTTTTTGTTTATTGCATCAATGTATAGAAAACTAACAAAAACGATTTATGAATACCTACAAACTACATCGAAAATTCTACTTAAAGGCACTTTAAATCTTGTTCAAAGCAATATATTATTCAGCGAGAGGTTCAAATTATATGGATATGATCGGGTTGGATAGCTGGAATTTGTTAGGCTTCATAAATCTTAAAGTAAGACCATGATAAATAATATACATTTTTATTTTCAGCTAACTGAAGTCTTCAAAAATCTCAAAGGTTTTAAATCAATCGACATTTTACGATTCAGGTAAATACTGCTATTTGTATGAACATTTATATTACGTACTCATAATGTTTATTTGTCCTGTGGCAGTTCTTTTCTAAGTGGTTTATGATTCTGTACGATATTCAATTGAAAACACTGTTACCTTAAGTAAAAGGAAAGGTAAAATTAAAGCATGTAGTTGTATAATATTTGAAGAGCTTTTACTTTTGAAAGAAGAAACAAATCTCCATTCGATACGATAAATTCAATCGGATATTTGACAAAAATAAAGTGATTACAAATTATTTTCTTTTTGCAAATGTCTTCATTTATACAATTATTTTTCTATGAATAATCTATGTATCTTTCTACCACAATCTCTATCTTCAAGTTCTCTCTCTCTCTCTCTCTCGTTGCCTCAGAGTTTCGAATGATAATAACTCGGTTTTTGATTAATATACAAGACTGTTTATAACATTGTGATTTTTATCTGTGTTTCTATATAATTTTTTATCTTTGTATCTATACCATTTTATCTGAGTATCTATACCATTGTTATCTGTGTATCTATACCATTCTTATATGTGTATCTATACCATTGTTATCTGTATATCTATACCATTTTATCGGTTTATCTATACCATTGTTATCTGTATATCTATACCATTTTATCGGTGTATCTATACCATTGTTATCTGTATATTTATACCATTTTATCGGTGTATCTATACCATTTTATCTGAGTGTCTATACCATTGTTATCTGTGTATCTATACCATTCCTATATGTATATCTATACCATTGTTATCTGTATATCTGTACCAGGCGTCTTACGATCCAATTATATGTAGAATACATTCCAAGCCATGTAATTGAGATATCGTATATCTACGGCTATGATACGTGCACATAATGAATTAGTTACAGATAAATACCACAATACACATATTTCACTTATTACTCTCTAATGCAATAAAAAGGTTAACCTCATCATCAAGTATTTAAAGCGTATTAAACAAATCAATGGAGAAAGCAACTTAATTTTTCTGCATTATTTTCTATTTATAGACGTGGGTCAGTCATTGTGGAGTACTTAGTAAATGTGTTCGCCACTGTTGATGTTGGCACAGTTACAGAAGAAATCGGAACTAAAATTGTCGGCGATTTAACAAGCATCGCCGAATTGCGTGTTGACACGGGATATACAAATGACTCAATGATTAAAAGACTGGGTACATGTTAATAAATTATCAAAAATGGCGTAAAATACAAGCGCATAGACAGATACACAGACACACAGAAAGAAAGAAATACACATTTAGACTAGAACAAATGACTAAAACAAACGTTCCTTTTTTAATTCAGTGCTTTATCTGAAATATGTTGAAATTGCTAGCAAACTAGTCTTTCAATGAAACTCACCTGAAAGATAACTTTTCTTTATTTATGTTTATATTGGATAAAAGTATGTAATCATTGCATTTGTCATTTTAATGATATAACTCGGCACGCAGCAGATTTTTATTTTTCAAAATGCTTAACATTTTTAGATTAAGATTAATTAGTACAGGTATAATCTGGGATTTGTCTCATATTAAATTTATCCTGTAATACATGTATAATCTAGGGTTTTGTCTCGTAGTACATCTGACTCCTAGGACATGTATCATCTGGGATTTGTCTCATAGTAAATTTGACCTGTAGTACGTGTATAATCTGGGATTTGTCTCATAGTAAGTTTGACCCATAGTACATGTATACAAGGCCGGCGCAAAGGTATTTGGTGCCCTAGGCGAACCTTCAGCCTTGCGCCCCCCCCCCCACACACAATTATCTTTGGAAAATAACTATCGTACATTTATTCTTTCCTTCTGTTTTTTTTTCTTTCTATTTTAGACGCTTATTATCTTCGAGTGTACGCTATTTCTCTTTCTTTTTTTATTCATTCAGTTTTTGTCGATCCCCAAATTTTGCCGCCCTAGGCGAATGCCTAGTTTGCATAGCGGTTAAACCGGCCATGCATGTATAATCTGGAATTTGTCTCACAGTACGTTTGACCTGTAGTACGTGTATAATCTGGAATTTGTCTCACAGTACGTTTGACCTGTAGTACATGTATAATCTGGAATTTGTCTCACAGTACGTTTGACCTGTAGTACATGTATAATCTGGAATTTGTCTCATAGTAAGTTTGACCTGTAGTACATGTATAATCTGGAATTTGTCTCACAGTACGTTTGACCTGTAGTACATGTATAATCTGGAATTTGTCTCCTAGTAAGTTTGACCTGTAGTACATGTATAATCTGGGATTTTTATTTGAGTACGTTCGACCTCTAATACATCTATCATTTAAGATTTGTCTGATAGTACGTTCGTTTTATGTTCATATGACCAATGTTTATGGTGTATTGTGGTGGAGCATTATTTACTTATACATGATTAAATTACACGCCGAGTCACCTGACAGGTTCAGCTGGGTTCGAAAAGGTCGAGGTGATAGGAAGGCATATCGAACCAAATCAAATACCCTGTCCTCGAACCTGATGTTTTTGCCATATGAAGTATTCCTTTATGCCAGTTGTATGTAAAATTTGTAACATGTATTAATAATATACTTACTACGGTATATAGATTTTTTTACATAGTGAAAAATCTAGCCATATTTGGATCAGGGTTACACAAGATATCATGCTACATATCATACTCAAACGGTCTACATGCAGAATTATGCAAAGAATAATTCATTTCGAACATTGATATTAAGATGAGTGTATATTGTACAGCATTTACTACTTTTGTTCAATTTTCAGACAATCTGAAGACAAGAGACAAATGTTTCCTCGCCTCTGCAAATTTGTGTCCGTTTGGATATTACTGTAAGCCAGCAACTGCGTCAGTTATTTTGTGTATAGATCGCTGTAACTCATCTGTGTGTCGGAACAATGGGGAATGTTATGTTGGACATCACAGTCAGGATGTCCAGTGCAGGTACAACACCATATAACAGCTGAGAATACTCGATAAGCAAAATGTTACATGGAAAGCAGTCTTTATTGGTTAGAATTGCCAGACATAATCGAAGTAAAACCGCTCCTTTCAATCAACGCAATAAAATTACTCTTCTCGTGTCATAGGAAACTTAGTTATACACATTTATTTTACCATATTAGTACTGCATATTAAACAGAGCCACACAATTCTCACATAGTATACATTTGAAATTTGCATTTCCTTCCTGTGTGTTGTGTGTGTATGTTTGTTTGTGTGTGCATGTGTGTGTACAGATATCTTGTGGAAAAGATACTTATATTCTTTATAAAAGGCACAGTATTCTTTATTTTCCACAAGTTATCAAATCACAATTGACACCAGGTGTAAACTAAATAATAATAATAATAATAATAATAACAATAACACTACTACTACTACTACTACTAATAATAATAATAACAAACGAAGAAAAGAAATCGTTGGCATATTAAGCCTAAATATTTGTGAATGATTCCGAAATTTGAATTTTGGAATGATGCAGTGACCTTTTAATTTGGAATATAGCAAAGAACGACAGGCTGTAGGTATCACTAACTTTTACCAGGAACAAATCCATCCACAAAGTTCATGCATAGATGAATCTAAAAACAATAACCGAACGTAACTCCAGTGTCTTCAACAACAAGAACTGAAGAAAAGATAATTATGACGTACCTTAACCTAACAACAAGGATCTGAAAAAAACCTATCAAGATCACTAAACGTACCTTAGGGAGTGTTACTTTTAGAAGAACCTGAGACTAATAGTGTTTTTTACTGTCCTTAGATGAATGGTTTATCCATGATTTATGGAAGTACGTGTACAAATGTCAGAAGGGTAGAGCTAAACGCTCAAATCAAAAGTTGAAGTCATTGATGACAACTCTGACAGAAAAGATGATGTTCATATCTATATTTCCCATTCGCCACGCAGAAGAAACTATTGTGAACTTTCTAGGTATTTTTTTTTCAAAAGAGTTACTAATAATCAAACAATGACTCAGAAACTGCACGTTAGTCCTAATTAGTTATGGTGTCAATCATATATCCCATTACGTTTATTGATTGCATGCATCTGCAAAAACCGTCTTGTGTTCTCCGGATGTTTGTGTTCTGAGAATAAGAGAACAACACCACAATTTACGAAGCAAGCAAAGTTTCATTAGAAGCCAGTATCAGACAACCTTCCCACCTTACACTTCTACTCAGAGGAAACGTTTAAATATCCTTTCTTTTATACGTTCAGGTGTGCTTTTTCGGAAGATGCTGTGTATACTGGCGAGCGATGTGAAACAAAGACAGGAGTAGTGACAGTACAGGAGAGGAATATTTATCTCATCATCGCCTAATCACTTATCGGCGGGATTCTTCTAGTTTTCATCTCGACGGTGTGCATCATCAACTGGAAGCGTAAACAACTTAAGAAAAGGCTTACTATGCATAATGTAACATGACTTGTCCTACACAGTCGACGACAGAGACACTAAACCATGGAATATAATTGGGGTGGTCGAATGATCTGGAAAAAGAAGGTTTTAGGATGTTGACCCATCTCTTCTGGATTTTTCGTAATGTCACAGAATGCGTCCAACTCTATTCAAGATAGAAACTGGAAACCTTGTGGTATAATTGACTTGTTCTGTTAATGTGTACAGCGATTTAAAGGTTAAGATGAAATATCTGAGGATGAAGATAGAGCTAAAAAAAAAGAAATAAATGAAATAAAAAAAATTAATAAAATAAAACTTTAAAAATCTTACAAAATACTTTCTGCATATATTTATTAGTATGCAGAAGGTGCAAGACTTTCGTGAGTTGTGTCAGGGCAGATCTAGAGCTCCAACTGCATAGGGGGTTGGGGTGGGGGCAAGTGAGACTTTGTTTTGTTTTGATCGTTTTAGCGACACTTTTAAGACTTTTATTGGCTATATCATTCCAAGGAAATGTGAGCTAAGTGCCTTTCCAAGGAAATGGGAGCTAAGTGCCTTTTCCAAGGAATTGGGAGGTAAGTGCTTTTTCCAAGGAAATGGGAGCTAAGTGCCTTTTCCAAGGACACAGCGAGGCAGCCGACCATATGTGTGGATAGGTTTTCGCACATACACACACTTACTAATCTATGATAATTTTTATTTAATTTTATAAAAATGTACAACTTTGAAAATATTTAAATTTAGCAGAGCACCTACGTATAAAATTGGCTGTAGGATCTGAACGGACATGGACAACTAATCACCTTTATTCCCAAGTAAAACAAGCAGCTTGTTTTTTTGTTTTTTTTAAAGTCCTGTTTGATTATATTTGCAAAGTTTCACACTATAGAACTGCTTCCTTTCAACAAAGTCTGTACACTAACTTTGTCTCTTTATTCAGTCTCGGCTAATCATATGGTCAGTATCTGAGATTATCAATACATGAATCGTTCACTTACTGTATACCCGGAAGTTGTTGATAATCGCATTTTTTACTTCAGTGCCTCGTGTGATAATATAATAGTAAGTCAATATTTATTTAGTCCCCTTTGGGACGCAATACATTCGTTGATGTGCCTCGGTACACTGTCAATGAAATTATGTATGAAATCATGAGCCATGCTGTCACAATATTCTTTGCTCTCTTTTCTTTAATATCTCTGATCCATTCCTTATTGATGTAGTCAGTTTAAAACAATTCCGACATACTTTCAATTGGGTTGAGGACAAGGCTATAGCTTAACCAATCTTCTACGTGAATGTTCTGATTAGCAAACTAAATTTGTGTGTAGTTAGTCGTGTAGTTGGGGTCATTATTCTTTTAAAAGATCCAGTTATCATTGTACACAACTTGTAAATTATATCCATTTATAATATGCAGATAACGCTCACTTGTCAATTGATCTTAGTTTACACAAGAAGTGACACCCCGCAAAGAAATGAAACTCAGGGCTGTGTTTTGGACATTGATACAGTGGTATTTCGGTCTTATTTGTCCAGTTTTGGATTTTATTTGGATATAGCCAGACAGAAGTTTTCATCACTGCAGAAAATGCTTTCCCAGCTGTCATGCTGATATTCTGAATGTCTATACTCAAGGTATTTTCAGAAATGTTTTTCAATGAATAATCTATACATTTTTGGCTTTATGAAAGCCTCAAAATTACATATATATATATATATATATATATATATATATATATATATATATATATATATATATATATATATATATATATAACAGTTTTTTTTTACCAAACCCCTAAAACATTACGCCAGAGGCAGTACAAAATTCATATATAAAAGAGCATGGATTCACCATTTCCAGATTTAGTTATCAGGGGTTTTCTTGCCAGCAAAGGCAAGATTTCACACATCTCCAAATTGAAAACATTTTTATGATACATTAAATCAAATACAAGATATTATATTCAAGTAATTCCAATAGACAATTAGAAAAGGGCAGACTATTTTTTGTGAGATTCTTTCTTACGTATCGAATCGTCAGCGATGGTACGCTAGAGTCCACCTCTTTTTTTATTTACTCCTGAACGTGAGCAGAATACAACCGAATGAAACTATCAAGAGATGTATTACTTAAATATGTACAATATAATGTGTTATTGTCCCTAACCCCTCCCCCCCAAAGGTACTAAATTACTAAAATTGCACAAACTGGTAAATCTATGTTGAGAACATTCTAGGTGGTGTTAGCAGTTGTCACAATCAATATATAAGCAGCCTAAAAGACATAGAGTCGTAACATAGCAACCGTCAAATCACTAACGACGAAGCCTAAATGTTTATGACTATTAGGCTGTCGATCATTTCTACTGAAAGAATATGTGGCAAGTAAAATAGTCTGATAATTTTATCGTATGACTGACTAGTACATAGATAAGTATATATTTAGAATTCCTGTACTATTTCAGTGGGTGCCTTTTGGAGATCCTGGGTGGAACTTTCGCGTCCATAATAGTTTGATGGAAATTTCGTGTAGCTATCACGCTTGATCCTGCCATTCATTCGCTCGCCGCTCATCTCACCGCTGTAGTCAAAATTCAGAATCATTGACATATGATCTATTTATATTTTAAAAAAAATAAATTTACCTTTACTCAATCACTAAATAATTCTGGAAGGTAGATGAATCTGCTTGCAGACAAAATTAAAAACGACTGTAAAAAATTAATGATTCAACATACATATTAAGTATTTGCGATATATTGTATTCTTTGCTAAATGAACTATTCACTACACACGAACTTTTGTTATCGAACAACCAAGTTCTGTCATTTTCACAATAATTTAAGATAGTGCTCTGCCCCTACGTCACAAGGAACTTTCTGTAATCTGATAATCGGTGACCACCTGTTTAATTATCACACCTAAAACTATGGCCAATAATTAATGTATCACTAATAATCAAACAAATTTAGTACACCGGGCATCAAGCTACAACCTGGGGTTAAATGAAGGGTGAATAAGCTAGCAGTCACTAATGAGCGAACATAATGAGTACACCAGGCACGAAGCTACAGTTTACGGTCAGATGCAGGGTGCAAAAATCAGTGTATCACTAATGAGCAAACATAATGAGTACGCCAGGCACGAAACTAAAGCTTGTAGTCAGATGGAGTGTGCAAAAGCGAGTGTATCCATAATGAACAAACATAATGAGTACACCAGGCATTAAGCTACAACCTGGAGTTAGATGAAGGGTGCATAATCTAGTGTGCCACCAATGAGCAAACATTATGAGTACAACCTGCATCAAGCTATAACCTGGGGTTTTATGAAGGGTGCAAAAGCTAGTGTATCCATAATGAACAAACATAATGAGTACACAAGGCATCAAGCTACAACCTGGGGTTCGATGAAGGGTGCATAATCTAGTGTGCCACCAATGAGCAAACATAATGAGTACAAACGGCATCAAGCTACAACCTAGGGTTAGATGAAGGGTGCAAAAGCTAGTGTATCACCAGTGAGCAAACATGAGTACACCAGGCATTAAGCTACAGCCTGAGGTTAGATACTGAGTGCATAGCAACACCAGGGGCCATATGTGACAGGTAGTTGGAGTAACATAGGACAAGGAATGTGTGTGGAATTAAAAAAGGGAGGTGTGTGTGGTGGAATATAAGACTTGGCGTACGGCGTGGAATTACTTACCAAAATAAAAAATAACGACCCCCCGCGTTAAATTTACCCTTGTGTGTAATGTTGTGCAACTCCTCCTGCAGTGTTCAAAATAGGGACTTAAAACTTTATGCTGTGATTGGGGTGGGTGGTTGGTCTATAAATGTGCACAAAGGTTTTAACGTTTTGATTCATTACCTGGGGTTCGGACTTGGGGTGATATCCTGAGGGATACATGTGATAGCATGCACAAGTCAAAATATCAGATGAATTTAGAATTAAATCCTTAAGTCATGCCAACGGGTGATACACGTCTGATCTAAGGGCCATCCTTTTGAATCTTTTGAGATCCCCACCTATTATTAACTTCTCTTATTACACAGGGAACAGCTTCCGTGTAGTGTATTTGGTCTACTGGTTTAAAAGTATCCCTCAATAATACTCTTTTTTCCAAGTAATTTCCTCAGTTGGAGACAAAAGATCAGCAAAAAGTTGACTGTGAAATTTCTAGAGGAACTATTTTTAATTAGACAATAAAAAATTGATACAAAGATTAACAGACTATACAAGAAAATACAAATATACAGATTATCATTTGTTTTGAAAATCTTGACAGATACTTTCTGGTATTGTTTTTACATAATTTTCGCTTTGACAACACCAGTGTCAATGGACTGTATCTAAACTTCAGTTTCAAAATGGATGAAATGCCCAGAACGAGTGACAATGGTGTCCCAGCCATGGATGAAAGATATGTTATCAGCATTAATCCGGCTTTAAGAAGATATCCAGAAGGATGCTTTGATGGAAGGGTAAGCCTAAGTCCTAGAGGGGTGGGGAATGGGGTTGGGGCTGGTAAGCCTATAGAGTCGTCTAATGTTCATCCAATGTAGAATCTTAAGTACCAAATATTAGTGGTAATTAAATGATTAACAAAAATAAAGATTATTTTTATTTATTTATTTAGTAACACTTTACACTCTTTTGAAGTTTATATGAACTGGCCATGATTCCATGCGTCATAGCTTCAGAGCACCTCAAGTCGGACCAGGTCTGAGTATATCTATCTATTTTTGTACCTACCTATTGATCGTTTGTCCGTCTGTCTCTAGGCATTTTCTCTATCTCCTTTATTCATACACAGACACCTGCATGAAAATGAAATGTGATGTAAGGTTTTCAAGACGATTTGCAATTGTATGGCACTTGATTTGACTTCGAGTTACACTTGTTACTCTCTTATTAAAACAAAGTACAATGCAGACAATAAGTCTAAATTTAAGTTACCATATTTATATTATTCCATCTACCCAACACTATTAGTCGATCAGTCTTATTATTTGTTCATATCTATATATCTATATGTCTGTCTGTCTTCATGTTTATTATTCTGTCTATCTGACCTATATATGTATTTGATGCGTTTTTATTGTATGTTCCACTTGATTCATGTAATAATTAATGAAGATTACAACAACTTCATTGAAGTAAATGAATTATAATTACCATATACAGGGCCACGATTATCACCAGGACCAAGGACTAGATGGTGGTTATATGCAAGTACAGGACAGTGGTAGGCACAACAGTTACCCTGACTACGATTACATTCATCCTCCACGTCATGAGGTATATACATATATATATATATATATATATATATATATATATATATATATATATATATATATAATCTTCACATCAAAGCTTAAAGCAAATCTTCATAGAAAAATGTCACAAATAAGCTTGATACAAGAAGCTTCACAAATGTATTTTTGCACACGCATTTTTTGAGCATCTACCTCTGGATAGTTGTTTTGAAATATCAAACCTTGATCCTACGTGTAACTTATTACAGTCTGTATTGAAATGTCAAACCTTGCTGTGACAGACCCTTTTTTAGTATTAATATGAAGGTTATAAAATGTAGCATTTACGTTGCACGTAGAAACAAGACATTTTAATAATTGTTAGTGGTACATCGACTTAAGTTTACATAAGGAACGAAGGGATCCACCATTGTTTGCATTGTTGTATAATTATTGTACGTATAAACTGTTTTAGTACCGTTGTTAAAATAAAACCCTGATATATATATATAATCATAAGACGTTTACTGTAACATATATCTATACAAGCTATTGGAAGAACAAAAATTCCACCTTGTGTAACTCCAGTCATGCTACAAGCCATAATAATATTCCATCCTGTATAAGTCCAGTCATGCTACAAACCATAATAATATTCCACCTTGTATTATTATTATTATTATTATTATTATTATTATTATTATTATTATTATTATTTCAGATTGGGTCAAGAGCGCATCATTATTAAACCGTATACAACTAGCAGTTATACAATAATAAAGTGTAACCGGCTGGTGTTCAAACAACTTCATCAGAAAAAGAGGAAAATAGTATACCAATCATGCATTGTTAAGCTAAAATCAAATCTTTGGCGAAACACGACGAAATAGAATAAGAGCCCCATGGATCAAACTCTTTCCTGTGTCTACTTGCAAACTTGTAGCATGCAGACTGTGGATATAATCTTTATTCTTATAAAATTACTCAATATATACATTTATTATATATTGATATTCCATACTTTAAAAAAAGCAAAATAACTCGTGCTACTGTTCCTATGTTTGCGTACAGTTTACATCACAAATATACACGCCTCAAGCAATCGGTTCGATTGTGTAAGTGAAAAGACTCAGTAGTTATAAACATTGAATAATCACTCTAAATTTTATTAAAAAAACGAGATTTTGACACGAGTTCGTCTTCTGCAACACAAGTCATATTTTCTTCTTTTCATCTTCAAAATGCAAGAACACTAATGAACACAGAAATATACCTTTTGTTATTATTACAATCACGATATTAAACGCTTGTATAGTTAAAACTATATAACTTTTCCTTTTACCATAATTTACTGAAATATATGAGTGGTTGAAATTTACACACGAGAAAATTGTCAATAATGTATTAAAGGTCTGGACGTGATTGACTCTTTTTGCTATAAATCTCAATCGTCGCAGCTACAATTACAAAAATCTGCTGAGCACTATATTACGTTATTGTTTCCCAAGTGTCTTACATCATTTTTCTTTGAAAGACTTGTGAACTGGGCGAAGGGAAATGACGCAATATATGTTGAACGAATGAATTTAAGCAGCTTTTGTAGCTTTTTATAAACAGCTTGCTATTTGTTTTAGAAAGGTTTTAATCAGACAATTATTAGTTTTTTTTTCGTTTATATGTGCCGTGTATTTTGTTTCTTACACCAGGGGATCAGGAAATGTGTCTGTTCCCCCAAAACAGTGGGCGGTGCCAGAATTTGGGTTCCCTGAAATCACGCTAAACATGAAAATATAATAACTTATACTAGTGCTGTCCCTACAAGTTATACAAATATGTTTAACATGAAAATGTAATAAGTTTTAATGCTGTCAATACAAGAATATAAGAGTCATATTTAACAGAAAATATAATAGCTTCTAATGCTACTACAACAAGTAATGTATACCATGAAAATGTAATAACGTGAATGTTGTCACTACAAGTATATACAAATCATGTTTGACATGAAAATGTAATAACTTTTAATTATGTCACTAAAAAGTATATACAAATCATGTTTAATACGAAAATGTACTAACTTCTAATAATGTAACTTCAAGTATATACAATCATGTTTAGCATGAAAATGTAATAACTTCTAATAATGTCACTATAGGTATATATAAATCATGTTTGACATGAAAATGTAATAACTCTAATGTTGTCACTATAGGTATATATAAATCATGTTTGACATGAAAATGTAATAACTTCTAATGCTGTCACTATAGGTATATTTAAATCATGTTTGATATGAAAATGTAATAACTTCTAATGCTGTCACTATAGGTATATTTAAATCATGTTTGACATGAAAATGTAATAACTTATATAGTATTCGCTTACCCTCCCATTTGTTTGTACCCCTCCACCGACTTTAAAAACAAAAAGCGTCAAGGATATATAAAATGCACTAAACTTAGTCATTTTATTCATCAATTTATAATTTCTAACCTGATTGTCGCCAGTTGCCCCTAACATTGTCATCTTGTTCGCGTTTTAAACAAAACAGACGCTGTCGTTGTCTTTTTTTCCGGTTTCTAGACCAGTCCATTTTCAGGACAAACTGTCGTCTGCATCCAATATTTGCAATATCTAGTTTTAATATTTCTAAAAAGAACTGAACAAAATAAAAAAAAGTGTAACTCTTACATACACGTGTTCTAAGGGATGTAACTCCCAGAGATTCGGATATTTAAGGAAATAGTCAGAGCTTATCGAAGACGGCGAACTACATCACATATGTTGCCTGAAGAAAATAGATTGGCCCCATTTAAATATGGCGCCGTGTTAATAAAACTCCCGTTTGGTTTCAAACGCGCAGAAGATGACAGTGTTAGGAATCCCCTTCTTTTGTGAGTTTACAGTTGTCAAGCATGATATCAGAGCTCAAGTTTCAATAAAGATACACTTATTATTTAAGGAAAATCTTGTTTGAATTATATATAAAAAAACTAATATATACTTATGTTTCCTCAAAGATGTCATTCGAAACTGTTATTTTAAAAGAGTATTTCAATGTACTCAAAACCCAGACCGCAAGCTCTCATTCTCATAACAATTTTGAGTAGATATTTGTCTTTGCATTTTGCTTATACTTATATCCGCATTTATTATTTATAACATTGATTATATTTTAACGGTATATATTTGTATCCATGTTTTGAGCCTTTCACATTTGTTTAACTCATGGTTTAGCTTAATTATGTCTTAAAGTGCTTTGTTACAAAATATTGTGCATTGTTTTTGTTAATTCAGCCAATTTCTTGCTTATCAGTTTTATTATCAGATTTATATGAATGAAATTTGCAACTTCAACTAATACCAAAACAATTATAAGACAAACACAAACTAATATAAAAGGATACAATTTAGTCTAGGTAACAGTATTTTGTTCCATTGCAGCTAGCATGTGAATATAACGCATATTTAACTTCGACTTTATGCATGCCAATAGTGATAAACATTGAAATAACATGATCGTGACAATTTTATTAAATAGCAAGATAAATTCGATGTGTAGTTGTCAAAAACAAAATGTAGGATGTGTAAAATGTAAGTGAAATTATTTAACAAAGATAATACAAAATTTTAATGTGATTATTCCACTTCACAACAATGACAACATCATGATTAAAAGCTGCATGTCATTAGTGTATTCGAGTTTTATTTATATGTTCATTATGATATTAAACTGATTTTAAATTCTCAGTGGTCCAATGTTTCTATTTTAACAATACTGTTTCAGTTTATTCTTTACATGGATGCGGTTGTAAAATTACTAGTTCTTATTGAAAGTTTAAATTGTATTTTCCTCTTCATAATCATTTTTTTTACAAGATAAATTATAATGTCAGTATCAAATACTAGTGAAAAGAACCGAAATGTTTGTTTCATTAATTAAAAACATATGTATGTTAGCTGAAATATCTCGATATAACGTCAAGCTACAATTTCTTTTCCCAAATTAATAGATTGTTGATACTACGGTTCAATAAGAAATCATACTATAAGATAATAGTGTTTACGAATGAAAACATGGAAGTTTTCCTCTATAAAAGTGTATTTATGGGGACCTGTGAGTATTAGTTATAAAAATGTATGCATTTGGACTTGTGAGTATTAGTTATAAAAGTGTATGTATGGGGACCGGTGAGTATTAGTTATAAAAGTGTATCTATGGGGACCTGTGAGTATTAGTTATAAAAGTGTATCTATAGAGATCTGTGAGTGTTAGTGATAAAAATGTATCTATGTGGACCTGTGAGCATTAGGTATAAAAAGTTATATATGTATTATCAGCAGACCTAGTACAAGCATACTACTAGTTTTAATTCTGAAATAAAAACACAAACGCAAATAGTGGGATAAACTTGGCTATGGATTCAGGAAACCCAGTAGTTTGATACCGAAGATCCTAGGAGATGAACCGGCACTCCTACAATAAGGAAACTGTGTATGAGACCGTTCCTTTTGAGTCAAAGGTGAGGAGTCCACCTATGCCCGACTGGTCGGAGAGGATCAGATATGGGCTCTGCAGTTGATTACCCAAGCAGCCCAAACCCCTGCCTCCACGGTTGCTCTTTCTTAAGACTTACACACGTAGGCAAACTCTTGTAGCGCAGGTAGAGTAGGCCCCACTGGCGACAAGTTTATACCCGTTTTTCCATATCACTTCTTCGCACCTAATGCACACTAAGTAGGATTGTATGCAGGGACGAGCCAGTTGATTTCCATGATCCATAGTCGTCTTCCTGGATCAAACCAATCCAATGGGCTTACATTGTTTACCATCCTGGTAAATATTGATCAATGTTAACATTTAATATAAGGTTTAAATGTATCCATCTGTAGACAATTACAATCTGCTAAAGCAGTTTATAAGACAAATACTTTCAACGCGCAAAAACTCTGGAAAGGTATATTCATGTATATACAGCACTAGCTATAGGATAACCTATTGTGGGGTTTCCCTACAGCCCAGACTGCACCGTAACTTTCTGTAGTTTGAAGCATCACGCTCCTCCTCAACCTTGGATGACAGGTGACTGAAATTAGTAAATAGGAACAATATTTCACAGAAGCATAGACAATTGTTAGTTATACTGTTAAGAAGTATGGGGGGGGGGGGGCAGATACATTTTGTAATGCGTTTCACATGCAGTTTATCATTGGAAACTTGGTTTGAATCAGCCATAAGATTACACGTAGAAGGGTGATAACTGCAGAGGTTTATATTGTACATTGTACACTGAGTTAATCCCATCTTTGATACCATGAATTCACAAATATACAAAATATTTCACATGTAAGATATAGGTATTCTCCAGAACGTACAATATTTTCTGTGTCTACGCTATATTAAATCCAATTAGCATTAATCTGATAATTGCTATTATCAGTAGACCCAATACAAGCCTACTACTAGTATTAATTCTGAAATAACAACATCAGCTCAATTAGTGGGATAATCTGGTCACAGCCCCAGGAAGCCCAATAGTTTAATACCGTAGATCCGGGAGACGAACTGGTACGCCTACACTAAGGTAATCGAGCATGCCAGCGTCCCTTTGGTGCCAAAAATGACCAGTCCGCCTAGGCCCCACAGGTCGGCAAAATACTACTTCTGCAACTGAATACACATAGCAGCACAAACCACCTGCCTCCTCAGTTACTCTTTATTGAGACTTACATGGGTAGTCAGATTCCTTCATGGAAGGAGATGTATAGTGGGCCCCTCTGGTGACAAAAGGAGATCACTTTTTTACACTTCTCCCCTTCCATCCTAATGCACTCTAGGTAGGGTTGTATGCAGTCACGAGCCAGTTGAGTTCCATGATCCATTGTCGTCCCACTGAATCAAATATATCCAGTGGGTTTACACACCTCACCGTCTGCCACATGAGTGTGTCTATGGTTTATAGACCTATAGTGTTGTAACTCACCGCCAATAATTCGGTGAAGGAGTTGTATTTTATATCATTCTTGTACATTATCAATGTCCTGAAAAAACCAGTTCTGAAGCTTACACCTGGAAAGGTTTTTTAATTAAAATGATTATTACAAAACAACCCTTTCAGATAGTAATTTACCAGTTAATTTGGCTTCAGCCATTAAATAAATAAAAATTAAAACTTCTTGACGTTCTGTGGAAATTGGTTGGCATTTCTAGTAAAAAAAAGATGATCTCTGTGTATGCCTGTATCATTTTGAGTATATTAGGATCAATAATTTGTATAACTTTTAACTCGTCACCAATGTAAATAAAGCTAGAAAATGTATTTTATTAATGTTTAGGTACCATGGAAATCTATGGTGCATTACGGTGAGGGTGGGTGGGGTAGAGTGAAAAAGGATCCTATGTTAAATTTACAAATGACGCACCTATTTAGCACACTAGTATCGAATTGGCAGAGCTTTGACAAGTGATAGAGTTACTGTAAAATGGTAAATTTCCCCTTAAAATCTTGTTAAGTCTAATTGATCTCAACAAATTGAACTGTTAACCCTTATACTGTTCCTCCACTCTATGGTTATTTAAGGCAGGCATTGTGTATGGTACATACAATGTATATACAAAAGGTGAAAATACAACTCAAAGCATCTGGAATATGTCCCATGCGTTAGATTGTAAGGATTCGTTAGGAATTATGCATATAATATTCAGGTACCGTATTTCTTCTATGTTTTAATAATGGTAAAGCCCGTTATTCCTGCATCAAATATTGCTGATTTTGGAATTCTATTTTACTACTATTAATTGCTCATCCCTTATTATTAGCCATTATTGATAATCTGAAACACAACTGTGAAGTCATTGAATGTCATACACTCCTCACAATATAATTTATGGCAAAACGTATTAAATAATTTTAAAGCTCGATATTGTATCAAATATACTCATCTGGCCCTGTATAGCTGATTAGTATGCACTAAGATCATTTTACTCTTTAAAATGGCGTCATCTGCTACAGTACCACGGATAGCATCAGTTACACACAGGGTTGCGGCTACTGCAAATGTACTTATATTGCTGTTATACTAGCAAAAGGGTCAGTTTAGGCACTGTACAAGTCGATCAAAAAGTATAATACCAGATCAAAAGAAATGTATATTAATACCTGTTTCCAAACAGTAATAATACCTTGGTAACCCAAACAGTTAAAAAGTCTCAAATCTTATTTGTCTGGAGCTATTACTTCCTTATTCATTTACTTTGATAAAAACATGCACATCCACTTGTACACGTGAATGACACCAGTAGCCAGTGTTTGAAACTATGAAAACTTGTTAATCTAAACAGATATGTATCAGCTGGAACTTTTACAGCCACAATTTACAGTTTTTCTTTAGATGGAACTTAGTCATGCACGGCTGTTTGTAAAAATAAATTTAAAAAACCCCACACAAAAACCCCAAACCAAAACCAAGCAGGCAGTTCTGCTTTGCAGAATAAGCTCAATCCTAACATAAAGAAGCTTTAGTTACCCCTCTCTACATACCTATCAACCCCAAGCTTTACGTCCCCCTCTCTAAATACCTATCAACCCCAAGCTTTACGTCCCCCTCTCTAAATACCTATCAACCCCAAGCTTTACGTCCCCCATCTCTACATTCCTATTGACCCCAAGCTTTAGTACACCCTCTCTAAATATCTATCAATCCCAAACTTTAGGTTAGTCATCTCTACATTCCTGTCAACTCCAAGCTTTAGTTCTGCCTCTCTACATTCCTATCAACCCCAGTTGTTACTTCCGACTCTCTACATTCCGAGCAACCCCAAGCTTTAGTTCTCAATCTCTAAATTCCTACCAACCCCAAACTTTAGTTCCCCCTCTCTACATTCCTATCAAACACAGATTACATTCCCTATTAGTGGGTGAACAATCCAACGCTTGGTGAATTCTGCTTCGCAATGATAGGAAGAGCCGGCATCGAAGGATCAAAAAGCAACGTCGATATGAACGCTTGACTGACACAAGCCAGTTATCCCTGTAGTAACTTTTCTGACACGTCTTGCTTAAGACTCCTAAAGTCAAAAGGATCTATAGGCCACGCTTTCACGTTCTGTATTCGTACTCAAAAATCAAACTCAAGTGAGCTTTTGCCATTTTGCTCGACACGAGGTTTCCGTCCTCGCTGAGCTCACCTTAGGACACCTGCGTTACCTTTTGACAGATGTACCGCCCCAGTCAAACTCTCCGCCTGACACTGTCTTCAGAGCGGATCGTCCGCAGAAGCGGAGGGCCGCAGGCTTGCAATTCCAGAATCGAGAGGCTTGCGCCCCGCTCTCCGCTTTACTGAATAAATAAAGAAATGATGAAGGTAGTGGTATTTCAATTGCGCTTTTGACGACTCCCACTTATGCTACGACTATCATGTCTCTAGAGTCAAGCGCCTCTCTCGCATTTCGGGAAAAAGCTAAACTTGGTCAGAGTGATTAGATGGTCTTTTTCTTTGAAAAAAAAAAACAACAAAAAACCCAGGAACAAACTACACTGTTCGATAGAGCCTGGTCCAATTATATTGTGTGCCGACTCTGGGTTAGTAATTATTATTAAATCTTTTCTTATAAATTAATCAGATTCAAACATTTGAAAAACAATCGTCTGATTTGATTACGACGTTCTTTGGGTCAGTCAGAGACAGTCAGATGCTTTCAGACAATTTTATATAAGGTCATATCAGGTCCGGGGTGGGTGGGGGGAGGGGGTTCAGAAGACGTGAAATTTACTTATATATCTAATGGTGCAAAAATATCTCCCATCAGATTACAACTGTTTAAGTTATGTACAAAAAACAGCATTTTCAGATGATTTTCATGGCATGTCAGAGGTTTCAGAGATTTTTTATAAACAAACCATTTGCACAATTATCGAGATACAACATCGGTGTAGGTATCAAAAGAAGCTCATTTCAATTCCCCGTACGTGGGTGTGCTCGGATTGAAAATAGATACATATTTCGTACAAATATCGTATTAACAATATGTTAAGAATCATAATATTTTCATTCAGACTTTCATTTCTAATTAATCATGTCGGGTGTTGCCGTACAATACAGCTTCCCAAGCTTCACACAAATCAATTACACTAAAAAGCGTACATTCCAACTCAGTCCCACGGGCGTATTTGGAAAGATAGCAATTGTATTAGGGTATCATAATACGCGCAATGGAAAGACCTTTCCGTGGGTGGGTTCTGATTAAAAAAATATATATATATATATATATATATATATATATATATATATTTATATATAGTGACACTATTGTTAAAATA
The DNA here is from genome assembly GCA_029931535.1 of Margaritifera margaritifera. Taxonomy (NCBI): domain Eukaryota; kingdom Metazoa; phylum Mollusca; class Bivalvia; order Unionida; family Margaritiferidae; genus Margaritifera; species Margaritifera margaritifera. Next base: position 917,090 of record JAQPZY010001076.1, read on the forward strand.
TCGGCGCAAACTTGGTCAGCATTGTCAAGCCGAATGTCAGGTATAGATAGACCGTGCGTTTTGGTAGCATAATATGTGCAATTAAAAGACCTTCCCGTGGGTGGGTGTCGATTACAAATATGAATATATTTAGTGACAATATTGTCCACAATATCGTCCCATAATTGGTCAGCATTGTCAAGCCGAATGTCGGGATATCTCAACATTTCAGAGGTTGTGATCAGCTTATTCCTTTGGTACGTCATATTCATATAGGGTCCCATCGCCTTATTTAGATAGCTGTCACGTGTTAGTGGGTATCGCAATACTCGCAAATGAAAGACCTTTCCGTGGATGGGTTCCGTTTGTTTATATATATATATATATATATATATCTATATATATATATATATATATATATATATATATATATATATATATATATATATAGTGACAATATTAACAAAAATATCGGCGCAAACTTGGGCAGCATTGTCAAGCCGAATGTCGGGTATAGACAGATACGGTCCCACAAGTGTATTTGGATGGATATCACATGTTGGTGGGTAGCATAATACGCTCAACTGAAAGACATTTCCGTGGGTGGGTTCCGATTAGATATATAAATATATTTAGTGACAATATTGTCTAAAATATCATGGCATAGTTGCTCAGAATTGTACCGTATATTTAGATATAGTCCTAACAGCTTATCTAAACAGCTATCACGTATATTTGTATATCATAATAAGCGCAATTGAAAGACCTTTCAGTGGGTGGGTTCAGATTAGAAATATGAGTATATTTAGTGTCAACATTGTCAAAATATCTTCGCATAATTGGTCTGCATTGTCATGCCGAATGTCGGGTTTTAAATACCTTATATTTATATAGGGTCCCATCGCCTTATTTAGATAGCTATCACGTGTTACAAAGTAAATGTTTTATTTGACATTTGTCTACAGAATGATTGACGTATATAACGCTAATTATTTGTGTATTTCATATGAACTATGCCAGGCTTTGAATCAGTAGTACGCGATGTCCCGTAGGAACCCTTGCTGTAACTTATTCGATTTATAGCAGTAAAATATGAATTTGTATGTTTTTCATATTTATACAGAAGACTACAGCATTGATTTCTATGCGAAATGGAAAATAATACAGTTTTGCATTTGTCAGAGAGTCAGGTATTATGTGAATGTTACTGATTGGGGCTGTTATACCTATAATTGTAACGGACTTTATATTATACGGCTTTCCAAACATTTCAGAGAAATTTGGGTGTGTCAGAATTCCCTCCCCGTAAGTAGAAGTAGATGTGCACTTTTGGGGACATTGCAGACGAATTTCATTTTCAGTACGTCCAAGGACAGTCAGATACTGTCGCGCGCGGGTATTTGGCAAGATAAGACACGCATTCTGAAAATAAATATAATATTTTGGGCATCGATGTAGATAATGATATAGATAGGAAGTGTTGGAGGCCGTCAGAAAAATATCAGAACGTTGCCCGACTCAGCGAAAATGACTAACTGTTTTAGATACATTAAACCCCTACAAATTGAAAGTTTATTTGTAGCAATCAGTTAGGTTTAAGATTTAAACAATTTATACGTGTAGGTGAGAAACAGCAGAATTATATATATATATATATATATATATATATATATATATATATATATATATATATATATATATATATATATATACATCTGAGTGATAACTGAAGGCTTAAAACTTTAGTGATTTCTAGAAGTAAAATATAAATTTGTATGGTTTTCATATTTGTAAAGAAGATAATGGCATTTATTTCGATGCGAAATGGAAAATAATACAGTTATTTTTTTTAAATCGTTTATATTTTCCTGATTCTTGCGTGGTCCACCAGTCAAGTCGATCGTGAGAAAACGGACCTCCGCGAACATATTTCGAAACTCGTCCAAAGTCGTGTAATCGCCAGCGAACCAAGTAATATGAATGTTTGCGGGATCATGCGCGTCAATGCCACGAATTATCATCAACATGTTGCAATTGTTTAGGATTACTTTAGGCACGTGTGCGTATCGTTGAGTCAAATGGATCAGAATTCTGCCGACCTCGGGAAAATATTCTTGCGGTATTGATTTGGTGTTGAAGCATCACATCGTTGTACACGACAAGATTATTAGCCCTCTGATCAAGATCATCAATGGTAGGGGCTTCATCGATTGTGGAAAAGGAATAAATGATGCACGATTTACTTCTTGGCGACGACTGCAACGCTTTCGTAAAATCATTGAGTACATCATAACACGGTTGATCGTCAGCCGACAGCACAATCACGTACAAGTGATCCCATGTTAACCATCTCATGATCTTATTCAACAACAGTTGAGTTTTCCCTGATCCAGCCGGGCCAATGATTCACGCGCGAACTGAGTTTGGAAGCATATTACCGTGCTTGGATGGTCTGGGCTTTGCCTGTGCGGAACAGCCAATCAGAGAAGAATCTTCTATTTTTCTCAAAGCATCTTCAATGCTTTCCAAATGAGATCTTTTCCTTGTTCGTGATTCCATGTTGAATATCAATTGTTGTAGAATACAACCATGTCTTCTTGCCTCGCAAAAACAAGTACTGCAAATCCAACTCGAGTTCAAACACATAATGGCCGAGCTGCGATTGCTGGAACTTGTGTTCGATTTGAAGCAAATAAGTTCACGTTTGTCAGACCTTCCAGGTCTATCGGTGAAGCTAAATGCTCCAGGTCTAAAAAATGTCTGCGTTGATGTTGCAGCTGCGTTAGCAAATCAACCCGGGGCACCGTGGAGTAAATATCCTTGCGAAAAGCACATACCTAGATACAATTACTGTGGGCCTGGAACATGGCTAGATACACGACTTGATTCTAACAACCAACCAAAGCCTGAAGAAGAACCCGTAAATCGTGTCGATGCTGCATGTTATCGACATGACCTTGCGTGCAAGGCATCAAATGTAATCCGTGCGTGTCAACGTGCTGATATAGATCGCATCCATGACTTAAACGCAATCAGTCCTACACTCGGAGAGCGGATCGCCAGACCTATCATCAAAGGAGGCATGAAGGCTGAGATTCTCATTGGAGGCTCCGCTTCCCGTGGACAAAGTCCACTCATTGGAGGTAAATCACATTGCTATAATAAATATGAACAAAATCTACTACAGTCCGCGCGGTTACTGGAAAGGTGAAACTTCTGTTGAAAAGTTAGCGAGCGCGGCAAAGGTTACGCATGGGGTTGGCCAAATAGGTGTTGAGGCAAATTTCCCTACCCGTACCATGAAAGATTTCCCGTAGATAGTTTGATGTCAAAACACCTAACGAAGTTCACCAGGCTGATCTTGTTTTCATCCGCATGATCAGGTACGTGAACGACAAGAACACATTAACCATTGTAAATGTTACCAGTAGATACAAAGAAGCAGAGCCGCTGACATCTAAAGATTCAGCAAGTGTCGCAAATGCGTTTAAACGTATTTATTCACGCGGAACGCTATCTTGGCCACTGCTGTTGTGAGTGGACCCGGACAAAGAAAATGTTGGAGCCGTTGCTGCATTGTTAACAAAACATAAGGTGCGGATTCGTGTTGGACATGTTAACATAAATCGCGACCATGCTATTGTGGAACGATTTAACCGTACTCTTGCGGAACGGTTATTCGGACATCAGTAAGCGCGGGAATTATTGATGAATCAGGAAGCGAGGTGAGGTCCCGCGAGTGGGTAACACGGCTTCGTTCAGTTATATAAGCGTTGAATAATAAAACCACACGCACAATTGGATTAAAACCCGCTGAAGCGATTCGACAAGAGACTGTCACCGTTAACTATAAAATGATTTCACAACCACCACCGTTAGACCGACTCTGAAACAATTTTGTTCGGTATATGTATGCACCGGGGGAGTTAGAAGGTGGACAACGTCGTGCTACTGACCCGATATGGTCCGTCGATGTATTTACAATTGCTGGCCGGATTGATACTCCTAGGCAGGTTACCATTTGGCGCCGTTCCAACCATCGGAGGCTCGTCCACCAAGTAGAGCAAATTGTGCAAGAAAAATTTCAAGTAGTCGTTTCCGCGGATACAGGACTGCAGCCAAGGTTTATTCTGAAATCGCAATCGTGTGGTGCCCGTACGCGTAAGTAGTAACAACATCGGGGAAAATCCACCGCTCGGTATCTAGCGATGACAAGCTGATTTTGCTACAACGATACACACCAATTCGATGATGCCGCGATCGGATCAGATTTGCTGTATGTGTGAATTCGCCTTGTTCGCGAAGGCATTCCACATATATTTCGTAACGTAAATCCTTTTGTACAATCACGCTTGAAACTTCTTTTGTCTTCTTGATGTTTCTGGAGCCACCAACGACAATGGAGTACGTTTTGGGGCGCAATCCAACGTATTTCTCAATAGGCTTGCCCAAGCACTCATCTTTGAACTTACCAACAACCTTTTTGTTTACATTGCTGAAAAGTGGGCTATCTTTCGGATACTCGTTGGTGTAAAATTCATTTACCAGCAATTCCTCACCCATCATTGGTGGTATTATGCATCAACCACGAAACCGTATCAGTGTACATCATCTTGATGTTGTCAACGTACCGCGGTTTGATCTTGTCGTAGTAAAACTCGTACATGAATAGTTTTAGATAAGTCAAGTACTGATGCGCCAACGTAGATAGGCTAGCTTTTGTTTCGATTTTTTACTGTGTACGGCATCGAGCCCACCATCGAAGATCTTTCGTGACTCGAATGTTGGGTCAACAATTAACCTTCAAAGCTTGTCATGTTAACTATCACGGATAAGGTCAACACGAATACGTTTCTGAAGATTCTCCATAGTCTTGCGGAACAACAGCATTGTTCATTAGTTTGAAGAAATCCTTCTCAAACTCGTTGGTTGCCTTAGTCCTCAGATCCGTATTCATTTGAATGTTCGGTGCCACCCAAGCGTTCTGGATAAACTGTAACACTCGGTGGACTAGCAGCACACGCATCCACAACCGCAGATACAACTGAAGGTTTCGTATATGTACTACGTAATTGCTTTGTAGTTCTCAGGTTCGAAACAAGCCTAGTACATTCCGTTTACTTGCGGCCAATATCATTTATATTTCCAAACTGATACGGGAACAACCAATCCTGCGGTACCGACAACGATTCCGGCGCTAGCTGATAATAGTTATGAGCTTTGTGAAGCTATTCTGGATAAATCAAGTCAACTTCATGAAAGTACCTGATATCGCTGTTACTGTCGTACTCGTTTATGTTTGCTTCCACGTGATCGATCCACTGAATCATCGACCATTTATAACGATTGTTGGTGCCAAGATACATAATGTACCTATCTGGGACAGCGGGGTCATATCCGTCCATCCTGGGACGGATTCCACGCTCAATAAATAAGTGTTGATCTATGTCTGTGAGAAGCTCCAGTTCTACTTTTTTCCTTGCCAGAAGTGCATCCCAAGCCTTTCCCGGTGACGAAAAGTAGTGCGCGGGGTCAAGCTTGTATACATGTATGACTGTATCACGAAATGCCTCAAAGACATCCGCGAGCAGAAGCACGTCCGTACGCAGATACAGATCATGATGGTCGCCCATGTTTTTACATTTGAATGCGGACCGAACATTGTTTGCTTGTGCGTAGTCGTTCTCCGAGAAACCTTCGCGAGACAACGACGAATGTAATGCCTCGATAGGTGGTAACTGAGTTTCACCAAACTTATTCCAGTCTCTCATATACTATTAGGTATAGATTCCCTACGAGTAAGCAGGTTGAACTTCTCCATTTCAGTAGGGGAAGCACTACCTCATCAACAAGTAATTGTAAAACAATCATTACCATTTGCTGCAAGGTCGCTCACTAGTTTATCCAGACTGGAATTGAGAAACTGTAACGAATCGATGAACTGCAGTTGTTCCAGCCTAAATGTCATGTACTTTTCCATGTTATTGGGGATGACACTTATTGGCGCCTTTGATGCTTGGATAAATTCGTAAACGCAGATTGCATGAGCTTTGTGGGGCTTTTCTGTACGCACCAGTAATGTGACAGTGATCGCGTACTTTGGCATCAGTACCAAAGGGACCATTACAAATCCAGCAATGGGTGGCCGCGGAAAACTCACAAATGTCATCGTAGGTCATAATTTTGTCTACGGGCGAATAGAGCTGTTGTTTGATATATTTCGCCGTAACCTCGAGCGATTTAAGAAACATCTCAACTGAGTCCTGACCACGATACAACATTGATGGCTCAGGTTTCCCGTCGCATCTTACAACAGTATAACAAACCCGCATGGGATTTGTTCCGCAACTGGTGTTGTATTAGTTTGGTTGCTGGAAAACGAAGCTTCCACTGGAACATTAAGACATTCAAAGTCCGCATAGATGATATACGAGACTTTCATTTTTGGTTGCAGGGCTGTAAATTTCAGAATGTTTTCACCAGGTTCTGGCATAATCGTACGCTTTGGCTTTTCACTAATCCACGCAGTAAAGGTCGTGGTCCACGAGCAGTTGTTGGGTGCTAAATACATGCATGCAACGTCTACATAGAGATTTCCTACCGTCGTTCTTACTATGGCTGTATACCCTTGGTGGGAAATGTTTGATCCACACATAATGGTACCGCGCCTCTGGCACGTGCAATAATAACAAATCAATATTAAACCGCCTCCATGAGATTTTATTGTGTGTATGTGGGGATAGTCGAATCGTTTGCAGACCTTTGTTCCAAACAAACACATTGACGGCGAAATCAGGATTAAGTCGTTCAAATTTACTGATATCAGAAATTTGTACGGGGAATACAATGTTACCAAACTTAAGGTTCACCCAGGTGTTGTGGGTGTTTTAGTGTCTGGTCTTGATTATCAATCCCGGGGATACAACGCAGAAAAGAGCGCCAATTAAAAAAATCGATTATCATCATTTTTTACGTTAATTAATGACAGCTCGCCGCGGAATACATGCTGGTGTTGGAATGCAATTCAAGTCGCGAACAGGATTTAACGGGGAAGTATGCAGTTGAACTTCCACGCGTCTGTCTACAGTCAATCCTGACCCTGTATTGGAGAATTTTCCAACGTCTTAAGAATCATTGCAAAAGCTTTGTCAATTTCATCATTAATGGTTTCAGGATCTTTGGTATTGAAAATCAGTCGAGCACCGCTATGAATCCACGGATTTGTGATTTTAAACGCATCATCATTGTCACGGTTAAGCGGCATAATACATTTTCACATGGAGAGCAATTTCCATCTGAACCGCGGAGGTACCTGTGCGCTCTAAAGTCGATACGAATCCTGGACTCATCTTTGAAAGAAGTTGCACCACGTCTTTGCTTGGTGCGTATTCGGACTGAATAAGTACCCAATAATCTTGTAAATCACCGCGACATTTATTCAACTCAAACTCGGATACTTGTAATTGCCTTGCTTTTGCGGCAGCCTCAGTAGCAATGGTATGTGTGATACGGTGACGACGCTCTCGTTCATCACCAACTACCTGTGCTAGTTCTCCCCGCTTGGCCCGTGTAGGAATCTTAATATAATACTGCGCTGCTGTTTCACGAAGTTGCTCCACAGTCAGCCGTGGCTCCTTCTCTTTATATATCGCGGTAATTGTTTAATATAAGGGAAATATGTCCGCTCGGATTATGCTTGTCAACAGGTATTTCTTTGAGATTATAAGCACTCTGCTTATTTTAAGCTGTACCACATGAAGTTCTTACAGCCATTGGAATTTGCAACCCCAGATGATCCCCCTAGCTTGAAAAACGACTGACTAGAAGTCTCAGAGGTTGATTCAAAGCAAAGCACGTCTCAAAGAATTATGCGTGCTTCGTACTTGTAATTAACATCAACCTTATACGATCAAATTGACTTTTATTTTTCAAGTACAAAAACCGAAACATCGAGGTATCCTCAATTATGAAGAAAGAAAAATAAAATTGTCCGCGAGTGTGACACGAACCTGCAATGTCCTGATCGAATGTATAGCGCACTAACTAACTCAGCCACCAGTGCACATAACAACTTAATGACAGCACTCATACTTGAACAGGGTTCATACAGATCAGTAGAACTGAAATTCAATGACTTTTTAATGACCAGTTTTCAATGACTGCTCTCAGCATCAAGTGTTCTACTTTCAGTTACTAATTTAAATACAAGAAACAAAAATAAATGGAAGATATAAATAGATATAATGAAATATGAAACGCAGATGATAATAAATTCGTTGTAACTTACACCCAAATATTAAACACTGCTCTTTAGCTGCTGTACTTTCTCCTCCAGCTACAACTCTAGTACTTTCACTTGCTCTTCTTTTTCTTTTCTTCCGAGTCCATTGGACTGAGACATTAGTGTTTTTGTCCCTTTCTCTTCTGCTTCATCTATCAGGTTGTCTGCTGCCTGGAAAAGGCTGCTGACGTCCATAATTTGAAAGGCTGCTGACATCCGTAATATGTCAGCTTTCAGCGCATCACTGCTTTGCATGAAACTCATCACCGAAACTGCACCCCAAATGTCAGTAGCCGAATGTGTAGGACCCGCTGACAAAGTTGAAACCTGTTTTCATGATGCAGACGACAGCAATAACAAATAATTAAATCACGTTATTTGCGTTGATCCTATGAACGCTGACATCGAAACAGCAGGCTCGTGTGTTCTAATTTAGTTTCTAGTTCGTGCAGCAATGCCCATTCCTGCAATATCGATGTTTTTCTTGCACACTATGCAAAGCACTCTGTATCTCAAGGTCGCATCTTTTCTCAACCACTTAACCCTTAAAGTTTTGTTTACAAGATCCAATCAGTGCTGAATTGTTTGAGAAAAGAAATGAATATTGCACTCTCCTTTTAAATTGCTTAATTACATGATGTAAAAAGGACACTATGCACAATGTTTGATTGCTTCCCGTGGATTCTGATAGTGGCAGAACGGCTAGCGGATGACGAAAAAATTAAACTGCTTCCAATCCTTGCACAACGTAAATAAATGAGTCAAAAGCAAAATTTTCCATAACATTTTTTGAAACAAAATATCTCAAGTTAAAAGACTTTCAATAACCTAGGTGACAAATTTATGGCTTTCAAGGCCATGATCTTTAATGACCGTGCGAACCTTGTTGAAGTTAACAGGCTGGTGAGAAATGCGCACGCACCTTCCCCTATATTAAGCCAATGTGAAAATTACGCCATTTTGAATTAATATTCCATTTATTATTATATGTCTGCGTGTAATGGTAAGTATACATGGTCTTAGAATAGTAATTCTAGGCCTCTCAGTTATTGATAGCACTTCCACCAGCAATTATTTGAGTAGTTTTCATATTGGCAGTTATCAATTTGACCGAGACTTGTATGAAGACAAGAAATGTAGAATTGTCTGTAATACATTTCCAATAATACCACCCGAGCGTTAATGCAAATTATAATCGTAATAAACTATCGTGGACGTAGCCATGTACATGTTTGTGATCGTGATCGTGTTTGTGACCGTGATCGAGTTTGTGACCGTGATCGTGAGTGTGTATATCGATGTGAATGTGGATACGTTTGTATTTGTCACGTCACAATTTCAATGACGTGCATACATAGTAGTAGTTTAATAGTGATTTTGTTGGTTACTGATGTAAGTTGAAGTCTTCTACGCCACTTGACTATCCTTTTACATGTGCGCATGTTGGTAACTTTCACAGGTGGGCATGCGTGCGTGACATGAGGACATAGTCATGGGGGATAGAAGGTTTGACCTAGACCAGTAACAAATATGCACAATTGCTATTATACTAATACTCCTGCACTTAGAGCATTTGTATCATAGTTAATGATCTGATTGACTTAAGCAAATGACTGACAATTAATTGAAATTCCTACTTACCTCCATTAACTTGCATACCATGTACACCTCTCTATCCTGCTCTATAAAGATGCTGTTGCTGCTCAGAATCAAGACTTCAACTGTATGTGTAATGAAAGTACTGTTACACTCAGCGATATATATGTGAAGGTCAGGAAAATCAGTAAGTCTGGTGTGTTATACATAACAGGACCTATTCATATATCAATTAACGGTCAATTTCAGCATTTGTAACATCACAGACATTGATAGCTGATACGAATAATTCAGATGCAAAGATATACTGAAACACAAACAAACAAATAGTGACAACCAATCTTCACATTGACTAGAAACTACAGCATACATGACAGTGGTAGGGATAATTGTAGGTTTCAAATTAATATTAATGAGTGTAAGGACATAATAGTGTCAAGCACATGGCATGGTTGAGTTACTAATGTTATGATTCATGAACAAAGTTTGACAACTGTAAGTAAAATAGGGTCTGAGACATTGATTGTATAATGAACAAACCTCTCAAACTAATTAAGTACCTCAAGCGTGAAAAAGAGGGTCACGGTAACCCATATTTGGGGGAGTTATGTTTCCTAAAATGCATCCACATACAAACTTTGATGAATGTATATGAAAACAGGGTATGCTATATTGACGGTGTAGCAAACCTGTAAGGAACTAACAAACAAATGGGGGAAAAGGTGTTAAACACCTCACAACTCTATTGGCAAAGTAACTAGTTAGTGAGCATGAAAATATTTGACTAACTGATTGATATATTTATTTCCTCCGTGTATTACGAAGAGTTGAACCAATGCTATAAAGAATACGGCAAAAATGGGAAGTAACAGTGATTAAAGGATAGAAATGTGATCATACAGAAATAAATGCGTACTTAGTAAACATTTACTATGAGAACTAAGGAAAAATTATTTGATAAATCGTCAGGTCATAATTCGTTTTAAATATTGCTTTCTACACATTATAACCCTGGTGGCTCAGTGGTTAGCGTGACGGACTCAAGACCGAAAGGGTGCGGGTTCGAATCCTACCATCAGAGCAGCCTGAGTCAGCTGCCGTGGTATGTCCTTGGGCAAGGCACTTTACTTCAGTTGCCTTGGCACTAAATAACCTACTTGTGTTGCTGTCCGTAAAGTACCAAACCAAACCGAAACAAAACACATTATGAAAGTAGCATTACCATTTAACTGAACACAAGTGGCACAGTTGTAAAGTGGTTTTGAAGATTTTCTTTTTTGCCGAAATGGATAATTTCAGAAAATTCATTAAATGATTAGCATTAAACCTTCAACGTTGCATTAGTATTAGAGGTAAAACACAATATGCCTATTCCAAAATTCTGTATCAAATGGTATCATTGCTTCCTTCATATAAAAGTACTGGGGCAATCATCCATTCGGGATGATGTAGATACTATCAATGATGAACCGCACAGAATATATGACGGTAATAAACTAAATTATAAGGTTATTGACAAATTTTGAACTAAGAATACGTTCAATATCAGCATCGACACAGTCAACAGTTTGTTGCATACTTTGTCCATACGGAAGCAACAATTAAAATACATACGAGATGCCAATATATAAATTGTTCATTGGTAAAAAGAATTAACAAATCATGGGTCATCATTCCCATGAGAGTATTGAATCAATGCTTAACATGAATTTAAGTACATGCTCACATGCACCCCAAATGTGTCATTAATATGACACCAAAACTTTTCACAGCCTTGTGTAAGAAGACTACATACAGATAAAAAATGATAAACGACTGAAGTGCAGACTGTTTGACAGCGAATACACGCAGCTCTTTCATAGATGAAACAAGTTTAGTCACAATATTAGCAACCAGCCGACATGACTCGAGAGATCCTGTAATTTTTCCCTGCTTCACATATTACAGCGGAAATCAGACTGCCATCAAACAAGAACTTCTGGCATGGACCAACATAAATATCTTCATAAAGTCTACCTTTCAAAGCATTTTCATATACTAAACGGACTTGAAATTTAACAATACTTTTCCATCCAGATTTCTTAATCGGGAATTGACCTTGAAGAATGTATGCCCCATAAAGCCTTTTAGTTAAATTTATCAGCGGCTTAGACATTTCTGGAATAAGCCAATTTGTTTTACTTGCCATCTTGGGTTCTGATGCTAAAAAGGTGGAGTAAAACTACTTGTTTTGCAACATAAACTGCAGACAGCCTGCAAAGTTGCTAAAAAAAAATTGTTTTTTTTATATCAATCTAAGCTTCAATTGATAAAATACCTAATAGGCTTAACGCATCGTCAGTTCGTGTATACCTATAAATACCTTGTATATACTTATCGCAAAATCAACGGCCTCTCTTTCTAGTACAGGGATATTTTGAGGGTTTGGGTTAAGGCAAGTTTCACAACTATACAACACTAGGAGTATTGCAATAGTTTCATTCAAAATCTTAGCTATGAGCGGATTAAATCCAGTCTTATTTATTCTAATATCAATAAATCTGAATAATGTATTTTCAATTGTATCTTTAGCCTCTTTAAGCTTGGTATAATTTCTGTTATATTTTGACACAAATAACACCTAAATGTCTATAGGACTCGGTTTCTTGAACACTCTCAAAACCCAGAATCCATTGCCTATGCTTTCTTTTGCTGTCAGATGAACTTTCGTTGAACACTAGAACGTTAGTTTTCTTGGAATTATATCTAAATCCCAACTTCACGGAGTACTCGTTACATTTAATCTGCAAATGACCCATGCCTGACTTCGAAACACTTACAAGAAGCATATCACATATCATCTGCTACAGTAGGACGCGGGCAAGGGTTATAAAAAATACAAAACTATACTTATACGTTGATAAAACATCAAGAAGTTAATTTATAAACACAGTGTAAAGTTAAGGGGATATTATCCCACCTTAGCGTGTTCATTTTAAAAGAGGAAATCATTGAGAAATTCTTCTAAAAAGGATAATTCTGCTATACATATTTGATTATAAGTTGACAATCACTTTCCAAATTCTGGAATTGATACCAATATGATATAATTTGTAAAAAAAGGTCGTCATGCAATACATTGTCAATCCAGACACTTCTGAAAGCCCCCTGCCCCCGTAGACGATAATTTGAAAACTCAGTTAAACCTAAGATTATTATGTATCCTATTTAATAAAATATTTTCAAGTGAAAATTAAAGTCGGATTGTACTTGTCATTTTCTGATTATGATTTCTGGCAATGACATACAGAGTACATACAATGCTTCCAAAAATGGTATTCCTGGTCCTGAAATAGTGGAGAACTTTGGAGACAGGTTTATCATATTCAAGATTCAAGTAGTAGAAACTCCTGGTTAAAGACTATAACATGAGTGTAAGGGAAAAATATCCAAATGTAGTTTTAGAGTTTTTCAAGCAGGGCTTCAGAGAAACAAAATGAATAGGGTATCATTTACTAAGTATGAATACGGGTATTTGTTTTTACGTCTCCGTTTATAGCAGTGTTAGATTTTAGTGATTATTTGTTGATTATGGGGAGTCGGTGTTGGGAAGATATTTCTCAAACCGAATAAGTAGCCAATTTCTAGGAGCAGACGTCATAATGTTCAGTGTTCTCGAGACTTTATGAAAGCATGGAATAGTTTCGTAAAATGGACTCTCCCTAATTTCTTAACATAGGAAATTCTCTGGATATTTTTTATGTATGTGTGTTTTAGTAATTTGAAATTGGAATACTTCTTTGTATTGTGTGTTTGGGTCATGTTTTGTATTATATGGGGCAAAGTACTAATATTCGGCTTGGAAAGGCTTACTAATGAGTCATACAAATGTGAAACAAGAAAAACCATGAAAGTGTGAAATTAGAGTTTCGTGATGTGTGATCATTAGGTGATTAGAGGGAAAGTCTTTGTAGTATTCGCGCTTTTAAGAACCCTTCATTTGACAAAGATTGTTGTCTTGAGGTCTTCGGAAATAGGGGAAACATCGACTTCAAGCCAGAAAGTGAAACCAACAAATAAAAAAAAATCAACAAGCAATTTATTTCTAGATAATTAAAATACAAATCAAAAGACACTAACAGTAACGTGAATTAAAATTCAAATAATCCAATAATCCTATGTGTCCTAATTACAAGTCCTAAATGTAGAATGTTCCTATGAATTTAAGGATCCTTGAATGTGCTGATGTGCCAACGTTTTCGAGAATAATATTATAGATAATGATGTAGGATTAAAGTGAGCAGAATCTTGCAACATCCATCTTCAATGACATGAACCAGAATCTTTATAGAAATGTTCTAATTTAGGATTCAGCAACCCAATCTGTATGAGAATGCTCTAAATTAGGACTCAGCAACCCATTTATGTTCCATGCCAAACATTCACCCTCTGATTCTATATCGGTGTAAATTTGATGGCAGTAAGTGAAAAGATATTGAATCAAAGGCAGTTGCAAGTTTGGTGTCGATTGTTAAATAGGTGTTGGAGTAAGTGAGACACAAGTTTTAAGCAACATTTTAAATATATAACAGGTCACAGATACCCAGCTGCAAGTGTCGGGGGGGAGGGGGGGGGGTTAATTAAAGCTTTGTTCACATTTTGAAGAAAACTCTAGCAACTCCTGGAATGTGGGTCAGGTTGACCTTATTTGGTTGTTATACACGCGCATCACAAGATGCATCCATAGTGCAAATTAAACGTCAAGATGAGTAATAATATACAGATCAATGTAAAGACAATCAAACCAAATTAGTGATTCTCATCCACATTATACTATCAGAAGGTACTCCAGGCAGGGGTATAGCAATTATTTAATGGTCATTCTGAATATCTACATTCTAAAACTCCTTCAAAAATTACTTAACAATATACCTCAGTCTGGTTGCTGATATCGTTGCTGATTCTTATGCAACTAATCACTGCAAAACTCAAGATGACATTCTTTACCGATCCTCTGCGCTACTCTTCTTCAAATGATGAACCAAACATTTAATCAATGGAAAAGTGTTCATTTATTCTTTCTCCAGACCACAACACAATTATTATTCTTAAAAATTGTGTGACTTCACTATTCAATGTATTTATCTTGGTCATCACCTTTACTTTAAAATATGATATATGATATCTATCTATCTATCTATAAATATATATATATATATATATATATATATATATATATATATATATATATATTTAATACTTTATGTGTATAGCAAGACTGTGCTAATACTATAACCAAGTATTCAGGATAAGTTAATATTGATCAATGCTAAAGAGAAAAAAAAGAAAGAAACAATCTGCTGCATGCTTCATCTTTTCTTGCACAAAACACCGTTTATGTACAGTAATTCCATTTTGTTTCCAGTGTGTGTGTGTGTGTGTGCGTGTGTGTGCACTATCTGCTTGTGTGCTAATACTGGTGTCAAGCATGCCCACCCACCCCTCCCAATTCAATTTACATTCATTTTCAACAGCATGTAAAATCATTGCTCAAATACAAATACTGCTTTTAATTAAAGTATAGTAACTCGAAATGTTCATGCCATCAGTTATGGAAAGGCACAAGAGATCCATACATTTCATCAACCCTCATCACCTTTATAATTTATAAAGCGCATTCATGGTTTCTTTTTTACAAATTTGTTTTCATACCTTATTGCAAAGTTTGGTGCAAAAATGGCTAAATTTATATTTATCATTGAAATCTTGTCGCGACATTGTAACCATCTCATATATGACATTTTATAGTCTCTCAGTGGAAACAGCTTTAAATAAGCAATTTGCTTCTTTCTGTCCAACTTGTATCGATTGTACACATATATGTTTCGCAATGAAATCTGTAACTGGATAGAGTATGATATCTCAAATAAACAAATTACCATCTTAAAAACATAGAGGGACATTGGCAATTAAACACAGGCCAGATACAGATATAACGTGAATGAGTCCATCGACGTACAAAGTAACCAAATTACCATCTTATAACCCTGGAGGGACATTGACAGTTAAACACAGGCCCGATACAGATATAACGTTAGTAAGACACATGATGTAGCAATCAAACAACTTACCATCTTATAAACCTGGAGTGACACCAGCAGTTAAATACAGGTCAGATATAGATATAATGTTAATGAGACCCACAATGTACAAATTAAACAAATTACGATCTTTCCTTTTCTAGGTAAGATAGGCAAATAACGCTTACAGCTTATGAATGATGCATCCAAGAGGAAACTTTTAAAATGATACAAAATTATATGCGCTGAGTTTAGTTTTTGACAAAAATTCCCTTGTAGGTGCCCGCTATAAAGATCCAGACCGATGAAATCGCACTGTTTACATCCAGTAGAATCTGTGCGGCGCCAGCGATAAATAACAATGGTTTTAGGTTCAATGCGTACAACTTACCCATATGCAGACTTCTTCTGAAAAATTACATTAATTTATTCCGATAATTATTTTCAGTTAATCAGCGACATTCGTTATACTAAATACGGGATTTTATATACCATAGGCTAGTTCTGTAGCCCATACAATTGCAGCAAGTCTTACCAAATTCATGACGAAAAGACAACTTAAGTCAGCCCATGCTGGCATAAGTTCACGCAATCATTACACTTATGGAAAAAGCAAAAGAAAAGTTATTTTGAACAATAATGAAATATGCAAAGTCAATTTGAAGAAAAGACTGAAAATGATGAAATTTGCTATGCTACTGTAAGTTTTATATCCTTGTCCTACTATTTGTTTAAAATGTCTAAAGTTTTCATAGCAAGTACTCCTGCGTTTAATTTTTTCATTTAAATTTTAAAATTAAAGCAATTCATCATCAGCAGCAAATTCAGTTGAAAGAACGGTTAGGTTCTTTAGGAAGACGCAAGCACCCCCCCCCCCCCACCCACCCCAACCCCCACACACACACATACCAGAGCACTTATACGTCGTCCCAATCGGAAACTCGTGGTCAAAATATATTTGTAATATACTTCAAAAGTGTTCCCCTACTAAACCAATCTAATCAAATGATTTGTCTATTGGAAAACTGACACCGGTTTTGAATGATTCAAATGTCGCACCGACCTTGTCACACGAGCGCACGATCAAGCTTTGTACGAGTTACCTCCATCGTGATCGTGATCACCACCATGCAAGACGTAACCTTTGTTTAACTATGTATGCATTCTGATGTGTTTCCCTAGTCACTGGTGTTTTATAAACACTGAATGTTTTCAAGTAAAAATATAAATACTACACAAATCTGATTATATCCTTTCTTTTATTTTCTACTTCTTCTTCTTCCTGAGAGAGTAGTGGTAAACTGGAACATTTGCTCTAACCCCGAAAGCTGTGGTGGGTGGGATGTTTTGCTTTCACCCCCAGGGAGACTGAGTGGGGAGCCAGTTGGGGTTCCTTCAGAACGACTGTCAGCCTGTGGGGCGACCACGTCGGAACGACGACGACTGTTAGCTGGTTGAGGATATAGCCTTGTCGGAACGCAAGGGAAAAACCGGACGTTGAGAACGGCTCAGAACGGTGTTCTAAAGTAAGTAAAACGAGGGTTAAAACACAGTTTCTATTTGAAAAACAGAAGTAGTATCAGTGGTTAGTCTGTTGTGAGGGTATCGGTTAACCGGTATAATGCGCTGTTATTAACTTTTTCGTCGTACAGGAACTTGACCAATGTTTGTCCACCATGCAAACTGACTTACCGCGGATGTGCTATCAAGCAATTTCTTGATGAGATTAACGTAGTGGATAATATAATGTTAATAAAGCCCAATCTCACCTATAATTTCTGTATTTTCTTTGGCATTTATTGAAAAGATCTAACTTACTTTTTTGCCTCTGAGTTAGTACTGCGTTGCCATGATCATATTCATATTAACTTTTATAAATAAGCAGCGCTTGGTTTTGTCTTGGTCGAACCGTAAACTCGTGAATCTAAGTTCTCCATAGAGTTTTACATTAAACTCTGTTTCCAGGGCTTCAACATCAATATTTAGTAGCGTAGGCATTTTACTGCTTTAAAGCGAATTAAGATTAAAATGAAAAGAATCCGTGTAACAGACTTATCTCCTGCCATTAAGACAGTGGTTAGCCGTTCGCTTTTTAGTCAAGTTTGTCTCCTTTGGTCACGTTTTCCATCTTTCTGTCATATTCAGAAAATTTTATCACGGTTGCAACTGTCAAGGTAATTGTAAGAATACAAAGTACTATATACAACGTACAATGTTTTCGAACAATCGCATTGCATTAGCAGGATACGTGATCAGAATGTGTTTAGGCTATTGCATCAGCCTATACGTGATCAGAATATCAACTGCATCAGTAATAAGGCAGTTGTAAATTGAGCCATATAGACGATCTGTATAATTTCTTCCTTATTCATTTTACAACAGATAGAGCACGCAGTTTATGAGCCTCAAGAAAACTTCTTGTTTTTGTTATTGTACCCACTAATGCCAAAGACGTGATAACAATACGGTGACGGCGCAGTTGGTGTTAACATGTCGCTCCGACCGGAAGCAGCGGGAGTACAAGCTGTGCTTTGTTTTTCGGCCGGTTAAAACAAGAAAGAATAAGAACAAGCACGGCTTACGATAAACTTACAGCAAGATTTGTCATGATTTCGTCGCAGGCTTTAGCCTTTCCGCGATCTACGAGTTCATTTTCTTGCCACTTTGTCGATTACAACCAAAGCGTATGCTTTGTGCGATACAGCCCGTATTTCATTTATACATGGTTGCTTATTTATTGACTTTATCCAAGATAAGCTTGAACTCTTGTTCGGAAATGGCATTGTCGCATAGCGCCTTAGGTATGTGGTCTGTGATTGTATTGAGCTTTGATTCGGCCAAGACGAGGATTTCATTGTGCTTATTAGCTTTCATGGATGGTCACCGGCTGATAAAATTTCAGCTACAGTAATCAGTCGACAGCTTAAAGCTGTAATCTCAAGAGCAATCGCGATATGGATAGCAATGATTGTTGACAATATTCCCATTCCCGCCACAACGATGCTCAGAGACGCAGCTGTCAGTGCGGTGTTAACATCATCCACCGCGTTTACTACGCGCTTGTACTTATTGTCGTTTTGACTGTGCTAGTACAAAGCAACTCGAGCGTATGTAACGTTTAGCTCTGTCGTTTAAAAGGTTTTTCTTTAGTTTCGTGGGTGTTTCATTTGTTCGCAGGAGCCGTTCAGCAGCAGTGTTTTGTCTGAGAGGATGACGGCGACATGTTTGTAGTTCGCAACTCCAGTCTTTGGGACGCGGGCTTCGAAGTACATGTCTACAACAGACTACCTGACTAAGTCGAGATGTTCCAGGTTTAAGTAGTAGAATAGGTAGAGGCTGGAAAAGTCCTTCTGGCTTATCTGGAGGCCCGAGTCCACGTTCTGGTGGCGTCCTATGTATCTCAGTATTTGGTGGTAAGTGCGAGCTTGGTCGTTTGATCGTAATCTAGGGAGATTTCCTCGGCCGGCTCCTGGTGACCGTTGAGGCGCAGGTTCACCTCAGTGACACAGAGCCTGTTAAACACCATTGGGGTGTGCTTTTGGCTGTTTAGCTGTGTCACATCCTGAAAGGCGACCAAAATGTGACGGGGCGCGATGATACACTGCTGGGCATTTATTTGCCAGTAGAAATGGCCGTTGACCGCGCTTTGGTGGATGTCTGTGGTTATGGCCTGGAAAGCCGGGGTGCACACGCCCCCATATGAAGTTGAACAGGTTGGTCTCCGCCACCAGCGACGGAGTTTAAGTCGGCATCCAAGGGTCGAGTTTCATACGCCTGACCTTGCCGGCGGCCGCGACATTATCGTGGAAGATGGCGTCATCGCCTGTGATTTTGTGGTCAACGTGATGGCGTCTTTGGTGCCGAAGATGACCTTTGCGCACATCCAGAAAAAAGCCGAAGATTTTGGTCAGTGGTATGGCACAAGTAAGGATACCATATGCGTCCACCTATGCCTTCTGCAACCTGAAGCCTTTGTTGAACTTGGGGTTGATGCCTCTCCATACTCTAGTGCGGCCATCTGCCGTGGCATTATTGACATCGATGAAGGTAAACTGGACATCGTCAACGTGGTCTGTTGTGTAGTTTGAAAACATCATCGATGGGTCAGAGCTTAAGGTGTAATCGTCGCTGAAGCGAGCACGGCCGAGGATGGTTGTGGCGACATAGACGTTATCCAGGCAGGACGCAGATTCTATGTTGTTGAGATAGCACGAACTGTCTAACAGTGCTATTATACCGTTGTATGCAAATGACACCTTGTCCCCTGCGGCATAACCTGACCCGTCTTTGTGAGTTTGCAGACAACATCGATAAAGGCTTCTGCGGGGAGAGTGTAGCGAGAGATGCTCTTCACCTGGTAGCTCTAAACCACCCTTTTGATTGAGATCTCGGGCTTTGTACGAGTAGTACTGCAGGTCGCGGATCCTGCGCTCACAGAGCACAGGGGCTAGGTCTTGCACGTTTTGGAAAAATGCTATTGCAATATATATCTTCTCTTACGACCATCTTCTAATATGGCGATAGGCCAAGTTTGCAGCGACAGGCTGAACCAGTGTGACAAAGGCATCGCCCGCTTCCGACGACATAATTTTAGCCGTGATCAAGTTTGCAGCTATAGATTGAACCAGGGAGGCAACTTTTTGGCGGCCAACGTTGTTTACAGCTGCGCGTGTTTCGAGCGGCATAGTCTTCGCCACCGGCAGGGCCAATTTGCTGAGGCGAACACGTAAAGCTTCCACGGCCTTTTTACTACCAGTTGCGATGACTGGCAGCGCTTCGTTTGCCTGACTTACAACGGCCGTCTTAATAGCATTAACGGCACGCGAGGCGACGGTCTTGGCAGTCAGGGCGGTGGCTTTGGCCAGTGCAGTGACGGCCGTGGGATCTGTCCCAATAATAGTGTATACTAAAATCTAGCCGCCGGGATCAAACAGCTCGTACTGGTACAATGCGTTGCGGGGCTCGCATTGCTATATGTGAGTCCCGTTGCGTACGACAACTGCAAGTTGAATAGATAAGTGACGATTTTCAGCCTCTAATATACTTAAAGTGGAGGACGGTTTCTAACATTGAGGCCAGTTGTGAGCGTTTCGTAGCAGAGGTCGAGCAAGTTGCCATCCTAGTCGGTGAACGTAAAATGTAGTTTATTAATACAAGAACATTTGAGGGCAAGAAAACGGGCAGGGGTGGTTCAAACGCCAGAATTCGGACGAGACTCAGGTACGGGGTAAAATTATAGAGCACGTAGCGAGGACTAGCCTTATCACTTGTGCTTGAGGCCACGAAGGAACCGCCGACAGATGGTACTCGCGGGGTTGGCGGGCTTTCCCAACAGCTGGCACAGGATTGAGTTTGCGATGTCAACGCGGTAGGGGGCAGAACGTACATCTATCGCTGCGGAATGGGTTGGCTCATTAGTAACAATGGTAATGTTGGTGTCGTCGCCCTTCAGGGCCTCCAATCTGCTGTTGGATTTCCTGGTTAATGGCACCTATTTCGTAAACGCCCGTTAGCTGATTTATGGTCCTTTTGGTGGCGCCACTGTTGGAGGAAAACACAACAATATTTGGGGGTGGAGGACCGCCGAAAGCCTGTGAGTAGATTTGGAGCCAGCTTCGGAAAGATTACGCCAAATGCCGGCTCTCTTGAGCTTGCTGATATCATCTGTGGGGCCAGAGCGGGGTGGGGGGTGGGGGTGGGGGTGAGCTGTATAATGTTGAATGGGACTCAAACGGTCCGATACGCCATCGTCTATCTGCTTTAGTAATTTTGCACTTGTGTTGTTTTCGCGGGTGTGCATTTGTCGTTTTGAACGTTGTTCCGACAGTACATTAGTATGAATCATAAACCTCGTTATGAAGCTTTTTAGTTTTTAGCACCTTAAATGCAGCATCGTCCATGATATCTTCCTTTAGCAGGCGTTGGCAGACTGGTTCAGTGGACGTGCTGCCGGCCGGGAAAGATTATATCAGCGTTTCGAGGTGTTTGAATAGTTCGTCTTTGCCGCTGTAGCAGAGAATGATGACAGATCTGTTAACATCAAGTCTTCCGGTTAGCTCTCGATCAACAAGTTCTTTTGCCGTTCCGGCTTGTGTTTACACTGCGCTGGCAATGGCGTTTGTCCTTTTTTCCCGTACTCACTCTGGAGCTGCTAGATGACAGGCCTTCGCGTTTGTGGGCCTCTACGCTTTGCTTTTTGGCCAGGTAGGCTCTAACTTTTTCCATAAATTGCTCAAACACTTGCCTGTTTTTGCTCAGATGAATCTCGAAACGCTCACTTTGGCCAATTTTTTTCATGGTACTTTGCACTGGTCCTCTGGTCTGCCTCCGACGGCAGCAGCCTTTTCCACTTGTTTGGTATCTCAGCCGCGAAAACTATAGCGCACCTATCCTCTATATGCCGGCGGTCAGGCGGCAGAGCCCATTGGTGCTACGGTTTTGTTGTGTCTTAGTGGCTGAAAAGTCAATGATGTCCATACTATTAAATGGTCCCTGTATCCTTTAAAATGATCGCATATTTTCTGCTCTGTATGTAAAAGACCGATAGTGTAGGCGGCCACGAGGTGCGGATAGCCAATGGGAAACATGTGCTCCAAGGAACTTGCGTGGTATGCGGGATCAAAAAGTCCCCCATCGTCGCACGTCCCGCTGCTGGAACGGTTCGCGAGCACAAGCACATGACGTGTGAGCCAAGCTCCAGATTGACCAAGCTGCAGGTTGACCCAGACCGGGAGTTTATGGGCGCCATGTTGCAAAAAAGTGCGGGGAGCGTGTGAGGCTGGGCGAGACCAGATACCATCGTGTACTATATCGATCATCTTCTTTTGGGCACCAGTACGCCCAGGAGAGATTGTTTTCCGAGAGCAATACTGCAAGCACACGTGGCACCGAGTGGGTTAGGCGGCTATAAACGGTGAGGTAACGCGGCTCACAGGTGAAAGGCCTATTGATGCCGTTCTTGAAATGGCTGCGTGGGGAACATCTGTGACGCGGCCAGTCAGTCTTGAAGAGAAACTCCTGCCATCAACTTGGTGCGGTACCTATATGTGCCGGGAGAGCTGGAAGGACAGCAACGCCTTGCTACCGACCCTGTGCGGTCGCTGAAAGTGTTTCCCCTGGCTAACAAGTTTGATATCCCAAGCCAACCATCTATATACCATCCACGTAGAGGTTTCGTTCGCGAGGAACTACAGATTGTGACTCAAGGCATTCAGCTACCATATAAGAGGTATTGTTATCCATGTCCCAGGTCGATGAGCTCTTTGAGATATTCCTCCATCATGGCGTGTGGCTCTTTTGTAGTTTGGTAGTACCCGTATGACCTCGTCGTGATACTGTCTGGCGCGATCCACTTTTTTGTATCCGACAGACTAATGCTTGTTTTGTTTATATGGTACATCCCTAATTTGTGATGATCGCTGCGTATGTCAGTCATAGAGTGTTGCAACTATTTTTCTTTTCTGGAGGCACTCATAGTATAGGTTGTGTCTACCTTTACAACTACTATCGATGGCCCTTTCTCTTTGCGCATCTCATTGCTGTCAGCCATAAATAGGGGACTACATCTTTGGTCGGAGGTCTACAAACTTTGCGTTGTGACTGTCCAGAGCATTTATCTTTAATCTTTCTTACGACCTTCTTCTTTAAATTGCGATGGAGTGGATCATTCTTGGGATAGTCGCTCGTGTCGTATTGATTAGCATCTGCAGCCATATTTCTGTAGATGTCTTCGGTCTCAATGATTAGCTACATACTGTTAATATCCGTGTATAAAAGGTATGCCATGTTCCCATAGCGTACTTTGATATATTTGTAGTAAACGTCGTACATTAATTACTTGCTCAGATACGGGAATGCGTGCCCTATATCAATGCGGCGGTTGAACTTTAGGCTGACATTTGTAGAATGTACAGCAACAAGGTTGCCGCTAAGAACTTAATGCTCGGTCGGTAATCCTCGCCCTCAGGCCGCATACGAACAACCCGAATACGTTTCCTTGAGTTTGCCATAGTCTTCTCAAAGACAGAGCTGTTCATCAGCTTGATACAAATTTTCGCGAACTCAGAATTCACATTTTTTCGTAGATCTTTATTTAGCTGTATCTATGGTGCCATCCACGCGCTTTGATAAAACTCTATTGCGCGATGGACCTTGGCGACGCGCATCCCAAACTTGACGTAAGGCTGAAGGTTTCGGTATTGGACAACGTAGCGCTCCTTTTTACGAAGGTTTAGAAATGAGCTTCGTGCATTCAGTAAATTTACCACCCAGTTTGTTCACTAGAGCACGCTGATAGTTGCTAAACCAGTTCTCTGGAATACTCATTGCCTCTGAATCATTCAGATAGCAGCTAATCGCGTCATGAAGCTACTGGGGATACTCGTTGCTTGCGTTGTGGGTAGCTCTAAGACATTCGCCATAAACCTGGCAGTGGTATCGCACCTTATCCTTCGTTGCGACAGCGAGTTCCTCTCTGCACATGTGACAGTCTATATCTTCCTGGAAAACCATCAAGTCGTCTCCATCCATTAAAATCTCAGCTGGATTTCGAAGTGTCTCTTTCATTTCACACTCAAGGTTCGGATCTCTTTTATCTTACACTCAAGGTTATGGATGAAAGTATCAAGGGCATTCTTGACTCAGCATAACACTGGCTCCTTGGAAACACTGTCGCAGCGGACGTCCACGTAACAAAAGCTTTATGGGACATGGTGACCAGTTTTTGTGTGTGGGGGTTGCTCGCGTTGAGCTGTACCACTGGCACGTATAGTGGATCGAAATCTGCATAGATAACATACGGGACACGCATCTGGTGGCGGTGGTTCTGAAAGACTAGAATGTTCTTGCCTGGTTCTGGTAATGTGATACGCACAATACAGCTTTTTGCTGATGCCTAGGCAGTATTTCGTGTTGGATTCCATTAGGTCAGCCCAGCAAATGATGTGTAGGCACCCGTGGCAGACGTGTGTTTTATTTCTTGTGATCAATGTGCTTGTATACAAGGAGGCTTAAGTTCTTTATCTAGACATAGTGGGTCTTATCTAATTCTGAAAAGAGCAAGAGGTCTATCCAATGTTGCCTCGTGTTTTGCGACTCGCTAAGGCGCAGGGGGTATATGCCATTTTTCCAGTCAAAGACACTAACTGTGATAGTTCTGTCGCGGCGCTCAAACTTGACAATATTACTAACATTCACAGGAAAGTTAATGCCTGTAAAGTCAAAATTGCCCTAAAGCTAGCGGTATTTTATTGGCCTATCAACATGGTAATCTTTTGCCAGTTATAGAGCCGACAGGACCGCCCACTAAAGCAATGGTTGTCCTTGTTCTTTACATTGTTAATTGATCGTGGTGGTATTCAGTTTGGTGTTGGAATGTACCTACGACCTCGAAATAGTTTATACTATGACACTTGTAGTTCAAAAATTTTGCATCGATACAATACCCATCTGATCCCTCGCACATGCATTCTTCATCGTAGCTCTGTATAACAACATTAGCTTCATTAATCTGCCTCTTGATCTCATCAGTACGCAGTATAATAATGGCCTAATTTCGGAAACATTCGCCTACTTTAACAACTTGTAGATCAGCTTCGTCGTCATATACGTGTTGCATGCCTGTTATAGACTCTGCACATTTTCAGAAGTATTTTTCTTTTTTTCTAAGGTAATTAGTACAATAAACATTTTGAATATCCAATTAGCACTGACCGGGTTTGTTCGAAAATACAACACCATCGGGATTACTGGAAACGCTAAACCAATAACGGGTCATTAAAGGTACAATTCCCCTCACATTATAAACATTATCCAACACATTTTCTGATAAAACTGTTTATATTTTTCCAAACCTATAATTCACCACTCGATTCACAACGAAGTTATGCTGCGATACAATGACTGACATGTAGGTCAAATCGACAGCATTTTTGTGTAACATGGACTTCCAAACTTTAAAGCAGGCGCTATCTTGAACAATTCTGATGGTCTACTTTGTATTGAAACGCTGGAGTTACTATATGATAAATGATATGCAATGGAGAGTAATTATAAATCTACTGTTGTGTGTGTGTGTATATATATATATATATATATATATATATATATATATATATGTGTGTATGTCTAAATGTGAAACATCGTTATGAAGTATGTTAGAAAATATACCTTACCAATCAAGTGTCAATTGTTGCAGATAAACATTGGCTTTGTGGGTCAAGGGATTATGGAGCTATCGGGGAGGGGGTGGGGGCGGGGTTCACAACCTCTGGTTCAAATAGGCGTCTGAGTTCACAAATAGTGTGTATCAAGAACAATTTACATTTTATGGGTATGATATATTTCTTCAATCAATCAGAACAAAACAAGCACGATCATTCATATTTTCGGATTTACAATTGAAAACTATTTTCGACTCCTACTTGTCAACTTTTCTGTGAGTTAGAAGTATGTTTACATTTATGCCTGGTAATAAGACATAGATAGATAGATAGATAGATAGATAGATAGATAGATAGATAGATAGATAGATAGATAGATAGAGAGATAGATAGATAGGTAGATAGATAGATAGATAGATGCATGCATGAATTCGTGCTTACTTACTTTTGTACATACATACATACATACATACATACATACATACATACATACATACATACATACATACATACATACATAAATACATACATACATACATACATACATACATACATACATACATACATACATACATACATACATACATACATACATACATACATACATACATACATACATACATACATACATACATACATACATACATACATACATACATGCATGCATGCATGCATACATACATACATGCATGCATGCATACATATATACATACAAAGGTGGCCTGTCGTTTGACTTCTCCCTTTAACATTTATGTGGGCCTAGACCACTCACAAAAGTAAGCATTGCTGTCAATGAATTTCGCTTTCCTAGTCTGGAAGAATTGACTCGTGTGCATTCAGCATGCAGAATACATGCATACCACTATATCTTATTTGTATCTTCAGTGGACTAGAGCCTGATAGCTGCCAGGTCAAAAGACAAGTCATTCGTCTCAAGCTATACATGCATGCATGCATCCATCCATCCATATATGCATGCACGCACGCACACACGCAAGCATTCATACATACATACATACATCAATCATACGTACGTACGTACATACATACAAACAGACAAACAGACAAGCAGAAGGTAACCTGCGATAACAACATAAAAGCCTTTTCTGATGATTCGGTAATTGTTTTCTTCTTCCTTTCTTTTTATTTATTCCTAAAGAATCGTATCCTGCAGCGGCATTTTATCTTTTTGGCTGATATTTACCTGGATTACAGATCATTGTATACATTTTGATTAAACGTACCTGAATTGATATACTTTTTAAACATACCTGTATTGATACAATAAGTTAGAAATTCATTTGTGTATCATTACTTTTGTTTCTTACAATTGCTATATTATATACACGCAAAGCTTGTGACGATGTCAATCAAGAAAGTTAACTCCATCAATTTGCAATTTATTATTTTAAACTGCTGTTATCCCTTGTCTATTTATTATCGCCGTGAAATGAAAACTGATGACGAATAATTCTGGCAACCTGAAGTTTGTTTGTATAACTGATAATTCAGAATTCTCGTATCAAATGTACGGTATCAGGTTTATACTTCATTTAGTTTTCATTTGATCAACGTTGATATTAAAAATAACACAATGCCTAAGACTTCCTCGATGACATTAGAATTGTTGACATATCTGTATGATACTAAGTGGCACTGACAAGTCCTCTTTGTCTAGTTATTAATCACATAATACTTACTACACCGGGATAAGATGAAAATTTATGACACTGACAAGGTCACGCCGTCTTTTAACCACATAGTACATAATGCAAGAAGATAATAAAACAACCATCTACTTTGAATTACGATTACGATTGAAAATATTTGAACAAAATAAATATTATCAGTCAAGGTGGAGCAAATTCATTGTACCTATCACATTTTTGTATTTAGAAAGGAATGAGCGTATTTAACCCAAGGTTATTCCACATTTCAAGTGACTTTTCGTGAATACATGTATATGTAATTTTTACAAATTTTGGGGGTAGAGCCGCCAGAGGATATGTTATAGTTTTAGACACAAAACATAAAAACAAGATGTGGATAATCTTTGTATTGATTGTATCATGTAAGTATCTTTTTCTTTTCCAAACCTTTATCTTTTGTTGTGTATATCTTTTACAGAATTGTAACTTCTTTACCTTGTAGCTTTTGTCTTTAAATACATACTATTCATGTTTCTTTTTGGAAAGCTTTATCTTCTTTTATTTGTGTTTATTACAATTCTTTCGATTTCTAATGTTAGAGCGTTACTTTTAATCAGCATAACATATCCAGTACTGTACTGACGTGCCGTTAAACCATTCAACAACCACTATGACTACTTTCTTTTCCGAAGTCTTTCAACGGCTTGAGTCATATATACATATATTTACAATTGATATAGAAAAGAGCGTCTCAGATAAGTTGTAATAAATTTTCATTTGAAGTGTTACTGTTTTAAGAAAAAATTAAGACGGAACAATTCTAAAAGGAAATCAATGTAACTTTATTTGTATTAAAATTGTCTTTACCATTACATTAGACTTTTGGAAACACGTTTATCGAATTTCACCCCTCAAAACTGCCTCCCCGCAATCTGAACATACTGTAATAGACCTAGGGTATGTGCTGTTTGTATTGATGTTTCCTTTTATAGTTGTGTTATATTTTAGTGATAATTTGTTTGATTATGAGGAGTCGGTGTTGGGAATATATTTCTCAGCCCGAGTAATTAGCCAATTTCTAGGAGCATCCGTCACGAGACTTTATGACAGCATGGGTTAGTTTCGTAAAATGGACCCTCCCTAATTTCTTAACATAGGGAATTCTCTGGATATTTTAGTAGCTTTGCGCGTTTCAGTAATTTGAAATAGGAATAATTCTTTGCATTGAGTGTATGGGTCGTGTTTTGTATTACATGGCGTGAAGTACTAATATTGGGCTTGTAAAGGGTCACTAATAAGTCATACAAATGTGAAGCCAGAAAGAAAAAGAAAAACCATGCATGTGTGAAGGATGTGATTACAGGAAAATTATTTGTAGTGTATGCGCGTCTAAGAATATTTCAGTTGACAACGATTGTTTTCTTGAAGTCTTGGAAATAGGGGAAACATGGATTATCAAAGCCAGACTCACGCAGGTGTTTGATTCGCTCGGTAGAGAGACCCCTTGCGTGTAACAATACATTTCTTTTAGCTTTATCAAAATTACATAAAATCCCTTGAATCTATTCATTGTGAACGATAATTAATCATTGCATATATTGATTGTTGCTTCTTTTATATGTTTAAAAGAAGAATAAATGTGTAAATTATAACATGATGATACGACCTAAAAACTCCAATACTAAAACATAAGCAAAATTGAGACCGGGGTAATTTAATATAGTTTTGATGATTTTCTACAAGATACAATTACTGTCATATTGCATTATTACATTCTACATAGACTGTCACATTGAAAAGACACATCCTGCACAGACTTTCATATTGTATGAAGACAAATTCTACATAGACTTTCATATTGTATTAAGACACATCCTACATAGACTTTCATATTGTATTACACATCTTACATAGACTGTCATATAGTATTAAAGACATATCCTACATAGACTTTCATATTGTATTAAGACACATCCTACATAGACGGTCATATTGTATAGACACATCCTACATAGACTTTCATATTGTATTAAGACATATTTTACATAGACTGTCATATTGTAGACACATCCTATATATAAAAAATTATGTGCGACAAATGTCCTTAAGCGGGATGATATTCTGACAACGTTAGAACGCTTGGAATCATTCCTGGAATTTTCTTGTTTAATCTCAAAATAGTATAACAATAAAATACGATTGAAAAACAAACTAATTACTGTACTATATAAGCACAGAATATAGGGGAAAATGTTGATCGAACTCCAATAATGATTTTTTAAAATATAATTATTGGAAAGCAAAAATAATTCTTTCAAAAGCAGTAACTTATGTATATGATACAAAGATTTGTTGTATGATGTCCTTAAAATGGACAAGGAGTCACAAGCCGCTATGGTAAATTACAGCAAGGTATTAGATTAAAAGGACATGTGGGATAGTACGGATTCTAAACAAGTTTGACTCTAGTCAAATTGCTTCAGTGTAATATATTTAAATATCAAAATGTGCAATAACACAAACTGTTTATTTTTAAGACAGCTATTTGCCGATTTTAACGGTACCTCGTTTTTTCTGTAAATAAATACCGGGTTTACTCACATAAATAGCTTCATTGTTGAAGATTCCGTTGATATCAAAACAGTTTTATTAGTAATTGATTGAATATTTAATTCAATAAACAGACGGTAAAAATAAATATCTTAAAAGAGGAGACCGGTATATACAATCCTATTATGTCCATTGGATCCAGCACAGAATCGCGTGAGTCAGGCATTGGTTAAGATAAATACAACAAACGGACAACAAACAGTGCAAAACTAGTTTGTTTTCTAGACTAGCCTCTTTTGACTCTCACTGAGTCTTTGTCAAAGGCAAACACAAAACAGAGACAAGACAAACAATGGACATAAAACAACGCTTAGGCTAGTTAAAATCTACTTTTGCACTATTCGTTGTCAGTTTGTACATAAAAATAACAGCTGCTGTGGTCCTAAATTTCATCACATATTCACTTAATTGTATAATGTTTCCAAAAATAAAACCACACACACACACACACCGAGATCGAGATTTACAGACACGTGGGTTCTGAATAAAGTAACCCTTTAATAAAACAAATGGGTATATCACTAATTCCACCTGATAATTCTTTGTTTCAATTGAAACTTTAAATATTCGTGCATGCTTTCACGAGAGAGAGAGAGAGAGAGAGAGAGAGAGAGAGAGAGAGAGAGAGAGAGAGAGAGAGAGAGACCACAGACCGACAGAAACAGAGAGATAGAGTAGGACGTGCCGAGGCGTTAATTGCTAAAGACTGGAATATTATTATGAAACGAACTGTTTCAGAAGAATACAATTGTTAAAATAACACAGAAGTGTTACCTTGCCTAGTACATTGCTTTAATACAAAGTTAATCTTGCAGGTTATAGCAGATCAGTTCATTTTGGACCGTTTAATCAACAATATATATGTATGGAATTCTAAGAGTTTTAAATGACATTAGAAAAGACAAACTCTGTCGCTACATATATTCGATTTTAATGTTACAGATGCATGCGGAAATCAACTGCAAATAAGTCCTGCTCCATTGGCAGTTGTTGACGAACCTTCAGATCTGACATTGTCCTGCGGTTACAACGGCCCTTTATTTCCCCACAGTATAGAGTGGTGGTCACCTTATAACGTTAAATACACAGAACACATTGTTCTCGACAGGAATTGTACTCCCTCAACTGGATTAATTCAGAATAAAACCTTCACATGCAACGAATCCATCGGCAAATTTCAGATGACAATAATAGATGCTCGTAGAGAAAGAGATGGACAAATCTGGAGATGTGAATTGTTTTTGCCCAATTACACGTACGTGTACAGTAATTGGACTGTGGTAAATGTACGAGGTAACTATTCGTAACGTTTTTCTTTAAAAATTCAAGATACATATCTACATACATATGTAGAGAGAAAAATGACATGGGTGGAAGATGAAGAAAGAGTACCACATCTATGTTCTACTCAATTTACGTTCTTTCATTTGGACTGATTCAGTCTCTTCTGTGTCTAAGTGTCAAAAATCTTCGTCGTTTCATCACAACAACTAGTTGTACTCTTATTTTCCAATGAATTAATGCCAAATACCAATATATTTGTATGTACATTTATTTTCATCATTACATTATTTTTATAAGTATATTTTTTTGAAGGAGAAATAATGTATATCTCCCGCTTGGAACGAATTGTACATCTCTTATATTGTTGACCACTCTTCTGCGTATGAGGACAGAGTAATAGAGATACATACATAGAGATAGATACATATATAGAGATACATACATACGTACTTCTGCATCAAAAAGCAAGAACACATGTATGAGGTTTACTACATTTAAATAAGTATTTTTCTCAAATAATAACTTTACATAATGTTTTGTTTCAGGGAATCTTACTGAGACATCATGTAAGTATATTTTGTCCTTAACTCGCTTGTTTTACTTCTCTGTTTACATATTCGTAATACACTTGCTTTCTACTCACTCGTTTGAGCTTGAATTTACCTGCAGATATTGAAGTTTTCCGTCCTCGCTCTTTGAAAGATCCAAATATTTGTATGATTTAAAAATTAGTAAATGGGCCTTGTACCGTTGAATATGAGAACATACTTTTGTTATCGTGTTCGACTTCAGTTATTATATATAAACGCCTTTACCAACTGCGCCACCGAAAAGAACATCCAATCCGTTGCAAGGAAAAAAAATAGCTTGCTCAAATTATGCCCAATAAAGGTAGACCTGGTTGCCATTTTGTAAATTAGAGATCTTCATCTATACATTATTTTACTTACACCAACAACATAAGATTATCTCGTGTCTGATCAATGGATTAGGAGCTACTGCATGTTAAATATTCAAAAGCTGGTACTCGTACGGAAACAGACGAGTGAGAATTAGTAATGGCTGATATGGTTCAGACTATTAATCCATTTTCCGCAGACATAATAAGGAACGTTTAGGAAACTGAAACTATTTTTACACTAGATTGCCCAGTACAAAGCACCTGTACTTCTTGACAGAAGCTATGGCAAACTTTCTGAGATAAATTTCACTAAAGGCGGCAACCTATAAAAGCAACCTTAATCAACAGTTTCGCATCAGATAGGCACACTATAATGTTGGCCTGCCCAAGAAAAAAAAATTCAAGGTAGTATCGGCGTTTATGCAAAATCAATGTAGACGTTTAAGCACTCATAAAAATCGAGGAATATTAAAAAAGTAAAATTTAACGTTGATATTACAGGGAATGGTCTCATCTTGAATTAATAATTACTATATCCAGTGTTTCCTTCCCATTAGAGACTGGTAACTCCATTCTTGAAATAAAAGGCATCGTAGTGTATCTTCGTAAAAGTCATGATGATGTTGAAACTTAATTAGTGCACCTTTAATCTTTATTAAAGAAGCGAAAGAAAGACCTACTCTAAATTACCCAAATCGGACGTTGGGATTTTCTGCTAAACCATAAGAGACTAAAATAGCAGTAAAGTGGGAATTTGAGGCCACCATACATGACATTTTGCTAAGACATGGAGCAGCAACGTTTTCATTATACCCAGTGAGCCTTTGACGGGTGGGTGGAGGTTGGAGGAGGGTGGGTATAAGGCAGGTCTTGGCGGTCATGGCAGCTTAGCATCAGTGGGTGACTATCACCAACACACCAGTTGTCTATGGGATACCGTCATGACATTAAGCGAGTATATGTGGAAGGTTAATCAGGTGCTATCGTTGCTGGAATCCGGACGACCAGTGCCGGTGGTTGCTGCTTTATGTGAGATACCACTTATGGGGTACGTTGCCCATGGGATACACATCACTACCCTCCTTACCAGAAAATCCCGGCGAAGGCACTTTCCAAAGAGATGGAAGACTTTATATATCGTGGAACGAAAAGCTTTAGGATTAAAGGTTTTAGAGGACGCGATAGCCACAAAGAAGGCGGCTAAGGATAACAAAGACCAGCCACATCAGGAAACAAGTGATCAACAACACACCAATTAGAGATGCAGGTTCCTGTAATATACCATCATAAACCATGGTTCGCGAAGGAACTCAGTTATGCGCCTGGATGTCCTTAGGCCATACAACCAACTGCAGGAAGAGGTCTTTTAATACTCACAGCGCCGTTTACCCCCAGAGATCTGACTCCTGACCTGTCGGAAGTGCGGAGAAGGCACTCTTGCCGTCCATAGCATATGCAACAGATGTGGAGATGGTCACCAGGCCGACAATCTGAGACGCATAAAACTGAAGGCCCGCCAACAGTATAGAGGGTCCTTAGCGCTGGATCAAGAGGATATCTCCGCCTGACTTCTCTATTCGCCTATTTAGAGAAAGGCCAGAGACAGTAGAATACATAGTCACACACATACGTCTGCCCTCAGCGGCAGCCAACAACCACCAACAGCGATTTTTCATTTAGATATTGGTAGTACACAATAGGATTCTATAGTCCACTAAAGCCATGCCTAGCATAGAGCGAATGAACGCCATGCTCAGGGAGGGGCAGATCACTGTATGCTTGAGATAGTACTGGCCAACCCCAACAGCTTCCTTGCGACCCACACCAGCCCCTAGGTAGCAAAAACTCACACCATCGAAGACTTCTACAGCACCATTAACCGTCTTCGGAGGACTATCAGCACGCTCAAAAAGTATGGAATACCTTTGGCTGCATGACGATCGGAGATTATGACAACCTTTACCTTAAGACGGACGTGCTCCTTCTGGCAGATATCTTTGAATCCATTTGTGTCACCTCCTTGAAGGCGTATGGCATCTACCCACCCTATTACGTAGCACCTCCTGGATGAGCTGACGCTCTACTTAAAACCACAGGCGCAGAGTTCGAGCTGCTGACAGACATTGACGTGCATCTATTTGCCTCCGAGGCGGCATGTCTATGGTGAGTAAGCGATAAGCAAAGGGCAATACATTCCTGTGACCGGACTACGACCATTCCAAACCCACTACCTGGATAATCTACCTTGTTGACAATAACCTTTATGACTGGGGAATGATGCAGAACTACCCACGGGCGGTCATCGCTAGATCAACCCCGAAAAGACTGATTTTAAGTAGCAACGCATTAGATGCTCTCAAGGGCTACCTTCTAGAGGTGGACTTGGAATATCCGGAACAGCTGTACTACGCTCACAGTGACTACACTCTAGTCCCTGAGTCTATGACTATTCCAAAAGAATTGCTGTCTTCCTACCAGAACGATTTTGTACCGGATGTACGAAGCTGGTAAATAATCTGCTAAAGAAGGAGCGATACGTCATACACTATCGAAACCTCCAGCTCTTCACCAGCCTGGGCAAGAGGGTCACTAAGATTCACCGAGCGCTAGAGTTTGACCAGAGCTCGTGGATGGCACCCTAAATCGAGAGGAACACATACCTGCGGGCTAAGGCCACGAACGGGTTTGACAAGGACTACTTTAAGTTGCTCAACAATTCCGTCTTTGGGAAGAACATGGAAAGTCCGCGGAAGCGCTACGCGTCGATCTGGTCCGACCTGAGGGCTAAGAGGACAAGTTACGACGTCTGATTGCTGACCCAGCCTTTCATACGCGTAAGATATTTGAGGATAACCTCGTGGCGGTACATTCCATCAAAGCCAGACTCAATCTTAACCGCCATATACACAGACCAAGCCGTCCTTGACATATCAAAATATTTGATGCATGAATTTTATGACAACCACATAAAGGCGCGCTACGGTGCTAAAGCCCAGCTGCTTTAACCCGATACCGACGCTGGAGACAGAGACGGAATACATCTATAGGGACATGCCTAAGGACGCCGACCTCTCCGATACGAGTGACTTCCCAGAAGGTCACCCCTACATAATGACGCTAACATAAAGGTGGTGGGAAAGTTTAAGGACGAATATAACGGTGTCCATATAGCCGAGTTAGGAGGTCTACGTCCCAAGATGTACTCTATCCTGTAAGTAGACAGTGCAGAGTCACATCATTAGCGCAGCCCCAAGATGGCGCCGGCGTTAGCCAGGACAGCTGCTCCAACACCAAGGCTATGGCCTCACGTCCCGTCGATGCTAACAAAACGACTCCCCTCAAGGAAGGCGTCCTGCAATCGCCGCCAAGGGTGGTAAAAAGGCTGTGGAAAAGTTCTTAGCGACAGCACGTGAGCGTCTCATCCGGTGGAAGTTATCTGCAACTAAATACATGCCACCCAACATGCGGGACATAGTAAACGAGGCAAGCCGACAAGAGGTCGCAGATCTATCGGCTGAAGGGGCGCGCGACGCTGTTATCACTAACTTAGCCATGGGCTCGAGCATGCTCCGCTCTCCTTATTAAAGTTCACCCAGGTGCAGGTGACAACTACGTAAAGGATGCCACAGACAATGCCGACGAGGTCCAGTTTACCATGAAACAGGTTATGAATGCGGCAAGGAATGTCTCAATACCAGTAATGGGCTCCGTCAACGAAACTTCAGCCTTGGCTTCGCGATAAGAAAGGTGCAGATGGACGCTCTAGGCAACTTGTTTTGCGTTCTCCCGCTGACCCACATCTTTGCCTTTTCCTGGGACGCGCCCAAGGTCATCTTCAGCACAAGAAACACCTTGCGTCGCTGAAATGAAAAACACCAACAAGGACGCCATATTCCGTGCTAACACCGCGGACCCGGGCAAGGTCACACTCTCGAAGCTCCTCCTGTTTATGCCGGCCATAACTCCGGTGTTGGAGTTGGAAACCAACATGTCATGTGAAGAGTGCAGAGTACTTTGTCCTTCTAGGCCATGACCACGGATAACCAGCAGAGCGCTTTCCGGCCAGTTCTACTGGCGAATCAAGGCCCAGCAGGGCATCAGCGAACCCAGTCACGTCTTTGTAGCCCTCCAGCTCTCGAATCGGAAGGCTATCCAGAAGCTCAGTGGTGTTCGACAATCTCGGCGTCACAGAAGTTAGCTTGCACCTCAACGGCCACCAAGAACCGACCGAGTAAATCCTTCTGTCTTACGCGACCAACAACATCCAGTCTTGAGCTTCATTGGTCGCGATCAAAATGTGGACACGGGTCTGCAAATCAGCGAGAAGGGACTTCACCGGACAATACCTTATCCACTACTTCAGCCTGGAACACCTCGACCTAGTCAAGCATTCGCTCGTGGACATGTATTTCAAGACCTGCGTCCGCCCGAACTCTGCCGGCATCATCTACCGAGCCTTCGTATTCATCCTCGCTGATAAAACGATGTTGCTCGAATTGGTTGGAGAGCGAATGCAAGTAGTTGTAGCCCCGCCAGATCATGCAAATTAAAGCTCATACATTTGATGCCACACGAACGACACCTTGTGTCCCTCACAGAAGGTCAGCTGGACGAGCTCGCCACGTCCTGGAGAACCCTCCGCAGTGCTGGCTGTGGTAGGGTGCGAGAGAGCTCCACGGGGGTCAGCTTATTATGCTGACGGCTGCCCAGACGAAGCATCTCTGAGCGGCACGCAAAGCCAATCGCGGCGTCGAGTTTAATGTTTCAGTTGCGGTTCTAAAGT
Organism: Margaritifera margaritifera; assembly: GCA_029931535.1. NCBI lineage: Eukaryota > Metazoa > Mollusca > Bivalvia > Unionida > Margaritiferidae > Margaritifera > Margaritifera margaritifera. The sequence goes on from JAQPZY010001076.1 coordinate 954,392, forward strand.
TCATGCAAAAAGAAGATGGCATCATTTCACTGTTAGTTCTCCTTCTTCACGTGCCAATTGCTGCCGAGGCTGCAACAATCCCAGCCCTCGCGGCCGCAGGCAAGGCGGCGGCCATCGGCGCGGTAGGCGCGGCTGGTCACCTGGCTGCCCAAAAGGCTATGGGAGACGGCATCGGCTGCCAGTCAAAAAAAGGTCGAGTCCTCCGACTCCCGCGGTAGCGGTGACAGGGGCCTCTTCCAACGTTGACCTGCTGCGGCTCGCCCGGTCCCTGAAGCACTTTACGGGCGTCTACATGCGAGTCGAGCTGGAGAGTCTGCCAGCCCACAGCGGGCACAAGGCTGGCATCGTTACCCTCGACACTTCGCACGGAACTTTAACTTTGACTCTTATGGCCTCGCGCCGCCGCCTGACCTTGTTGCGTACCTCAGCCGGACTCGCGGTGGCGATCCATTGACCCTTCCGCTCATCTACTCGACCCTCCTGGCGACGCATCCATCCGGATGCTGAAGGCGCTCAATCACGCTCCTACGCCGATAGCACTGCTGGATGTGGCACTGTCGCTGACCCGTCGGTTTGTGTAGAACCAAGCCAGCTGTTACCATGCGCGCGCGTTTAAAAAAATATTATTTAAGATTTTTGCAAAACTTCAGTCTCGGAACATATGCTAGCCCTGATAAATATTTTAGTTCCTCAGCAGATAAGGAACATATCAGAATCGCTACCACATGCACTCGGTTACTAGTGTGTAAATGGCTTCGGTTCGGGTTTACTCATAACCTTTTCAACTTCCTGAGACCTTTGAGACCGCGTTCACATCGGAAGTTAGGCCGTACACCCTAACTGCTTCATGGGTCCCGGATGGACCCCGGTCCGAATGTCAAGACAGAGTGGCCTACCACATGAGACACCAGACCTTTCCACAGCTATCTATACATACACTTCAACTTATATATAAATAAGAACTATACTTCGTTCCTAAGTTTACGGTGTAGGTAAAGTTGCATAAATGTGCATCGAAAAAAATAGATGCACTCAAGGGATTTGACTCGTGCGTGCCATGTTTCCACCGAGCCAATGTGCGTTAATTAAAGGCTAATTATAACGTTGTAAGTGCCCCTACCAGAACAAAATGGGGGGGGGGATCTTATCCATCAAGGTGCTGGAGACGCTAAATCGTGATCCGACACCCGGAGCGCTGATGGATGCGGCGCTGTTGCTGACCCCCCGGTTCGTTTAGAAACAAGCCGGCTCTGGCCATGTGCCTTGTGCCATTAGACATCTTCGAACACACGCAGAAAGACAAAGCGATACCTGGGCCTTCCGCGGACCTCTCCAAGTATGTTGCCAATGCCGAGCTGGCAGAAAATGGTTGTATTCGCCGATAATGTCGGGAACCTGAAGGCGTGAACCTCTCCTCGCTGTTGACACACCTGGCCAGCATAGAGGCTACAGGCAACCTTGTTGTCTTCCAGACCGATGGCACTTAGCGCGATGGTGGCATGCCGTTCAGTATGCCGCACATCCTGAGGAGCTTGCTAGGCGGGACCTCTGCAACATGGCCGACCCCACTCGACCTGAAAATGTCGCCACAAAACGATACGTTGACCGCAAAGACCCAAACGCACAAAAGTACGCCGACGATAAAGCCGCGGAGGTAAAAAAGAAGTAATTCGACGACCAGGACGTGGCTGCAATAAAGTACGCCGACGACACTGACGTGACTCGAAAACAACACCTCGACGTGACGATCGCGCGGTTGGGCGAAATGGCCGCGATAAGGTATGTTGATGAGCAAGTCGCTCTCCTGGTGGACAAGATTGGCGATGCCACGACCAGCGACCTAAAGATGGCGGCAAGAAGAATCACGGGCGTGACCGCCTCTACGAAGGACCACGATGCGGTGAGATAACAATACGTAGATGCTGTAGTCAACACCTTAGAAGCATATGTAACCCGATAAAATGAGGGAAAGGTTTCCATGACTGGCGATAGCATGACTCGTCCCTTGGATATGGGTAAAAATAAAATTACATCCAAAGCAGACCCCATAGTCCCTCAAAATGCAGCGGCCAAATTATACATTGACCATTCCACTAACAACCAAGGTGGTGTGAGTGTTCTCATTCAGGGTCCTCTAAACATAAATGCGAATAACATTGTAGGGTTTGCAAATCCTAGCGAGGCTAAAGACGTGGCAGCCAAAGACTATGTTGATATCAAAGCCCGCGAACTGACTCTTTCTAGGGTAGCCAAAGCTGGTGATACCATGTGGGGTCCCTTGAACATGAACGATAATTGAATCGTGGGTATAGGGGAGCTGTCGGCCCAAAGGAAACTGCTACCAAAGTATACATTGACAGAGTTGGTACTTCAGCTTCGCTGGTTTATATAACCGATCCAATAAATATGAACGCAAATAAAGTTGTCGGTGAATGGGGAGCCTACCTATCCCCAAAACGAGGCCATCAAAGCAGATGTCGATGCGGTGGTACATCCTACTAACTTTGCTATTTTTTTATCGGTTTTGGCTAGTTTCAACATTCTTGACGGTATAGCGGCAGCGTCGGCCATTTTAGCTATATGTGTCGGGATCGCCAGTGTGGGTGTGCTTCCCACTCTGGCTGCTGCGCCTCGCGCTATCTCCTTGGAGGAAGGCGTGTCACTAGTGTGCGGGCTCTTCTCGCTGGCGGGACAGCCTACGGTCCGACGCCTTCGAGTCAAGACTCAAAGCATGATCAATATCGGGTCCTGATTGAGGGTAAGATCAACTCCATCGCAGATTTAGTCTCGCGAGCCCTCCGCGATGCTTCCCTGTCACGCTCACTTTGGACTAGTTGAATAAGTATACGACCCACCAGAATGGCATATGGGCGGCTGCTAGAACAGCCCTCGACGTGTTGGCCATCAGCGATGTCAAGAAAACGCCGCTCTTGACCCAGAGTCGATCTGAGGGTTGCGCAGGTTTGGGAGTAGAAAATTCGGTTTCCTGGATTCAAAACAAACAGTTATGTCATGTTCAACAAGGTATAGAAAAGAAAATCTGAAATGATCCCTGCACAAATTGAAATATATGTCCATAACTATGGCTTTGTGCTAATGCACAGCAAAAACAGAGAGTAGCAAGCTTTAGTATTACAGTAAAACCTCGACCCCAACAACTTAAAATAAATCTTTTCCAAAGTCATGTCAACATTGTATTGATACGAAGCGGACATCTGCAATACTGACTTTAAAGAAAATAAATGCATTGTGTCAGATTTTAAGCATACTGGTAGTATATTCCATAGCTGTGTAATTACTACAAAACTTGAATAAAAGACCAAAAGCGGAACTATATTGGAGTTAACTTTCCGAGGTACGATGATTAGGGGTGGATTGGGTGGAGAGTGGTAATGGTTTGTACGATTGACAATAGCTGATCCAGAGAGAACAAATGTCCAACAGTTCACACATTTTTTGGAGCTCTGGTTGACTGATTTGTAAAGGCTTTGTTGACTTTGATATGACCCATATTCCACGTTCTTCATCAACTTGTCGTATTACTCGTTATCTTGTCAAGAGAATAGTAAAAAGAAATGGCGATGATGGGAGCAATGTAACTATTCAGAATTTTAGATATTATGATTACCTTGTGAGCCGAAGTTTGATTTAGTATGTTTTATGTTGTTCCCCCTGTATACTAAAAAATTCAAAGTTGGATAGTTTACATTTCGCCTTGTTTGTTTCTTTTACAAAATGCTGCCAAACCCGCTGGGTAAACAAACGAATATTCGAACACCAATTTTCTATACGAATATTTGCTAAAATGTATTCTAATTCGAATGTTTTCATATTCGTTTTAGTTCTAATACTCAATAAGATATCCAGGCTCCCATTGGCTGTAGGTAATGTTATACTCAGTAAATAGCCCTTCCATTGGCCGTAGGTAATGATACACTCAGTTAATCGTCAGACTCAATTTGGCTGTAGGTAATGATATACTCAATAAAAATCCCTCACTATGGCTAAAGGTAGTGATATACTCAGTAAATAGCCCTCCCATTGGCTGTAGGTAATGATATACTCAATTAATAGTCATGCTTTCTTTGGCTGTAGGTAATGATATACTAATAAATAGCCCTCCATTTGGCTGTAGGTAATGATATACGGAGATGCTAAGTAAGTTTTATTGACAGGTCAGAAAGTGTATATCTCTGTAAATGTTAATTGAAATGGGATGGCTGGTTCAGATTATACATATATTTTATCAATCGATACATTAAAATGAGTTGACTCAGGGTACTCAGGTCTCCCTTTAACATATTGGATATTACAATACCCATTGACCCAGAGGTATAGATCGAATCTCGCTGGGGGTAATATGCACACACAGTGGACCCCACCCACGCAAAAAAGTGGTGTCGTTACTACATGATGATATAATAAATTTGATAACTAATACATACACACACATACACACGCACAGATTCTCTCTAACCTGTTTCATTATATGGGTGTCTTTCTGTATCATTTTCCTTCATATCACAATGTACCCATACATACAATGTGGGATTCAGGGATATGCACTTTACTTTCTGTTTGGCATGTTGATGTCAACCTCGCATTTCTCAGTAGAACTCCAGGGGTTTCTGCATTAAGCTAAGTGTTAATTTCCGTTTCACTTCGAGCTGGTTCCCGTGCACATCGAGCCATTTCTTTCGACCTTCTTCCATCCTTTTACGGAGATGAATGCATGGTCGAGTGGATTAGAGCGTTGTTGCATGAGAGCAAGGTGAATAGTGGCATATATAGCGGCGCGGATTCTGTTCCTACCTGGAACGAATTATAATTCTCCAACATATTTGATTATATTCTGTTTATACATTTCTTTAATACATTCCTGTGTCCATACATACAATATGGGATATGGGGACAAGCGCTTTACTTTCTGATTGGGATATAGGTGTCATTTTGTAAATATCTTTTCAGGTATATAGATAGCATATATATAAAGCAATTGAGTGGGGTTGTGGATTTAGCTGAGTGTTAATATCCATTTGCTTCGCGAACTGGTTCCTGTGTACCACGAACCCTTTATTTCGACATCGTTCCAGATTTTGTTGGGGAGATGAGCGCGCAGTTGAGTGGGTTAGAAGGCTGGTGCATGAGGGCTTGGTGATGGGTTACATTACTAGCAGCACGGGTTCGATTCCACCTTGGAATGATTTATAATTCTTTAACCTGTTTGATTATATATGTGTGTGTGTACATAAATATAATATGGTGATGATAATGAGAATAATGAGAATGTAAATCATAAGGCCTCGAAATAAATATTTCAAAGAACGTTTTTCTTTTAGGTATTAAGGCTCCTAGGTCGCAGTCAACTACTCCAATCTCTAAGATGGACACACATCATCACATGTTTCGATAAATGATGAAGTTTTTCGAAAGACCTAACTATTGATCTTGAAGTTCGGGGGCATAAATAATAATATAATTCAATATAATAATATAATTCACTAACAAACAGCATCCTTATAATAAATATTCCAGTCCCCTATGCTGACCCAAAGGATTTGTGCTCAGATGTTATGGTCGCTTCTTTCTTCAGAGAAAAATTTGCTTTCGACCGCTCTTACGTTCTTGGATCGATTGATAAGAAGTCGAGTAAGACACAAATGATTGTGAAGTTTGTGTCATATCACACACGCTCTATTATTCTGCAGAAGAAAAAAAAAAAAAAAAAAAAGAAAAATAATTAAAATTAAAGTTGCATTAATGAGGATCTAACCAAGAGTAGGTATAACCTAATATAATACTGAGAGAACTTAAGAAAATAATAGAACCGATACCGGACGATTTCTATAACGTATTCAAATTGCGAATGCTGTCATTGTGCCCACTTCTCTCTCTCTCTCTCAGTGCAATCATTTTTCAATATTTGTTTTTGCTACATTTGTTTGTTGTCATGTTAATATTTGTTGCAATAAATGTATCGTGTAGAGAGAGGGCTAATTTAAGTTGTTAGAACTTGTACCTAATCCCATTGTATTATATTTTGATAGTAAAATATGTTCAAACTAACAACAATATGGAATAAGTAAATATAACAACTGCGGTGATAGATTATCATGATATTGAAGTTTTCGTCGGCCAAATACAAATATGTATGTGAATAGACTCGTCCATTGAAGTTAACACTCGACCATAGTACATAGCACACACAATATTAAGGCACAGTTTTTGAACAGCAGGTAGAGTCTATCTGACACAAAATTGTGTGCTCACATATTCTTGAGCTAATATTTTCTATGATAGACAAACTATCGAGTAATACAGGTATTCAAGCTTTTGTACGTTATGGTTAAATATTGGTATATTGTTATGTATGATGTTTATATAATATTATAAATATTTTAGGAAATTATAAATGTTTCTTCACTTTAATATTTGCTTAAATCTTTATGTTTGTTAGGAAAAACATGTATAACTAGTGTCCTTGAATTAGGTTGTTTTGATCAATATGTTTTCTCAATTTGAAGGTCAAGGTTGATTTTGTTTACAGTTAAAATTCCATTAAGATGACTCATATTCTAGAACATTCTGTCATGTGACCAATCTAGAACATTCTGTCATGTGACCAATCTTTATATATATCATGTTTGGTAGACATTTTGTTCAGTTCGACATTACCATCAGTCTTGTAAAGAGCTATTACAGTTGTGAAAATTCATTCCAAATTCTAAGAGAGGAATTATTTTAATTATTCATTGGATTATTAACAGTGCTCATAAACTTTTGGATTTTGGATTTTGATTGACAATTTTGGAATTTATGTGAACTTATTCAGAGATTTTGGATTACTTCATTTTGACTTCAGCACATCAAGATTTCTAGTACATCAGGACTTTGGAGACCATTAGCACATAATAACATTCAAGGACACATTCTATATTTAGGACTTGTGATTAGAACAATCATTCTTATTGGATTATTAGGATACATAAACACATTACTGTAAGTGACTTTTTGATTTTTCATTTTAATTATCTAGTAATAAATTGCTTGTTGATTTTTACTTGATTTGTTGGTTTCACTTTCTTTCTGTTACATTTTTTCTTAGACCATAGAGTCGTAACAGAAATTGGGGGCTCGTCTTCTGGGATCTGAATTTCATTAAAGCATATTAGAGATATTAAATTTATCTTTGAAATTCATATTGATTTTGTCTCTGAATTTTTTTTTTGTCTTTGGCAAAGATTTTAAATAGAGAAATTTGTTTTGTGTGAAACCAACAAGCATTTACAATGGCATCTAATGTTCAGAATTTCATTTCAAAACCTACCCAGGAGGGGTTAGAGTGCATGAGAAAGGATGAGTTGCTCGAGCTTGCCAGAAAATACAGTCGATCTGAGGCAAAAGTATCATTGACAAAACAGGAGATAAAGATAATTTTGATTCAGTATTTAGTAGGAAAGGGAATTTTTGATAGCAGTGCTTTAAGTTTGAAGAGAAAGCCTGTATCTGGTTCTGACAGGAAATTAAGGGAATTAGAGTTAAAGAAACAGATTGATTTAGAATTGGCAAAGCTTCAGATTCAGAGAGAGAGAGAGAAGGAAGAGAGGCAGATCCAAATGCAGAAGGAAGAGAGGCAGATCCAAATGCAGAAAGAAGAGAGGCAGATCCAAATGCAGAAGGAAGAGAGGCAGATCCAAATGCAGAAAGAAGAGAGGCAGATCCAAATGCAGAAAGAAGAGAGGCAGAGGGAGAGAGAAAAAGAAGAGAGGCAGTTGGAGAGAGAGAAAGAAGAGAGACAAATGCAGATACAGATGGAGAGAGAGAAAGAAGAGAGGCAAATGCAGATGGAGAGAGAGAAAGAAGATAGACAAATACAAATGCAGATGCAAAGAGAAGAAAGGGAAATGCAATTTAAATTAAGAGAATTAGAACTGGCAAACAGAGCACACTCCACTCCTTTAAACACAAGTTCAGGTTTTGATGTTACTAGATATATTAGGTTAGTACCCCCTTTTCAGGAAAAAGAAGTAGATAAATACTTTCTTCATTTCGAGAAAATAGCTGAAAACTTGAAATGGCCCAGAGAGCATTGGACTTTGTTATTACAAAGTGTACTTATTGGCAAAGCTCGTGAAGTCTACACTTCACTGTCAGTACAACAAAGCACTGATTATGATTTGGTTAAGGAGTACATCTTGAAAGCTTATGAGTTGGTACCAGAGGCATATCGACAAAGGTTTAGGAATTGTAGAAAAGAAACTGGACAAACTCATGTCGAATTTGCAAGGGATAAAGAACAACTATTTGATAGGTGGTGCTCAGCCAAGAAAGTTGATCAAGCTTATGATAACCTCAGACAGCTCGTATTAATTGAAGAGTTCAAGAGGTGCATCCATAGTGATGTTAAAACCTATCTTGACGAGCAGAAAGTGGAAACTTTGGAAAATGCTGCTCGTATGGCTGATGATTATTCCTTGACTCACAAAATTTCATTTGGCAATAAGTCGTCCTCTCAGCAGTTTTCTGGTAAAAAACCATTTCAATCTCATTCGAGTACTTCCAAATTTCACAACAGCACAACTGTTAGGAATCAAACATCTGATAAGACTGATCAGAAATCCTTATCTCTTCCTACGTGCACTTATTGTAAAACGAAAGGGCACGTTATTTCTGATTGCTTCAAGTTGAAAAATAAGCAACAGAGTAAAGACAGAGCTTTTTCAAATGCTCTTATTTCTACGAGGTCAAGGTCACGGTCTTGTATTGAAAGCAATACATTTGTTGGGTCAAACAAACCCCAGTCTGATTCTATTTTGGAGGCTTATGAACCATTCATGTCAGAAGGTTCTATATCACTTATTGGTGATTCTGCCAAACCTATCCCAATTAAAATATTAAGGGACACTGGAGCTTCTCAGAGTCTTTTATTATCAGGTACTTTGCCTTTGTCTGAGGAGTCTTCTTCAAGTGAAAGTGTTCTTGTTCAGGGAGTTGAGTGCGGCTTTGTAAATGTTCCTCTCCATTGTGTAAATTTGGCATCAGACTTAGTTTCTGGACCTGTGACTGTTGGGGCAGTGACTTCTTTACCCATAGAGGGTGTTCATTTATTACTAGGCAATGACCTTGCTGGAGATAAGGTTGTGGTTAATCCACTTGTAACTGACAAGCCTTGTTTGGATCAGAAAGTTGATCCTGTCGAAACTGAAATCCCTGATTTGTACCCTGCTTGTGCAGTTACTAGAGCTATGGAGAAAAGAGCTCTTGAGATTGATGTTGATCACAATATTATTCCTTTAGTTGACACATGTATTGGTCAGTTTTTTGATGAGGTCACTTTTTCCTCAGGTATTGATCAATCAAATGGTATTGATCACAGTGATCCTCTTTTGGCAACTCATTCTCTTTGTCCTACTCAGGATGACAAACGACAATCTCTTGTCGTTGACCAGGAGCAAGATCCCGAGATATCTTGTTTGTTTCAGAGGGCTATCAGTGAAACTGAAGCTACACAAGTTCCAGTGTGTTACTTTGTGAAAAATGGGGTCCTTATGAGGAAATGGAGACCACCTGATGTACCCGCTGGTGACGAGTGGTCAGTGAGCTATCAAATTGTTGTTCCTAAGTAATATCGACAGGAAATTCTTAATTTAGCCCATGAAACTCCTTTGGCTGGTCATTTAGGAGTCCGTAAGACTTATCACAAGATCTTGAATCATTTTTATTGGCCGAAACTCAAAAGTGATGTTTCTAAATACTGCAGATCTTGTCACACTTGTCAAATGGTAGGAAAACCCAATCAGAAGATACCTAAGGCTTATCTGCAACCTATTCCTGCATTTGATGAACCATTTAGTAGAATAATAGTAGACTGTGTTGGTCCTTTACCTAAAACCAAGTCAGGCAACCAATACTTGTTGACCATCATGTGTGCATCTACAAGATTTCCAGAGGCAATTCCTCTGAGAAATATAAAAACTAAAACTATTGTGAAAGCTTTGGTGAAGTTTTTTACACTTGTTGGCCTTCCCAAATCTGTACAGTCGGATCAAGGGTCAAATTTTATGTCTGGAATTTTCCAACAAGTTATGCATGAATTAGGCATCCAACAGTTTAAATCTTCTGCCTATCACCCTGAAAGTCAAGGTGCTTTGGAAAGATTTCATCAAACTTTGAAGAATATGATTCGATCATATTGCTTTGATACAGAAAAGGATTGGGATGAGGGTGTTCATTTGTTGTTGTTTGCTGTTAGGGAATCAGTTCAAGAGTCGTTGGGTTTTAGTCCCTTTGAACTAGTTTTTGGTCATACTGTCCGTGGACCATTGAAATTATTGAAAGAGAAACTTCTTTCAGATGAAGACTCAAAGATTAATCTTCTTGATTATGTTTCTGATTTCAAATACAAGTTGTCAAAGGCCTGTGAAGTAGCAAGAACTAATCTTCACACTACCCAGTCAAAAATGAAATTAAGGTATGACAGAAATTCACAGGAAAGGAGTTTTAAACCTGGTGACAAAGTTTTGGCTCTCTTTCCCATACCTCAGAATCCTCTTCAGGCTAAATTTGATGGTCCTTATACCGTTGAAAAGAAAGTAAATGACTTAAATTATATCATTAACACTCCTGGGAGACGGAAACAGATACAACTTTGTCATATAAATATGTTAAAGGAATATTTTGACAGAGATAGCCCAGCTAATTATTCAGTTAATTTAGTTGTACCTGTCCCACACAGTGAAGATATCAACGATGGAATACAATCAGACTATAGTGACTCTGGTATAACCAATCTTCGGAATTCAGAAATATTGAACAACCTAGACCAGAAACTTTCACATCTACAACAACAGGAAAGAAATGAACTAAAACAGCTATTACATGACTATGAGCACTTGTTTCCTGATGTTCCAACACGAACAAGTAAAATTTATCATGACGTTGACATTGTAGATTCTGCGCCTGTGAAACAGCATCCTTATAGGATGAATCCTGTCAAACAGAACTATCTGAAGAAAGAAATTGAGTATCTACTGGAGAATGATTTCATAGAACCAAGTAAAAGTAACTGGAGTTCACCATGTATTCTTGTTCCCAAGTCAGATAATACATTCCGTATGTGTACTGACTATAGAAAAGTCAACAGTGTCACCAAAACTGATTCATTTCCAATCCCAAGAATGGATGATTGCATTGATAAAATTGGAAATGCGGAATATGTCACCAAGTTTGACCTTTTAAAAGGATTCTGGCAAATTCCACTGACGGAAAGGGCAAAAGAAATTTCAGCATTTGCAACTCCAGATGGACTTTATCAATATAAAGTCATGCCGTTTGGAATGAAAAATTCGCCTGCAACGTTTCAACGTCTGATGAACATGATAACATTTGGTCTTGATAATTGTGACGCTTATATCGATGACGTCATTATCTACAACAACACCTGGGAAGATCATTTGGAAACCATTCGAAAATTCTTCGATCGACTCAGTGATGCGAATCTGACAATTAATTTGAGCAAAAGTGAGTTTTGCCATGCTTGTGTCACATTTTTAGGACATATTGTGGGACAAGGTCAAGTTAAACCTATAGAAGCTAAGGTCAAAGCTATCTCTGAATTTCAAGTTCCAATTTGTAAAAAGCAACTGATGCGATTTCTAGGTATGGCTGGATATTATCGGAAATTTTGTTCCAATTTTTCCAAAATTGCTGAACCTTTGACAAGTTTATTGAGTAAGAAAACCAAATTTCATTGGTCTGACAAGTGTCAGGAATCTTTTGACAAGTTAAAGGCCATGCTTAAGAATGCACCAGTTCTTTCTGCACCAAATTTTAGCCAATCATTTAAATTATCTGTTGATGCAAGTGATGTAGGAGTTGGTGGAGTATTGATTCAGGAAGACAAAAGTGGTGTGGATCACCCTGTGTGTTATTTTTCTAAAAAACTAAACAAGCACCAGAAAAATTATTCCACAATTGAAAAGGAATGTTTGGCTTTGATATTGGCTTTACAGCATTTTGAAGTGTATGTTACCTCAGCTCTTTCTCCAATTATTGTGTACAGTGATCACAATCCCCTTACTTTCATCAACAAAATGAAAGACAAAAATCGGAGATTGTTGAGATGGAGTTTGATATTGCAGGAATATAACATTGACATTAGACACATCAGGGGAAAAGACAATGTGATTGCAGATGCACTCTCACGTGCCTAGAAATGTAATATTGCTTGATGTAATTAAGTCCAGTATCCTAAAACATGTTCTTATGTAATTTTGGTTATTGTAGTATTAGATGTATATTCAAAAGAAAGCTTTATTATATAAATCTTTCTTTTTCTTTATGAGGGGAGGTGTTATGTATCATGTTTATATAATATTATAAATATTTTAGGAAATTATAAATGTTTCTTCACTTTAATATTTGCTTAAATCTTTATGTTTGTTAGGAAAAACATGTATAACTAGTGTCCTTGAATTAGGTTGTTTTGATCAATATGTTTTCTCAATTTGAAGGTCAAGGTTGATTTTGTTTACAGTTAAAATTCCATTAAGATGACTCATATTCTAGAACATTATGTCATGTGACCAATCTAGAACATTCTGTCATGTGACCAATCTTTATATATATCATGTTTGGTAGACATTTTGTGCAGTTCGACATTACCATCAGTCTTGTAAAGAGCTATTACAGTTGTGAAAATTCATTCCAAATTCTAAGAGAGGAATTATTTTAATTATTCATTGGATTATTAACAGTGCTCATAAACTTTTGGATTTTGGATTTTGATTGACAATTTTGGAATTTATGTGAACTTATTCAGAGATTTTGGATTACTTCATTTTGACTTCAGCACATCAAGATTTCTAGTACATCAGGACTTTGGAGACCATTAGCACATAATAACATTCAAGGACACATTCTATATTTAGGACTTGTGATTAGAACAATCATTCTTATTGGATTATTAGGATACATAAACACATTACTGTAAGTGACTTTTTGATTTTTCATTTTAATTATCTAGTAATAAATTGCTTGTTGATTTTTACTTGATTTGTTGGTTTCACTTTCTTTCTGTTACATTTTTTCTTAGACCATAGAGTCGTAACAATATACTATGCATTACCTATATAAAATAGGAAACAAAGTCTTGTGTCACTTGCTCATGTTTGTAATTGTTTGTACTCTGAATGCATGATCCGGTTTGTTCTAGAACTACATATCTCTAATATCACACAAATTACAAAATAAGGTTAGAATGCAGAACGTGTCCAAGCGCAAACGTCAACAAAACCCCAACAGCAGTCATGTGGCTGTGGCATCATTTAATGTTCAGATGTACCAGCTTCATTCAACCGAAACACTCACTGTTTAACTTCTTCTTTTTAAGAATTACAATCGACTCCGATCAATACAAACTCCAGTGGATCGAAATAATCAGTTCGTATGAACCGGATTGGTACGAAACGAATCGGAGATGACAACCAGAACAGTCGATAGATAGATAAATAGAAGATATTTTTTAAAATGTTATACATGTATATTCCTTAGTGAATATTTTACATTGTAGTTTTTCTTAAAAATAATATTTGTTTACATTTTTTGTGAACACTTGACGAAATTATGGTCCAAAAATGTCACAACTATCTACAGTGTTCGTTTCGTAGTTTTTAAATAATCTTCACTTTTTCTTGTTTTTTTACACTTTAAACTGAAAGTTAATTTTGTTTTTTTACTTTTGCACAATAGTCATCCAGCAAGTCATCAATCTTTCTATGAAACTGCCTAAACTTGATATGGTTCAACGTCCAAACCATGTTCATGTCTTGTAACAAGTTAGATTGCTTTTAAGCCAGCTTCTATGGAGTCATACTCATCAGTTATTGTACCGTTTAAATTCAGGTGTATGTTGGAAAAGAGTTTTGGTTTTATGCGGGGAGGGGGGAGATTAATGTAAAATTGAAATTTAGGATCGAAATTTGCTTTAGGGGTCTCGGTTTACTGGGGAAAAATGAACATATTACATAAGGAACAATTCAGGATTCCCTAAAAATGTCGGTTTTGAGGCGAGTCTGGTACAGTGAGGGTTCGGTTTGTAGGACTCTCTCTCTCTCTCTCTCTCTCTCTCTCTCTCTCTCTCTCTCTCTCTATATATATATATATATATATATATATATATATATATATATATATATAACTTGTGTGTTAAGTGTTTTCTTTGTCATCGTATGTATCATTCGTCCCTGAAGAGATTGCCAAGCTCAAAAATTTGGACTATAATTAATATCCGTGTCGTTATCAACGTTTGTGTCATTATATATATATATATATATATATATATATATATATATATATATATATATATAAATTATTTTTAATTTTCAGGCTTTCGGAATCATGATGCAGAAATCTGTCCTTATCCAATTGCAAGAATCGAGGAGAGCAAAACTTTAGTGATCGGTGTCAAAGTTAATGTTAACAGTGCTTGGAGATATATCTGGTGGGGCGAGCTTATCAATTTGGATACCTACATACGTTCATCGTATGTATACCCAAACTGCACCACCCAAGGAATAATAACTGCCGATTACAATGTTACATGTAACTCATCAGATTCTACAATCACTTTTACATTGGATCAAGTTCAGAAGGACAGAAATAGTAACTCCTTTAATATTCATATCCTGTTTGATTCTAGGCCTTCCATTGATAGATACATCCACATTTCTGTCCACGGCACAGGTACTCTTTACTCCAAGGACTTCATTCTTTATCTCTTCTCTCATTCTCACAACATCTTTGGAAAGACACACACACACACACACACACACACACACACATATATATATATATATATATATATATATATATATACAATTTCATTATTGTCAAGTGATTAAATATATTTAATAAGGTAGGTTACATTTAAAACATTTTACTTTTTATGGATTGTTGAAAACAAGAATTTTAAATACATTTAACCGTTTTTTAAAGTATAACTGCACGAAAACAAACAACAACAATAACATATACAAAGAAGAGATAAAAGAAATTCATCATTTCCAATAACCTTCGTTCGTTATATACTGTGTTCCTTGATAATTCAGACGAAAAAGGAAGATAAATCACCACTAAAAATATGTATTTTGATATTGGTAAAAACTATATACAGTAAAACTTCCCTCTGTAACTCTACTTTGTTCTGAATACTGGTCGGGTATTTTAATTTCATGAAAGCTTATTATAATGTCAATTAAAGCTTTGTGTACTGGCCACATCAATATATCGGCAAAACATTATAATTCAATTAGTGTCCGATTTCTGAAAGTTTCAATGTACATGCTTCGTTAATAATAATAATAATAATTCATCGTATCTAGATATACCGAAAAATTCATGAAAACGTGCTTCTTTTACCATGCAGTCACTTTAAACATCAAGGGAAAATCTCAAGTCACATGTGTTTTGTTCTAAAGCCACACAATCAAGAATTATATTTAATTGATTCGCTTATGAAAAGAATAAATTAGACATAGGAAACAAGGAGATACATTACACATTGGATGACAACCTGCCTCTGGATAAAGCTAACATGATTCACAAGGATATCTTGTACATAAAACTCATTGGCCGATTCTTGCAAAACAATGTCCATTAATTTCATGAGAGTTGTAAGTGAAATATATTATACATATTATCGAAAATTGCAAGTATCACTTTATGAACTGTCAGTTTTACTAATACTTAACAAAAAAATTCTATTAAATTTCAAGACGACTGATTAATTTGTTATCAGATGCAGGAATAAGATCTGGTCGAGCTTTCATAAAATATCTCAACTTTGAACTTCAAATTTTTGGATGCTGATTCTTCGTTAATTAATGCAGGATAACTGCATTAAATATACGTTTTTGAGAAAAGCTGTCTACCTTTGGGCTGAACACTGAAATCTTGACATTGACTCTGACAACATTTTACAAAGGGGTAAATATTTGGGTTAAGCACATAGCCAGGTTGAGAAGTCTTATACAAGCAGAATGGATACTCCTGTACTTGATGAATTGTTTATGAGTGAGCTGGCTCTTTAGTGGAAGAAGGGTACATAATTAAAGCTTCAGTCCCTTCCAAAACCAATTACACTAACATTAGGAACATGTACTTTGCAGCTCATAAATATCTTTTAACCACGAAATCCACCCAAATTGTCCAGTCCTGCTTGTTTAGTTTAGGGGAAGCCACAGTGTCAGGGACTAAAAATGGTATTGATAACACCCAGTCAGGTAGAGATTGGAAAACGAGACCCATTTTCCTATGATTTTCATGGTTTTTCAGGGTCTTTAGTCATTTTGTTTTAGTTGGAACATGTTGTAAATTGAGTGCAAATTGTATGACACCAACGCGGGGATACTGAGAACACGTACTCAGTATTCTACTTTGTAAACAATCGAGATACTTATGGGCGTGCTGTGTATAGATGTGCCATGCAAACCTTTTCGAGGTTTTTTTTACGTCGTGTTAAGCGAGCTGTACCTGCACGAATAATATATAATGAAAAGCATCCAAGTTTATTTACATTCTGTTTCTTCCGCATGACTATACGGGTTCCCCTTTTTTGCCTCTTTTTAAACAAAAAAAAATAATTTGTTTTGGGCATTCTTCATATTTGTAACGGTCACAAAATAATGTCATGTTGACGGCAAAATAAGCTCAGTTTACAGATTTTGTTGCATTTTTTAAGAGTGCAGATAGTAAAAAGACAAAGGAGAGGTAATATATTGGATATCGGAAGGTATTTTAAACAATGTGTTAAAGAAATAAATCAGGACAACATTGTAAAATGAAGCCTAAAGTATGATAAGAAATAACTGATGTACTCTCTATGAAAAATGCCTTATGAGGTATTACAAACATCTTACGAACCCTCTATTATACATGTAACTTATGTACCCCTCTATTACAAATATCGTATGTATACATTCAACAACGTACACAATTCAGAGGAATACTGCATTATCAAAAGTTACCAATCAAATATTTCTATGCACATTTGTTTTTCTATTGTGTTTTGCTTTCACGTGTTTATATCGCAATATTTAATATTGTTATATGTGACTAAGGTCCTAAAATGTTGCTTTTATAATTGACCGAACTCCAGTATAAAGAAATATTTCGTCATGACAAGAACATGTCTCAGACATTCATGACGATGAATACAATGAGCACACATGGAAAATAAATGTATTCAGAAAGAGTATTGATCCCATTCCATGTGAATGTGCGACCACAAACCTAAGAGACGACTCTTGCTGGAACGTGAATATAGTAAGATAATTGATAAAACAAAATATGATGAAGCCTTGAAGCAGAAGAATTGAGTGTTAGTGAAAAGAAATATAACCGAATATGCATGTATCTCGATAAGACAGTAAAATATTAAAAGAAGGCACATTTTCAATGTATTTTGTAAGATGCTGTAGTAATTCCATTGTCAGAACTGTATGTGACGGACTCTAAACACTTAAAAATGATGACTGATGTCAAGGATGTAATGCGCTCAAATTTTGCATACAATATTTTTCTTTAAACTTTTGCGCAAAGGATAGGAAAAGAACCTAAGCCTGTTTTGTTAAACGAATAGAACTTCTTACACAAATTAAATATGTGCATCACTATTAAGACTATACAACTACTATTGATATGGGTTTTTGTAGACCATAAAATATACCCAAAACTGTCACTCTGATCCCGTCCTGACTATGCTTATATTTCACGCATGCGTCCTAGAGCATATAAGGCCCTATATCTTACAAAGTAAACATTTAGATACAAATGTTATCAGAACTTAAGTTTTGAAGAAGAAGAAAAAATGTTATGGGACACGCCATCAGGGCAGCCATACTAGATATGCTATACATTTATTTATTTTCAAAATGACATGTGTTAGTGTTTTAATTAAGCCATTACAATATTGTTTAGATATGAACAAGCCACGCTGTACACTTCTCCAATACTACTGCAGTTTTATATTATGCATCTACAGAACCCACCACATCGATAATGCAATAGATCCACAACATTAATAATGCAATACATCCATCACAGCGATAATGTAATAGATCCACCACATCGATAATGTAATAGATCCACCACATCGATAATGTAATAGATCCACCACATCGATAATGTAATGAATCCACCATATCGAAAGCATATAAAATTTTCAGTACATGTAAATTTACCATTATTTAGAAGAACTTGTTTAAGATTTCAATCAGAATTATTAATTATAAATCAATTAGAAAAAATGATTTTAAAAATAACATTTACGTTATATATTTTTCCAATATATGCATTTACTCTAAGTTTTGATATATTGGTGAGCGATCAATAATTTCCTTTTGTAAATGTACTAAAAGTTTCCTTTCTCACTTACAAATATAGTCATTTGCAAAGAAACATCTCTCTCTCTCCTAGCATTCCACTCCAAACTAGAATGTCTTATACTAATTTAATAATCCCCTGTATGTATGTATGTATGTATGTATGTATGTCTGTATATATATATATATATATATATATATATATATATATATATATATATATATATATATATATATATATATATACAGGACCAAATGCAACGAGTCCAGTCAGCACAACAATTTATCCAAGCAGTAGATCAACAGCATCAACAATGCAAAGTACAAGCATCACCACATCGATGATTCCTACCACTAAACCGCCACCTTCCTACATGCCAGATCCTGGTAAGAGGCAACTGTCATATTTTTTACTTTTATGTTTGTGGCAATGAAATTGATTCTAACTACTATGCTGCAGTTGTCACATACACAAATCATACTATATAATAACTATTAGTTTGAATTTGAATTTAATAATGAATCTTCGTTTTACTTGTATAAATCATCATTCTTGTCATTTGCAAAGAAACATCTCTCTCTCTCTCCTAGCATTCCACTCCAAACTAGAATGTCTGATACTAATTTAATAATCCCCTGTATGTATGTATGTATGTATGTATGTATGTATGTATGTATGTATGTATGTATATATATATATATATATATATATATATATATATATATATACAGCGCCAAATACAACTAGTCCAGTAAGCACAACAATTTATCCAAGCAGTAGATCGACAGCATCAACAATGCAAAGTACAAGCATCGCCACTTCGATGGTTCCTACCGCAAAACCGCCACCTTCCTACGTGCCAGATCCAGGTAACAGGCAACTATCATATCTTTTACTTTTATGTTTGTGACAAGGAAATTGATTATAGCTACTATGCTGCAGTTGTCACATACACAAATCATACTATATAATAAATATGAATTCGAATATTTATTTAATAATGAATCTTCGTGTGAATGTTATAAATCGTACCATCTGTCATCATTGTTCTTATCTTCCTTTTGTGTATTGAGTAATGGATGCATGATAGCGCGATAGAAACATAAGAAATAGATAGATGACTGATCGGTAGGAGCATAAGGTATGAATGAATGGTAGCTCGATATGAACATAAGGAATCGATGGATGATAGATCTACAGAAGCATAAGAAATGGATGAATGACTGATCGACAGGAGCATAAGAAATGGTTGGATGATAGATCAATAGGAACATAAGGTATGAATGGATAATAGATCGATGGCAACATAAGGACTGGATAGATGATAGATCGATGGAAACATAAGGAAAGGATGAATGATAGATCGATAGGAACATAAGGAATGGGTGAATGATAGATTAATATAAACATAAGGAATCGATGGATGATAGATCGATAGGAGGATAAGACATGGACGGTAGGTCGATGGGAACAAAAGATATGGATCGATGATAGATCGATATATATATATATATATATATATATATATATATATATATATATATATATATATATGCACGAAAGATCGATAGGAATAAAAGGAATGGATGAATGATAGATCGATTAGAGCATAAGGAATGGATGGATGATAGATCGATAGGAACAAAAGGAATGGATGAATGAGAGATCGATAAGAACAAAAGGTATGGAATGATGATAGATGACATAAGGAACATGTCCATAGGAACATAAGGAATAGATGGATGATAGGTCGATAGGAGCAAAAAGTATAGATGAATGATAGATCGATAAAAACATTAATAATAATGTGATTACATGATGGATGATTATAAATAGTTCAATCAATAAAAAGAGGAAGGATGACAAACATCGATTGATGAATTGAAACGATATGCAAGAAATTCAGAAAATGCCATTATAAATCTATTAAAAAATGATTAACATAACTTAAGTTTGCTTTAAAAAAAACAGCAAAAAAGCAACAACAACAACAACAACAACAACATTGATACTGTTTTGAAAATGATTTTGACTTTTTTAACGCTTTTGTTGAGCAATCGTTTTGACTAAATATATGCTACCTAAAATCACATATACCATAAACAGCTTGGAAATGCAAATAAAATAAACTGCTAGAATCTCAGAGATTTTTCAATATTACAGAAGATTTCTTTATATAACATGTTACCCATTTTATAGTTTATTTATTTATTTATTTATCGCGCAAGTAAATGGCGTCACATCACCCCTTCTGTGCCCATACACTAGAGAGCAAAAACTCAAAATATAACAGCAATTAAAAAGAATGTTAGGAAATGTCAGAATTAACTAAAGATTTTATTTACATTGATTGATTTTTAAAGGAAGCTTTGATAAATATTTTTATTACATGAAGTGCGACAATTATTCAAAAGTCTTGACAAATAACAGGAATTATCTCTAAATATCTAACCATGGTTTCCTTTGTTTGTCTCATCCACACACACATGGGAATGATCAGTCACTTGGCCGCGTGAAGTAGTTCTCGATTACTCCTATATTGTATGTATATATTTATTGATTTATTATTTATTTTTAACTTATATGTTTATCTATTTATTTCAACATTATCTAGATTCGATAATATGCGAAGAAAAAATACGGATATCTATGCATGGTAGAAAATGATATTGAACAATATAGTTATTGTTAACTTATGAAATATTATGCGTTAGTAGTCATATATATATATATATATATATATATATATATATATATATATATATATATATATATATAGGTGAATATGAACTACAACTGGAGTTTGATTTGAAAGTAGAAATGGGTTACAATGAAACGTATGCGGACAAAACCTCGACAGAATTCCAGAGCTTGGCCACAAACTTCAGTGTTTCTGTAAGTGTTATTTCAACATATTTAGATATATATCAATTTAGGTCGAACTATCAAAAAATCGTACCAATGTGAATTCAAAGGACCAGTGTATATTTAATCCTGAAGGAAAATAAAGGGATAGGTTCATTAGGGTCAAACTTCGCTCCTCTCAAATATATATATATAATGATCTTCCGTAATCTGGCCCTTCTGGGCGTCTACTTTATGAAACAAATGCATGGTCTTTGTAATTATTATTGGAATATGAGTGGTCAAACACAAATATAACTTCATATAAAAAGCCGAAATTGTGTGATGAATCTCAAGAACCAGGTCCCATACTTGCAAAACAACGCACATTTTGAACTCGTGTTCACACATTTACGAATTTTGATCTTATATCCCTTCTCTCTAAGAGGGGTTAGAATCAAAACAATTTTGGAATGGTCCAATTGTTTATATTTATATATGCATGCCAAGTTTCCACGAGACTGAGCAATTCTACGTATGATTTTTAATTTTTTGAGTTTTCATTTTGTGCGATCCTACACTGTGTGTATATTTGTGTGCTTGCAAGTGAAAAAGTGTGTGAGAGAGAGAGAGAGAGAGAGAGAATGTTCACAAAATCGTGAAGGAAATGTAAACTGCTTCGAGAGTAAATGGTGATACATTATTTTTTCGAAAGTCAAATACTAACGAGTAGAACTGGATACTTTTTTTTTCTTATATGTAGTACATTATATATTGTAAACAAAGTACTTATATATTTTACTGTCATATGGAAATCATACAGACCACAATGGAAGTTATCTTGAAGAAAAAAATTATCACGATTTAATGAGACTAAGTTTGCAATTGTATTGTTCTATTGTAATGACGTTGTATCATGTTGAATTTTTAATTTCAAAAGTACAATGATATTCTAAACTATTGTAATATACACATGTACTATGTATGTGAAAATGAACAAGAAATTTCAAATATAGTCTAGTTACCCCTCCACCTACAGTTAAATTTGGGGAGGGTTTTAGATTAAAACCCCAAGACTGTTGTGTGCGTCTTCAAACTACCTCAAATTGTATCTATCCCATATTGTGATTTTTTGTCTGGAAAGGCTTTGGAGTAGTTGCATTACATTACCAATTCAGACGAAATGCATATTTTCCAAGTTTATCCTAAAGTCATTGAGGTAATAAATGTGTTATATTGATAGCGTGTAATGTAATTAAAACGCATATTATGATCTGCGTAAGTTCACGACAGACATGCGGAATAATTGTACATTAAACATGGACTATATATATAATTTTGAATCAAACTTCTTCGATTTTCTCTTTAAATATTGTTTTTGGTAATGTTTACTGAAAAGAGCAAAATTTTTAAAAACAAATAGGATTAATCATAATCACGAATTTAAATACCTTGAAAATAAAATTTCCCCTAAAACAACAAAAAATGAAACCTACCAAAAAATAAATGATTTAGCAATACTACACACGAGTAAAAACAGAAAACTGCCAGATAAGGATAGACGAATGTATTTTAAGTAGTACTTAAAAATACTGCTCAGCTAGGATAAACAGTTGCTGCCTTATCATCATCATTATCATCACCATCATTGTCGCGGTCCTTGTCGTGATCATCATCATCATAATCATCACCTTGTCAGTTTTTTTTTACATCTTTATTCTAGCTATATTTCAAATACTGAAAGCTATAATAACAACCGCAAAAAACTATAATAACAACTGCAAAAAGCCTAATCATCGAAGCCCTGTTTGTTTTTTTTCCGAGAATCAGTGAGAGCGTGTGACGTCAGAGGTTGGCGTCCACTTCGCACAACCTTAAATTGGTACAGCATGTGAGAATGTATTCTGCAACTGCATTATGCAACTGTCCAGGTTTAAAATCAAACTGAATTAATAAAATAACTTTATATTGGTATAATATTCAGTATAAATCACGAGTGCGGTCATATTACAAACATAATGAGTTAACATACAACTATCTTAGACCTAAATCACACATTGAAATTTTAGGAGCTAAATCACTCGAGAGCTCTCTCCCTCCTTTTTATTGGCAATTATTCGGCGATATCAACTATATATAGGAATCAGCTATTATAATGTGACCACACATATTTTGCCCCTCCTCCTTTGCCCCCTCCCTCCTTATTTGTATCTATAGTTAAGAAGCAAATTCCGCTTTTTAAAGGTAATAACACCAAAGAGATCGATAGAAGTAGAGAAAATAGATGTTATCGTTCATATTCATATTATGTGTATTGCATTCCGTCATCTTACAATAATGTTCAACACCATAAACATATATTAAGCTTGAGAAGCAGGAATTCGACGAAAATGGTCAGTCTGACAATAATCAGTTCTGCAATGATTATTTTTACAATGGTCAGTTTTACAAAAATCACTTCTACAATGATCAGTTTTACAATGATCAGTTTTACAATGATTAGTTTTACAATGGTCAGTTTTAAGTTATCACTTCTACAATGATCAGTTTAACAATGGTCATTTTTACAATGATCAATTTTACAATGATCACTTCTACAATGATCAGTTTAACAATGGTCATTTTTACAATGATCAGTTTTACAATGATCACTTCTACAATTATCAGTTTTACAATGGCCAGTTTTACAATTATCACTTCTGCAATGATCAGTTTTACAATGGTCAGTTTTACAATGATCAGTTTTACAATGGTCAGTTTTGTAATGGTCAGTTTAAAATGGCCAGTTTTACAATGGTCAGTTTTACAATGGTCAGTTTTACAATGGTCAGTTTTGTAATGGTCAGTTTAAAATGGCCAGTTTTACAATGGTCAGTTTTAAATTATCACTTCTACAATAAATAAGTTTAACAAATGGTTAGTTTTACAATGATCAGTTATACAATGATTACTTCTACAATGATCAGTTTTACAATGGCCAGTTTTACAATTATCACTTCTACAATGATCAATTTTACAATGGTCAGTTTTACAATGATCAGTTTTACAATGGTCAGTTTAAAATGGTCATTTTTACAATGATCGCTTGTAGAATGATCAGTTTTACGATGGTCAGTTTTACCATGATTACATCGACAATGATTAACTTTACAATGATCACTTGTACAATGATCAGTTTTACAATGGTCAATTTAGCAATGGTCAGTTTTACAATGATCAGTTTTGCAATGGTCAGTTTAAAATGGTCAGGTTTACAATAATAATACCAATAATAATAATAGCAACAACAATAATACCAATAATAATAACATAATTGTAATCTTTATTATTATTATTATTATTATTATTATTTATAAATAAGAACAATTTAAAACAAAACAGTAAATTCCTGCGTTAATCAAGACACTTTGAAATAGATATACACTGTAATTCAAGTATTTGAATATTAAAAAGTATGTGTGCTTTATAGAGTTTAATGACACATCAGCACAATCCTGGCTATATTGTCCCTTGTAAACTTAAATATCTCAAGGCATACAAAGATAAAGGCAAATAATGGTAAAATCCTTTAAATACAAAGTATAGATTTATCTAAGAAATCATGCATTAATCGTTATTTGAAAATAGTATTTTGCTTTTAAATTGCTAATGTCTGTTATTGTTGTTTGCGTACAGAATCCATTCTTGTGTCTCTACACAGTATACTTCAAGCAGCAATTTTATATACATTTGCTATTTCATTTTCTTGTCTGAAATGGAGATGGTGATTCAATTTAACAGCCACAGTCCTCATTACTAGTTGCAATGGCCGCCATGCAAGCTACAACAGCATCGTATTGAGTATTTCTTCTCAAATTTAAAGTATAGTGATTTCGATTAACCGTACATCATCGTCTTCAGAGGCCATATTTTCTGTAAAAAAAAAAGGTCGTCCAACGCTGCATGGTTGGCAAGGTTACATGCAAAAGTTCGGTTACAATATGATCTTATCTATGTTTAATCGGAGAAAATAATGAAAAGTTGCAATACTACAAAATTATTGAGAACTGGTTTAAAGTATATAATAACCTCAACTGCATGATTATTAAAATATCAATAGTTTTCATGTATACTAAAATACAGACAGTTTTCGTGAACTTAGGTAATAAGAACATGTACAACCTTTTTTACTGCAAGAATTATCATTTAAAGTCACAAACAATTAAGCCTAATTATGTATGATTTTTTCCCTTCTAAGCGAAGGCAGTTAGACATACATTCATAGCCCTTTCATTTTACTTTTTTGTTTATTTATATCTTCTCCAGCATATCCACACTGCAACCATATGCTTTGTTAATTCTTTTTTTTGTACATTCATATATCAAATTCTTTGTGCATCCGACTGTCTGGACTTTTGAACAATGGAAATTGAAGACGAAAAATGAAAAACTCAGAATTTGGGTATAGATTTAAGCATATATATATCATGACTCAGACAATATATAAAAACATGGTGGTTCTCTATGTGATAGACACAATAACCCGCTCGTTTATTATTATTATTGTGGCACCACTTTTTATTATATCTCTTGGTATAAATTCCCCTTAGTGATTTTATCATGTAGGAGTCCGAATTTATCTTAAATTTTGTGTTTAGGATCCATTTTGTATATGTAAGCTGTTTATTCCCCTGATGAAGAGTTTGTTTAGCTATTAACGTTGGGAAACCGTTTTGAATTTATCAATTTTTGTGTGAAGATATATATATATTCATCTCGAAATAGAACATACATGGTTGTATGACTTTTCATTGTCAACAAAGAAGGATAAGTCCTGTGGCAGATTTATAATCGCGTTTTTCAGGAATAATTTAGAAGTTGCAGCCATTTATGGCTAGATAAACTATGCCCTATTTTGCATTGCATCATTTCATACCAAACTAACATAAACGATTTATGGATACCTACAAACCACATGGAAAATGCTACTTAAATGCACTTTAAATCCTGTTCAAAGCAATATATTATTCAGCGAGAAGTTCAAATCAGATGGATATGATCGGGTTGGATAGCAATAATTTGTTAGGCTTCATAAATCTTAAATTATGAACATACTAAACAATACAGAATTTTATTTTCAGCTAACTGAAGTCTTCAAAAACCTCAAAGGTTTTAAATCAATCGACATTTCACGATTCAGGTAAATACTGGTATTTTATGAACATTTATATTACGTACTCATAGAGTTTATTTGTCCCGTGGTAGCTATTTTCTAAGTGATTTATGACTCTGTGCGAGATTCAGTTGAAAACACTGTTACCTTAAGAAAAAGGAAAGCTAAAAGTAAAGGTATCCATACCATTGTTATTTGTGTATCTACACCATGTTATCTGTGTATCTATACCATGTTGTCTGTGTATCTATACCATGTTATCTGTGTATCTATACCATTTTATCTGAGTATCTATACCATTTTTATTTGTGTATCTATACCATTCTTATATGTGTATCTATATCATTCTTATATGTGTATCTATATCATTGTTATCTGTAAGACCAGGAGTCTTACGATCCAAATATATGTAGAATACATTCCAAGCCATGTAATTGAGATATCATATATCTACGGCAATGATACATGCATATAATGAACTAGTTACAGATAAATACCACAATACACATATTTTACTTATTACTCTCTATTACAATAAAAACGTCAACCTCCTCCTCAAGTATTTAAAGCGTATTAAACAAATCAATGGAGAAAGCAACTTAATTTTTCTGCATTATTTTTTTTTTATAGACGTGGGTCAGTCATTGTGGATTACTCAGTAAATATGTTCGCTACTACTGATGTTGGCACAGTTACAGAAGAAATCGGAACTAAAATTGTCGGCAATTTAACCAGTATCGCCGGATTGAGTGTTGACACAGCCTATACACATGACTCAATGACTAAAAGACTGGGTACATGTTAATAATTTATCAAAAATTGGGTAAAATAGAAGCGCATAGACAGATATAAAGACATACAGAAAGACAGAAACAAACAGAAAGACTAGAACAAATGACTGAAACAGACGTTCCTTTTTAAATCGGTGCTTTATTTGAAATATGTTGAAATTGCTAGCAAAATAGTCTTTAAATGAAACTCACCTAAAGATAACTTTTCTATATTTATCCTTTATTTATGTTTATATTGGATAAAAGTATGTGATCGTTGTATTCGTCATTTTAATGATATAACTCGCCACGCAGCAGATTTAAATTTGTCGTAGCGCTTAACATTTTGAGATTAAAATTAATTAGTACATGTATAATCTGGGATTTTTCTCGTATGACATTTGACCTCCAGGACATGTATAATCTGGGATTTGTCTCATATTAAATTTATCCTGTAATACATGTATAATCTGGGGTTTTGTCTCGTAGTACATCTAACCCCTAGGACATGTATCATCTGGGATTTGTCTCATAGTAAGTTTGACCTGTATTACGTGATCTGGGATGTGTCTCATAGTAAGTTTGACCTGTAGTACGTGATCTGGGATTTGTCTCATAGTACGTTTGACCTGTAGTACGTGATCTGGGATTTGTCTCATAGTAAGTTTAACCGATGGTCCATGTATACAGGGGCAGCGCAAAGGTATTTGGCGCCCTAGGGGAATGCTTCAGACTTGCGCCCCCCACCCACACAATTAACTTTCGAAAATAAATATTGTACATTTATTCTTTCCGTCAGTTTTTTTTCTTCCTATTTTTAGACGCTTATTATCTTCGAGTGTACGCTATTTCTATTTTTTTATTCGTTCAGTTATTGTCCCACCCCCAAACCTCCAATTTTGCCGCCCTAGGCGAATACCTAGTTCGCATAGCAGTTAAACCGGTCCGGCATGTATAATCTAGAATTTGTTTCATAGTACGTTTGACCTGTAGTACATGTATAATCTGTGATTTGTCTCATAGTACGTTCGACCTCTAATACATCTATCATTTAGGATTTGTCTGATAGTACGTTCGACCGCTCATTTATCCATTAACATTTTATGTTCATATGACCAATGTTTATGGTGTATTGTGGTTGAGCATTATTGATAAATGATTAAATTAAACGTTGAGTCACCTGACAGGTTCAGCTGGGTTCCACAGGATCAAGGTGATAGAAAGGCATATCGAACCAAAGCAAATACCCTATCCTCGAACGTCATGATTTCGCCATATGAAATATTCTTTGATGCCGGTTGTATGTAAAACTTGTAAGATGTATTTATAATATACTTTCTACGGTATATAAAAAAATTTACGTAGTGAAAATGTAGCTATATTTAGATCAGGGTTACACAAGATATTATGCTACATATCATACTTAAACGGTCTACATGCAGAATTATGCAAAAAATAATTCATTTCGAACATTGGTATTAAGATGAGTTTATATTGTACAGCATTTAGTACTTTTGTTCAACTTTCAGACAATCTGAAGACAAGAGACAAATGTTTCCTGGCCTCTGCAAATTTGTGTCCGTTTGGATACTACTGTAAGCCAGCAACTGCGTCAGTTATTTTGTGTATAGATCGCTGTAACTCATCTGTGTGTCGGAACAATGGGGAATGTTATGTTGGACATCACAGTCAGGATATCCAGTGCAGGTACAAAAACATGTAACAGCCGAGAATACTCGATAAGCAAACTGTTACATTGAAATACATGTGGGTAAAGCAGTCTCTATTAGTTAGAATTGCCTGACATAATCAAAGTAAAACCGCTTCTTTCAATCAATGCAATATAATTACTCTTCTCGTGTCATAGGAAACTTAGTTATACACATTTATTTTACCATATTAATGCTGCATATTAAACAGAGCGATACAATTCTCACATAGTATACATTTGAAATTTGCATTTCCTCTCTGTGTGTTGTGTGTGTATGTGTGTTTGTGTGTGCATGTGTGTGTACACATATCTTGTGGAAAAGATACTTATATTCTTTGTGAAAGACACAGTATTCTTTATTTTCCACAAGTTATAAAATCACAATTGACACTAGGTGTAAACTAAATAATAATAATAATAATAATAATAATAATAAAACTACTACTACTACTAATAATAATAATAATAACTAGCGAAGAAAAGAATAATTCGTTGGCATATTAAGCCTAAATATTTGTGAATGATTCCGAAATTTGAATTTTTGAATGATGCAGTGACTTTTTAATTTTGAATATAGCAAAGAACGACAAGCTGTAGGTATCACTAACTTTTACCCGAAACAACTCCACCCACAAAGTTCATGCATGGATGAATCTAAAAACAATAACCGAACGTAATTCCAGTGGCTTCAACAACAAGAACTGAAGAAAAGATAATTATGACGTACCTTAACCGAACGACAAGGATCTGAAAAACCTATTAGGATCACTAAACGTACCTAGGCAGTGTTACTTTTAGAAGAATATGAGACAAAGAGTGTTTTATGCTGTCTTTGGATGAATCTTTTATCAATGATTTATGGACGTACGTATAAAAATGTCACAAAGGTAGAGCTAAACGCGCAAATCAAAAGTTGAAGTCATTTATGACAACTCTGACAGAAAAGATAATGTTCATATCTGTATTTCCCATTCGCCACGCAGAAAAGACTATTGTAAACTTTCTGGGTATTTTTTTAAAAGAGTCACTAATAATCAAATAATGACTCAGAAACTGCACATTAGTCCTAATTAGTTATGGTGTCAATCATATCTCCCATTATCTTTGTCGATTGCATGCATCTGCAAAAACCGCCTGGTGTTCTCGGAATGTTTGTGTTCTGAGAATAATAGAAAAACACCACAATTTACGAAGCACGCAAAGTTTCATTAGAAGCCAGTATCAGACAACCTTCACACTTCACACTTCTACTTAGAGGACATGTTCAAAGATCCTTTGTTTTATACATTCAGGTGTGCTTTTTCGAAAGATGCTGTATATACTGGCGAGCGATGTGAAACAAAGACAGGAGTAGTGACAGTACAGGAGAGGAATATTTATCTCATCATCGCCTGTTCACTTATCGGCGGGATTCTTCTAGTTTTCATCTCGACGGTGTGCATCATCAACCGGAAGCGTAAACGACTTAAGAACAGACTTACCATTAGTCACGTGTAAGTAACGTATTTAAAAAAAAAAAATTAAATCAGTGGGAACGACTGCCTAACCTACAGTGGTAGGGTATTATTTAAACCATTTATGGGAATACACATTAGGTTTAATCTCAAGTACTACAGACTACAAATCATAAGAACAAGTATTAATGGGGCTTCTATACATAAAATGGTGATATATGCCATCTAAATATACAACTCGTAACCCAAATGAATAGACAGATACAAAGTAAAGTATTGTTTTGCAATAGTAATAGGATGCCAATACAAAAGATAAATGTTTCCCACAGACAAAGTTATAATTACTGCACTTTTCCAGAAAAAGTCGAATTATGTCATACAGCCTGTCCTTGCGTGTGCACATACATGCATAATGTAACGTGACTCGTCCTACACAGTTGAAGATAGAGACTCGAAACCATGGAATATAATTGGGGTGGTCGAATGATGTGGAAACGAAAAGGTTCAAGGATGTTGACCAATCTCTACTGGATTAGTGTATAAAATGCATGGTAATTTAATGATTTTCGTAATGTCTCAGAACCCGTCTAACTCTTTTCAAGACAGAAACTGGAAACCTTGTGTGGTCTAATTGACTGTGTTCTGTTAATGTGCACAGCAATTTAAAGGTTTAGATGAAATCTCTGGTGATGAAGACAGAGCAATAAAAAAAGGAAGGTGCACGAATTTCATGAGTTGTGTCTGGGCAGATCCAGAGGTCTGACTGCCTAGTGAGTTGGGGAGGGGTTAGTGAAACTTTGTTTTCTTTTGTTCGTTTTAACGGCACATTAAACTTGTATTGGCTATATCATGCCGAGGAAATGGGAGCTAAGTGCCTTTTCCAAGGTCACACCGAGGCAGACGACCATATGTATCGGTAGGTTTTCGTATCTACACACACTTACTAATCTATGATAGTTTTTACTTAATTTTATAAGAATATACAACTTTCGAAATATTTAAATCTAACAGAGCACTTACGTATAAAATTGGCTGTAGGATCTGAACGGACATGGACAACTATTCACCTTTATTCCCAAGTAAAACAAGCAGCGCTATTTTAAAAAAAAATCCTATTTAATTATATTTGCAAAGTTTCACCCTATGGAACTGCTTCCTTTCAACAAAGTTTGTACACCAACTGTGTCTCTTTATTCAGTCTAGGCTAATCATTTGGTCAGTATCTGAGATTATCAATACACGAATCGTTCCCTTACTGTACACACGGAAGTTATTGATAATCGTAGTTTTTACTTCAGTTCCTCGCGTGATAATATAATAGTAAGTCAATATTTATTTAGTCCCCTTTGGAGCGCAATACACGCGTTGATGTGCCTATGTACACTGTCAGTGCATTTATGAATGAAATCATGGGTGATGCTGTCTCAATATTCTCTTCTCTCATTTCTTTGATATCTTTGATCCATTCCTAATTGGTGTTGTCCATTAAAAAAAATTCCGACATGCTTTCATTTGGGTTGAGATCAAGGCTGTAGCTTAGCCAATCTTCTACGTGAATGTTTTGATTACCAAACCAAATTTGTGTGTAGTTACTCGTGTACTTGGAGTCATTATTCTTTTAAAAGATCCAGTTATCATTGTTCGGAACTTGTAAGGGATATCCATTTAGAATATGTATATAACGCTCGCTTGTCAATTTATCTGTGAATTTGCACAAGAAATGGCTCCCCACAAAGAAATTGCACCCCACATATGAAACTTAGTGCTGTGTTTGAAGCATTGATACAGTGGTATTTCTGTTTCATTTGTCCAGATTTTGATGTTATTAGGATAAAGCCAAACAGAAGTTTCCATCACTGAAGAAAATATTTTCCCAGCTGTCATGCCGATATTCTGAATGTCTATCCTCAAGGTATTTTCAGAAATGTTTTTCAATGAATAATCTAAATATTTTTGGCTTTATGATAGCCTCAACATTATATATATATATATATATATATATATATATATATATATATATATATATATATATATATATATATATATATATATAACTCTTTTTGTTTTACAAAACCCCTAAAACATTACGCGAGAGGCAGCAATGGATTCACAATTTCCAAATTTGGGTATCAGCTGTTTTCTTGCCAGCAAAGGAAAAACTCAACACATCTTCAAAATGAAAAAATTTGTATGATACATTAAACCAAACAAAAGATATCATATTCAAGCAATTCCAATATAGAATTTAAAAAGGGCAGACTGTCTTTTGTGAGATTTTTTCTTACGTATCGAATCGTCAGCGATGGTACGCTATTGTTCATCTCATTTTGATTTACTCCTAAACGTAAGCAAAATACAACCGAATGAAACTATCAAGAGATGTATTACTTACTACTGATATGTACAATTTAATGTATTATTGTCCCTGAACTCCGTTCCTCCTCCCCCCCCCCCCCGGAAAAGGTACTAAATTACAAATGGCGAAAATATTTCACAACACTTGCCTAAAATGGTACCAAATGGTAAATCGCTGTTGTGTACATTCTAGGTGATGTTAGCAGTCGTAAAAATCAATAAAGAAGCAGCCTAAAAGTTTATGACTATTAAGCTGATGACCATTTATATTGAAAGAATATCTGTGTCAAGTAAAATTGTCCGTTCATTTTCACCTTAAATTTTACCGTGTTACTGACTAGTACATGGATAAGTATATATTTGGAATTCCTGTAATACATCAGTGGTTGCCTGTTAGTGATCCTGGGCGGAACTTTCCCGTCCATAATAATTTGATGGAAATTTCGTGTAGCTATCATGCTTGATCCTGCCATTCATCCGCTCACCGCTCATCTCACCGCTGTAATCAAAATTCAGAATCATTGACATATGATGTATTTATATTTTGTGTTAAATAAATTAACATGTACTCAATCACTATATAAATTAACCTTACTGAAACACTAAATAAATAGTATTGCTTCTAGAAGGTAGATGAATCTGCTCGCAGACGAAGATTAAAACGACTGAAAAAATAAATGATTCAACATATCTATTAACGATTTGCTATAAATTGTATTCTTTGCTAAATTAACTTTTCACTACCCACGAACTTTGTTATATAAGAACCAGGTTCTGTTATTTTCACAATAATTTAAGTTGGTTCTCTGCACCTACGTCACAATAAACTTTATGTAATGTGAAATACGCTGACCACCTGTGTAATTATCACACCTAAAACTATGGCCAATAACTAGCGTGTCACTAATGATCAAACAAATTGAGTACAAGTAGTAGGTGGGGGGTATTGAGGGAAAAAAATTGTTGTGGGCACTTGGGGGAAAAAGATGGCGGAGGGCCTCTACAGGGAAAATGGGGGCACTTAGGGGAAAAAGATGGCGGAGGGCCTCTACAGGGAAAAAGATGGCGGAGGACCTCTACAGGGAAAAACGGGAGTTTAACATGGCGTGGGTCTCTACAGGGTGTGGGAATAATTAATCTTTCTTGATAAAGGGTGGTCCTGATAAGGACCGTTGGAGGAGGAATATTTTTATTTCCCCCAACATTGAGTTAGGATGCCTGGGAGGTGGAACTTGTTTTTTTTCTTCTTCTTCTCCTCCTACTTCTTCTTCTCAGGTATCCAGTCGGGATGATTCAATTGTCTGAACGTGTTCTGAATTTTCATCCAGTTCAAGTTCAGACGATTGAATTGTTTTTCTCTTTTTTCCTTTGCCCACATTAACTTGATTTTGGCGACCTCCTGTTCCATAATTTTTTAATAATGGTTTCCACTCGGAGCAGATCCGCTTCTTGTCGAGTGAGGATGATACATTTTAAATTATCATCCAATTTATGGATGCAATCCAAAACTTCTTTAAGAAGTCCTACTCGACAAGGTGAAGAGGAGTTCTTACTCTTCTTAACTTCCTCCTCCTTCTTCACTTCTTGAATTAAATTCAAAATCAAGTTAATGTAGGTGAAGTGTTCTATTTCCCACTTCAGACTGACTGGATACCACCACATCATTTTTTCCCTATAATACTTAACTTCCACCATCCAGTCCCAGGCTTCCTGTAGATTATCAATGATGTCAATCATTCTTCAGCAATGAAGTGTGAATGACGCAACTGTGGAAGGCACCGCTTTATATGCGAGAAGCGCGGACGTGATGGAAAACATCCCATTTTTTCCAAAAGAAAAAAAACACACACCACACAAAACATACATGGGGAGAAGGGCTTTTTTGT
This sequence comes from Margaritifera margaritifera, assembly GCA_029931535.1. Classification (NCBI taxonomy): domain Eukaryota; kingdom Metazoa; phylum Mollusca; class Bivalvia; order Unionida; family Margaritiferidae; genus Margaritifera; species Margaritifera margaritifera. Next base: position 988,945 of record JAQPZY010001076.1, read on the forward strand.
TTGAGGGGTAGACTATCAGAAAAACATTACAAACATATAAAACACACACTTATATAGGCAATCATTGGAAAAATTAATCTTTTCTTGAAAAATGGGTGGTCCTAAAAAGGACCTTTGTTTTTTGTTGTTGTTGTTGTTGTTGTTGTTGTTTTAACATGGGCATCTCCTAGAGGGTTTTCTTTTCCTTAAACTTCTTCTGACTTCGGGCCCATACAACAAAACCCTCTTTAGACAGCTTTGTCTCTCCACATAAGTCTGTCTATGCCATGTAGCTGTGTCTGTAATTTTTGTGGTAGCCCATGAGGCTTTTACATATATGAGGAATGCTGGATTAAACAGCATTCCTGAAACAATGTTGGAGGATTCCACGCTAACCCACATGATTTTTTAGTCTTTAGGAGTGGTCTTGGAGAAAAACCGGTGAAGCTTTATGAAACCAGCGGTTGTATATATACCTTACGATAGGATTGAAATGGATCGAAATCAACTACCAATCCAAACGCGCGTTACAAGTCGGTCGGGTTTTCTTCCAATGGGAAGAGAGCGGGGGTGTGACGTCATCTCGGGTATAAAGGTATCGTAGCGTTCGTAGGGGGTTTATTACTTTTTTCGACAGCCTTCATGGAGACTGAAAAGACAAAGTACTATAACAATGTATTGGAGTGAGCCTTCAATGATTAATGCTGCTTCATTATTGAACTTCCGGCCGGAAGACTTTGATTTAGATTTACTAAATCAAGAGTTTGAGAATACTGCTACTACTACTACTGCTACTACTGTACCAATGGTGGATGAATTTAAAAAAAGACAAATGGAAGAGATGAAAAATTTTGTAAAAAAGCAACGAGAAGAGGAAGAAATGTTTCTTCTTCTTCAACAACAGCAGAAAGAAGAAGAAGAGAGAAGAAAACAAAGTGAGGAAGAAATCAGACAGCAGCAGCAGCAGCAGTTACAAGAGGAGGAGAAGAAGGAAACAGGAAAGGAAAGCATCAGTCTTCAAGAAAAAACTGTAAGTCTGTTAGAAGAGATATTATATGAGTTAAAATGGATGACCAATGTCTATAAGTATTCTTTAACTCATCAACCACCTAAACGAAAAAGACCATCACGGGCTAAACAACATTCTTCTAAACCTTCCAGTGCTAGTGAGATGCCACCACCACCACCACCCATGTCACCAATACCACCACCACCAGTGACTGCCACCATAATGAAAACACCATCAGTAGCAGCAGCATTAACAGGATATGGATTGGGTCGTGGTAAAGGACTACGGCATTTGAAATTAATTTGAAAAGTTTTGTTTTTGAAAAAACAAAACAACCCAACGGTCCTTCTAAGGACCACCAGATTTCTAGAAAAGAAATTAAATTGCCAAAAATCAAGTTAAAACTTTAAAAAATCCCACCATTATAAAAGTGTGAGTGAGTGCGTGTGTGCATTTCTACTCTAAAACAAAATAACACAAAACCACTTACTTTTTTTTCTCTCCAGTCTGTTGTATTCATCCATTTTTTTTTACAAAATAATTCAACAATATAACATATAACACCAAAAAAACACACAAGAAACAAAGTTCACTTTCTGTAATGCTTGTGTGGCTTGAATTGAAACACAGGAATCATAGTTTCCTTTTCTTTTTCATTCTCACTGTCTCTCTTGTGTTTCTTTAATTTCTTCTTCATAGGAATCATGTTTTCCTTTTCTTCTTCTTCTTCTTTTTCTTCTTCTTCATTCTCACTGTCTTCCATTCTTCTTACTCTCTTTTTACTTTTCTTGATGATATGTTCTTCTTCTTCTTCTAGGTTTGTTGTTTTTGAATCAGCTTCCTCCCTCTCCTCTGCTAGAGTTTCTTCTTCTTTTTCTTTCTTCTGAGGGCATTCCGAAGACCAATGTCCTGGTCCTTTACAATGATAACAGATATCTTTCCCTTTATCTCTCTTTTGCTGTTGACGTTGTGGGCATTCTGGAGCCCAATGTCCTTTCTATTGACAGATGTAACAAGTATCTTCACTTTTATCTCTAGAGACAGAGGAGTAGTCCTTACTCTTACTGTTCGTAGTATACTTTCGAATCACTGTCTGCAAATCTCTCACTAAAAAAGCAATCTGTCTTTTTGACTCTTCCATCTTTTCAGCAGTTTTTAAAGTTGAATCACCAAAGACTGATTCTGAAGGTAAGAAGCTCTCTCTTTATATACTCTTCTCTCTATATATAAAGGTACCTGGGTGAAAACTCAATCAGTTTCAAATCAGATTTCAAGATGAAAAGATCACGCCCAAGCCATGAGAAACCAGAACCAGAACAAGAACAAACCAAGAGGCCACGACGACGAAGGTATTCCGTGCCTCCTGAAACACCCTTAGACGAACTACTAGCTCAAGTCCATGCCAGTGACTTTGAAGACGAGATGAGTGAACAACCTGAAACCCAAACTTCCAAACCACCACCACCCAAAACAAAATCCACCTCTACCAACACCAGAACCCCTGACCAAGAAAGTCCTATTACCGCCGTGGCTCCTGAAAATTACTATCGGTTTCGAGAGACTCAAAAAATCACTTCTCGAAAATTTAGGACCACAAGGTACACTCACACAGTACACTTCAAAGACTTCAAGTCCCAAGTACCTCCCGAGAAAGTGGCTGGGTTCATTAGCGATTTGTGGGAATCTGTCTTAATCAACTTGAAACGGCAATGTGGAGCTAAAGAAGAAGATCGCTTGAGACTGGCCATCCATCATGACCAATTTTGAAGAGTCCCGTTTGGATTGAGTTTAGCACCCCGGCAGAATTAACGCCAGACAAAGTTATGTCCAAAATAGAACATGTGCAACAATCCATTGACAAGTTTACCATCACTAATGGAAAGGCCACCCTCTACATGACACACGTTGCTCCACCTCGAGGAAGTGGACGAAGCAGAAAACCGTTATTGGTGGACGATCTTCGTACTACCAAACAGAGTGTCGTCCAAATTAACAATACTCAAGACCAAATGTGCTTGGCTCGAGCTATCGTGGTGGGCCGTACCTATGCTAACAAGAACGAGAGTAAAGAATGGAAAAAAGCCTGGGAAAACATTCGAAAGTCAAAGAATGCCAAACAACGAAAAGAAGCAGAACTCTTGTTGAAACAAGCAGGGATCCCTAAAGAGACGGTGTGTGGCATTTCTCAAATGCAGCAACTTCAAGATGTTTTGGCTCCTCATTATACGTTAAAAGTTCACCCTCAAGAAGTGCGCGGAGCTCTACTGTTTCGAGGCCCTGATTTTCCTGAGGGAAAATACATTCATCTTTATCACCATCAAGAACATTTTGATACCATTACCAGTATTACCGAATTTTTGGGATACTCTTACTTCTGTGAGAAATGTAACAAAGGGTGTAATAGTCGGGAGCGACACATTGCTTGTGGAGCAAGATGTCGGGGTTGTTTAGCCGACCCACCATGCCTTCCTGAACCACAACAACATCACGTTTATTGTGAAACCTGTCGACGTCGTTTTGTCAGTCCTTCTTGCTACCAACAACATCTCAAGACCCAAGGTCGACACCAACAAAAATGTGCTTGTGAGTTATTGAAATCGTGTTCTACGTGTGGACAACTCATTCGTTCCAACAACCCCAAAGCACACATTTGTGCTGGCAAGAAAAAATGTTCTATTTGTCATCAGATCGTCGATTTTGATCATCGATGTTTTATTAAAAAGTTTGACAAGATAGAGAAGAAAGAAATAAAGAAGAACAAGAAACAAGTAGATTTCATCTTTTTTTATTTTGAATGTATGCAAGAAACAGGCATTCACATTCCAAATTTTTGTGTAGCACATAGGGCTTGTGATCAGTGCATTCAAGAATCGATTCATTTTCACTGTCCTCATTGTAGTCGTATTCCAGGAGGACGTGAAAAAATCTTTCGTGGAGTGAACACTTTGTCTGAGTTTGCTGAATGGGTTTTAGACCCTACCACCCACGACAGTTGGAGCGAAGAAGACATTCATCGTTACGGAGATTGTCATCGGTATGCGACCGTCATAGCTCACAATTTTTCGGGATACGATGGACAGTTTTTACTTAATTATTATTTGAACCATGGTACCGAACGTCCTGAAGTCACCATGAACGGAAAAAAGCTCATCTACATGAAAGTAGGAAAGTCCAATTCAAAGATTCGATGAGTTATTTGGCCATGCCTTTGAGTCGCATGCCAAAAACGTTTGGAAAGACAGAAATGGCTAAAGGTTACTTTCCTCACTTCTTTAACACGGAAGCTAATCAACAGGCCGTTCTACCTCATTTACCTGACCTTCATGATTACGACCCCGACGGAATGAGCCCCGAACAGCGAGAAGCTTTTCACGCTTGGTACCGTGCTCACCAGAACGATCCCTTTGACTTTCAAGAGGAGATGCTCAAATATTGTCGATCGGATGTAGATATTTTAAGACGTTGTTGTGGAAAATTTCGGGAGTTATTTCTCGATCACGGGGAGGTCGATCCTTTGAAAGATGCAGCCACCTTACCTAAAGCCTGTTCCTTAGTCTACAGACAAAATTTCATGCCTGAGAACCAACTGGCCATCATCGACTCCAACACAGGGCTCTTTGCTAGTCGTCAATATTCGGTCAAAGCTTTACGTTGGCTTCATTACTTATGTCAAAAAGAAGACAAATGGATACAAATTGCTAGAAACGGAGGAGGAGAAAAAAAGATTGGAGGTTATTCCGTGGATGGTTGGGATTTAGAAAACCCTCACATAGTGTACGAGTTTCAGGGTTGTTTGTTTCACGGATGCCCTACCTGCTATCCTAACCGAGACATGAAAAACCCTTATTCTGATTCTACCATGGATCAGTTATACGAACAGACTTGTCAACGACGACTCAAGTTAGAAAGTCAAGGTTACGAAGTGATAGAAATGTGGGAGCACGAATACGATCGACGTTTGAAAACCGATCCTGAATTTAAAACCATGACTCAAAGTTACGACGCAGCCGACATCGAACCTTTAGATCCACGCCACAGTTTATTTGGAGGACGAACCAATGCCACTCGTTTGTTGTACGACATGAATGAATCCCAAGGAGAAGAAATCAAATACATCGACGTGTGTTCTTTGTATCCTTGGGTGTGCAAATATGCTCGTTTTCCCACTGGGCACCTTGAAATTTTAACAGAACACATTGACGTGGAACACATTCGTCAATACGAAGGATTAATCAAATGTAAAGTTTTACCTCCGACAAACTTGTTTCATCCCATCTTACCTTACCATTGTCAAGGAAAATTGATGTTTCCTTTATGTCGGACGTGTGCCGAAACGTGTAACCAAGATCATCCCTGTCACCACACGGAGGAAGAACGGTCGTTGATAGGAACGTGGGTCAGTGCCGAATTGTTTCGTGCTCTGGATCGTGGATACCGTTTATTGAACGTGTATGAAATCTGGCACTTTCCAACTACAGCCCAATGCCAAAAGGACGACGCTACCCATCATCCAGGCATTTTTTCGGGGTACGTGAACCAATTTCTCAAACTGAAACAAGAAGCTAGTGGTTATCCTTCGTGGTGTCAAACTCCCGAAGACCAAGAACGATTCAAAGAAGAATACCGTGACATCGAAGGCATCACTTTGGAAGACGTAGACAAAAATGAAGGAAAAAGATCGTTTGCCAAAGTGATGTTGAATTGTTTGTGGGGAAAAATGGCTCAACGTACGATCTTACCCAAAACGGAATACGTGGACGATCCTTATCGTTACTTTAAACTGGTGGACGATAAAAGTATTCTAGTCAAGCACGTCGAAATCGTCCGTGAGGATTTGATCATTGTCAATTTTGAAGAAGAACCCAAGTTTGTCAAACCTGACAAGTTTAGTAACGTAGTCATTGCCGCCTACGTGACTGCTCATGCTCGTTTGAAATTGTATGACGAAGCGTTAGAAGTCTTAGGAGATCGTGTCCTGTATTTTGATACTGACAGTTGCATGTACATTCATCGCCCCGGTTGCCCCCACCCTACCATTCAAGGAGGTCGTTTAGGAGCCTGGACAGACGAGCACCCTCAAGATACCCTTTTGAGTTTTGCTAGCGGTGGCCCTAAAAATTATGGGTACCGATACCGAGACCCGCAAGGTCAACTTCACACGTCCTGTAAAGTCAAAGGGTTGACTCTCAACTATCGAACTAACCAAGTCGTGAACTTTGAGGTTTTAAAAAATGCTTTGCTGTCTGGACAAGTGAAAGATTTTCAAGTAGCCACGTTAGAACCTCACAAGATTGTTCGCCTACCTAATCATCAAATCGTGACTCGACCTATTCAAAAAGTGTATCGGATTGTGTACCAAAAAAGAGTGAGACTTCCAAATCACAGCACTTTACCTTACGGACACGCCGATTTGGAGAAGTATAAAAAAAGGAAACCCTCCTCTTGAAAAAAAAAAAAGATGTCTTCAACAACATGGGTTTTGCCTGACTATGGTGAGTGTGACAGTCGCTTGAAGACGTTTAAAAATTGGCCTAAACACATGCCTGACTATTGTTATTGTCCTCATCGATGGAGCAAAAAAAACTAAAACTCAGGAACAATGGATAACCTACTTCCTACGCTTTAGCCAGAGCAGGCTTTGTTTACTTTGGACAGGAAACCAAAGTGCAGTGTTTTAGTTGTGGTGTCACTATTCGTATGGATTGTAAGAAATCCGCTCTCCTGGAATATACCAGATGGTCACCAAACTGTGCTTACCTTTCTTTGGCGTTTCCACGGATCACATTACAATACTTTTCGGATGGTACAGTCGACAGGTATAAAAAGGAACCCCTTCCAAAACCTAACATTCATTCTGACTTTCCACGTGGACTGAGCAAGAAGACAAAAGATGAGTATTTTTTCCAGTTTTGAGGAATTTGAGTGCGATGCAGAACCATGCAATGACGTGACTGATGCCGTAAGCGTTGGTATCCCCGAATCACACGATCAGACGGATGCCGTACGTTGTGACATCGTGGATTCAGTCACTCACCGACGATCAAACTCAAAAGATGCAGGACGTCCTTTATGTTTTACTAATAGTACACATAACGGTACTCCCTGCAGACCTAATGGATTGATGATACCCTTGGCTGTGTCTGGCTATTCCAAGTATGAAAATCGTCTCGAGTCGTTCTAAGACAAGTGGCCAAAATATTTAAATGGACCTAAACCCGAAGCTTTAGCCAGATCTGGATTTTTTTTACGTGGGAGAAGGAGATCAAGTGAAGTGTTTCAGTTGCGGTGTAAGACTTCGCCATTGGGAGGCTTACGACTTAGCTGACATCGAACATGCTCGATGGTCTCCGCATTGTCAGTTCTTACCTTTAGTGGCTCGAGAAGAATACGGATACGATGAACCAGATACCAAGAAGTAATACGTTGGAGGAGAATACTTCTTCTTTAGAAGAATACATTACTGGTTTACCTTTAGAGTTGCAAGAACGCATTTTTCAGTATATTCCTCCTACCTTAGAAGAACGTATTGGTAGATTACCTTTGGAGATACGAGAACGGATTTACCAAGAATTTGTTCAGATTCAAGTGAAACGTAAAGAACAGTTACATCCTCTACGACAGACCTGTTGTAACCAATGGTATTTGAAGACGATAAGACATTTGATTGCTAAAAAGATATTCAAATGGTCAGACATTGATGAAGATCTACATCACCAATTTAAGAAATTGGTGGGGGCCACCTACAATGTAGCAGTGGAATATAGAATTCGATGGAAGGATGTGAAGGAAAAAAATGTGACTAACATAGATGCATACCAAAAACTGTTAGAAGAACTAACCCCTCAAGACGAATCACCTTTTCATGGTTTGAAATTAGATAGGATAATCACTCAAACTTGTGTTGGATCATATTCATATCCTTTACCTACCGATTCCGTTTGGTTGGTGTGTGAGTATTTTGTCACCAAGAAGCCTACTCTACAAGACCGCATTCGTGACTTACCTTCGAAGTTGCAAAAACGGATTTACGATGAGTTGGTCCAGATTCAGGTGAAACGTAAACTTCAATTCATTTCTCGATTTGCACACTACCGTGACTTTCGACTTATCAGAAATCTGATTTTGAAGAAAAACTATCACCAGTATCGTGAAGAACACAAAAAAGAGTTACTTCTTTCCAAGTCGGAAACTTTACCCAAGTACATTGCTGGCATGCCTTTGAATGTGCGCGAAAAGATTTACCAAGAGTTTGTCAAAATCCAAGTGAAACGTAAACTCAAAGTCATTTCTCGAGCTGTGAACTATGCTCTCTTCCAAAGTCGTAGAAGACTGATTCTGGCAAACTTATATTGCAATAGCTACGTTCACGGAGACTTTCTCAAAAGGTACCAACCTTGGGAGCCTGGCTATAAAAACATGCCACCCAAGATACCTACCTTAGCCATTGACCCCTATAAAGAAGAGGCGACACGTCTCTGTTCACGTCACTCGTGAAACGGATTCCCGTGGTGGAAGGAAAGTCAAACATGAGCCTTCATGCTTTATCGGTACACGAAAGAGAAATTATACTCAAAGTGTTGAGAGTGGTGATGAACATTCCAAGTGGGGAAGAAGACATTAAACAAAATTTATCTTGCCTTGACACGTTTGAAGAAGTGTGTCTTGTTAGTTGGATGCACCAACAACTTAGCGGTTGGAAAGATGTACGTGACTGGAAAAGTGTTGGCTTCAATGCTTGGCTACAAGAAGTACCACAGTTTGCCAAAGATCTAGCCCGTCACCACTAAGTATCTATTATTTGGACACAGCCTGACTATAAAAGAGGGGGTTATGCCTGAACTCTACACGCCACTTGTGAAACGGATTCCGTGGAAGGAAATCACAGATTGTGTTCATACCTTACAGGATAATAAACAAGTGATACAAGAACTGTGTCCATTAAATTTTGGACGTTATGTGGTGTGTGTCTTAGTGACTACTTATCTTGGAATTCGTTTTCCATGACATTCATTGTGGAATATTTTTGAGGACAAGTGTTTGCCTTGGATTCTTTTGAACGATCCGTGGTTGTTTTGGACTCAATTGTTGTTGAGTTCCAAAAAACAATATGACCGTGTGTTCTTTTTCGGACTTAGTAGAAGAAGAAGACTATAAAAACTTAATTTTATCAGTTCACGAAAGACACATTGTACATAAAGCGTTGAGAGTGGTGATGAAAATTAGTGACGCACTTCCATGTGAAGAAGACATTCGTCACACTTTATCTGTGTATAAAACATTTCAAGAAGTGTGTTTTGCTAGTGAGTTACACCAACACCTTTTCCATTGGAAAGATGTACGACCCTGGAGAAACCTTGGTTTCCAATATTGGTTACAAGAAGTGGCCCAGTTCAGCAAAGATTTGGCCACTTGTCCATAAGGGCCTAAAAGTGAAAAAATGGGAACCTCCATGGGAAACCCTAAAAGAAGAAAAAGAAGAAGAAGAAGTACCTGACACCACTGTGGTTCCAATGCCTCTTGAGGAACACCACCACCACCCTTCTTTACCACCACCACCGCCGTCGTCAGAGGATTCAAAAAAACAAAAGACGAGCAGAAGAATACTACCACCACCTCAAAACACAGTGTCTTTCATGACTAGGAGGACACGAAACTATTGTTGTACATTGACGTGTTTATATGACAGTTTGATGGTTTTAGTAGGAGCCTTCATTGTGTACCTGTTAATTTTACTTTGCTATTTTCTCACTCGTTCTTTTAAGGACTTGTAAAATATGTTATTTGTTGGTTGGTTGGTTGTTTTTTTTTTATAAAAAAAATAAACGTGTATGAAAATGTATAAAATGCCTTGGGTTTTTTGTCTTCTTCTCAAAAATCTTCTTACCTCAGACATGGCTACATCCTCCTCTTCTTCTGCCTCGTCTACCTCTTCTACTTCTGTAGTTAAAGTGATTGACGAAAAGTTAGATCGTCAAAGTTGGAATGCTTTGTATCTGCGCCATCCATTTAACATGTTGATTGCTGGACCGAGTGGTTCAGGCAAAACCGAATTTGTCAAACGATTGATCGAACACAAAACGGATTTGTTTGATCGTCCACCTCAACGTATAGTGTGGTGTTACAAAGAGTGGCAACCGTCTTACACGTTATTGAAAGAAAGTCAAGGAGAAACCATTTCATTTGTGGATGGTATTCCTCACGAAGACGATGGAATCGTGTCTGACGTGAGTCAAACTCATTTAGTTATTTTTGATGACATGTTAGGAGAAGACGAAGAAGAAATTAAACTTTGGTTTACACGAAAAGGACACCATCGTAATGCTAGTATTGTCTACATTACACAAAATTTATTTCAACAAAGTAAAGCCCATCGAACCATTAGTTTGAATGCTCATTACGTGGTGTTGTTTAAAAGCCCAGAGACAAATCTCAAGTACAAGTGTTAGCCAAACAGTTAGGGGCTCCTTGGCTCAATTATGCGTACGACGATGCCACTCAAACCCCTCACGAGTATTTACTCATCGACTTAAAACCGACCACTCCTGACTATTTGAGATTTCGTGCCCAATTGTTTCACCCTTGGGGTGAAGAAGGAGGTCCTATCATTTACACGTCCCCTTCAGCCCATTTTTAAAAAAAAAACTATAAAAACAACCTACGACGTCATTTCTGTCTCACACTCTTCGAGATGACTTCCTTTCAATCTCATCCTTCGGCTAAATTGATTCGTGCCTTGTATGGTATCAGTCGTGAAAAAAATGCACAAGTCCGTGCTCATTTGTTAGAAGCGAGTCTTAAAGAAGTGTTACGATGGTTTACTTTGACAGCACGTCAATTACTACAAGGCATCATTCACATCCCTCATCAAACTCAACGTTTTTTTTCAAAGACATAAAGCGGCATTGTCACAACTGGCTGATCCTAGAATCGATTCACGGACTAAAAAACTAATCATTTTAACTCCTGGTGGAAGTGGTTCTTTAGGAGGGGTTATGATTCGTTCCCTTTTGAAATGGGATCCTAATGATGCCAAAGCCAGAAAACCCAAATCACCCAAAAAGAAGAAGAAAAAAAGTCCAAAGAAGAAAACCAGCCCCAAGAAAAAGAAAAGGCGTACCCAGAAGAAGAAGAAAGAAACCACACCTACCACTAGCACCCGAGGTAAAAGAGGTACTGCAGCCAGGACGCAAACGTACACCCGCAAAACACCACCACTACCCTTACCATCACCATCACAGTCCCCCATGATGACGAGGTCACCTTTTGCGTCCACCTCCTCCTTTTCCTCTTTGTCTAATTCTTCACCCTCTTTTACCATGATGCCTGTCAAACCAGACTTAAGATCCGTGTTTCCTAATTTGATGCAAAAATGGAAACCTATTTCGAAAGTCACCCCGTCGGGACCGTCGACTTCAGCTGATTTAGCCATGGCAGCAGCCACCCACAAAGTACCATCCCCTAAAACCAAAGTCCAAGAAAGAACTGGCATCTTACAAAGTTTAGTGGATTTATCCAAAGAAGAATTGAGACGATTTAGTCCCTTGAAAACACCTCAACGTCGAGTGAGACCTGTCGTGAAGTTGGTACGTCGTGCAGACAACCAGTGGAGACGTATTCCAGTATAAAATAGAAGGGTACCCTGCCTAAGACTTCAGACTTACTCCTCACCTCTAAAAAGATGGCTCCCAAACGTGTACATCACCACCACCACCACCAAAAAAAGAAGAAAACCAAAAAAGGACGACTTCCCCCTCGTCTGGCTAAACATTGGGATGTCTTGTCTGTCTTGACCAAATCCAATCCTCCCATGCGAAAACAACTCATTCAAACAGCTCCTAAAGAAATCATCGATACCGTGTGTGAATGTTGTTTGAACGTGTTGAAAGGAACGGTACCTTTGTCCAAGATACAGAAACAAAAATTAGGGAAACATCGGAACGTTCTTCGTCAAATGGTCAAAAAGAAAATACCTCTTCAACAAAAGAAAAAAATGTTGGTGCAACGAGGAGGATTTCTACCTATGTTGATAGGACCGTTGTTAAAAATAGCTGCTCCTTTGTTAGGAACGATTGCTGGACCACTTTTAGGAGGGGTCATGCGATAAAAAAAAAGAAAGATAAAAAGGACCACCCTTCTCTGAAAAGACCACACCTTTTTGGTACCTTTGGATGAAATGGAAGGACGAAAACTGACTTTAGTACCTTACAAACGATGGATGGAATTTCATCGTTGGAACGAACAACGGATACCTCATTTACCAGTCAATCCTAATCTTAACGAAATGTCTCAGTTACAACAAGAAATACAATCCCTGATGGAACGTAACGATTTGTCCGAAACAGAAAAATCCCAACGGTACGGTCAACTTTTACAACGTCTACAACTCTTTCGCCAAAAACCAGTCGACGAAACAGCTCCACCCACTCTGAGAGATTTTAAAGCTCTGATGAAAAGCGAACCTAAAGTGGCTAAAACAGACACCGGTACAGGGATGACCGTCAAAGAAGAAGAAGAAGAAGAAGAAGAAGAGTTTTTACTAACTCCACCTCTTAAAAAAATTAAAAAGTTAGCCACACCGGAAATAAAAAAGTTAGCCACACCGGATTGGATAAAGAAAAAGAAGAGGTCTACCCCTTTACCCTCAGAAGAGAAAAGGAAAGAAGTGAAGAAAGAAGTCAAAACAGAACAGATGACCCCTGTTCAAACTCCCTCCTTTACCCCAGTAGCACGTCGGACACGTAAACAACAACAATCCAAAAAGATACCTCACGAAGAAAAGAGAATTGGAACTTGGTTAACTTATTCTTGAGAAAATCATCATCATCATCATGGAGAAACTGTTAGCCACCATTTATTACAATCCTAGCCATGCTGCTGGTTACGGAGGAGTTCAAAAATTATATCGAGCTGCTAAAAGTCCATTGAAAAGTGTACGTTTACCTGAAGTACGACGATGGTTACAAGAACAATCGACGTACACGTTACACAAACCCATTCGACGTAAATTTTCTAGAAGTACCACTCAAGTGGAAGGGATCGATCATCAATGGCAAGCTGATTTAGCTGACGTCTCTCATTTAGCCACTTACAATCGTGGTCACAAATATTTGTTTTGTGTCATCGATGTGTTTTCCAAATTTGCTTGGGTCGTGCCTTTGACTTCTAAAAGCAGTACCGAATTGGTACGTGCCTTAAAATTGGTCTTGAAACAAAGTGGACGTCAACCTTTACGATGGCAAACTGACAAAGGTACCGAATTTCTAAACCAAGCTTTTCAAAAAGAATTGAAACAAAGACACATTCATTTTTTTACTACCGAAAATCCTGAAACCAAAGCCAGTATCGTGGAACGTTTTCAAAGAACTTTGAAAGAACGCACGTGGAAATATTTTACACATCAACATACTCTCAAGTACATCGACGTGTTACCTCGTTTGGTCAAAGCGTACAATCAATCGTACCATCGTAGCATCGGATGTGCCCCCGAAGAGGTCAGCCCTGAAAACGAAGTGACCGTGTTTGATAAATTATTTGGTTCACCCCAGAAGAAAAAAAAGAAAAAGACACCCTTGTTGGAGTTAAAGACTGGAGATTGGGTTCGCATCGGAAAAACCAAACGTACTTTTGACAAAGGTTATTTACCTAACTGGACCACCGAATTGTTTCGTGTCACTACCCCCGTCCGTGGACGTGATCCTCCCGTCTATAAATTGGAAGACATGCACGGTGAAGTACTCAAAGGAACATTTTACTTGCCTGAGTTACAACGAGGGACTAAAAAAGAAGACACCTTGTACGACATCGAAAGCATTCTCGAACAAAGAACACGTAAAGTAGGTAAACGACGAGTAGAAGAAGTCAAAGTACGTTGGAAAGGATATCCTCCTAGTTTTGATTCTTGGATTGCAGCTTCTCAAGTCGTCGACTATAAAAAGAAAAAGAAGTAAACTCACAACATGCCATTCAACACAGTAACCACCCAGACGACTTCAACGACTCCTTCACAGAGTTCTTCTCTTCAAGAATTACAAAAACAACCACTTTGGGTGTGGTGTGGAGAACGTGTGCCTAAAAATCAAATCGTCTTTTTCTGCCAAATTTTTGTAGTGTATTGTGTCATCGGAGCAGCTATTGCTAATTTGAGTTTACAACAAGGAGACAAACAATTGTGGACCATTTTACTGAGCAGTTGCATCGGTTATCTTTTACCCAGTCCCTCTTTGAAATTTACGACCACGACCGACAACAGTCACCACAACAACGCCAGTCCATCACCTTCTTCGTCTAGTCACCACCACCAAAATACCAATCCTCTTTTGGAACCTTTTGAACATCCTTCTTCTGTCCACTTGAGTGACACCTCGGACACCAGAACCACTTTGGAACTATGAATGACCAATTTTATTTAACGTTACCTAGTGACAGTTCCATGGATGTGTTTCCCAACAACAGATTATGTTGTTTCACCACCAAATTGCCTCAATCCATCCAATTGGATCACGATGCTCATTGGGAAGTGGGTTTGGTAGAAATCATTCATCCTACGCAAATCATGAACATCAACAAAACTCAAAACACAATCGTCGTGCAAATCTTGAACAAAAATATACAAGATGAATTAGAAAAAAACGATCCTAAAATCTGGGAAGGAGACAAAAAAAATCCAGACATGAAGGGAGCATTCAAAAAGTTTTCAGATCCAAAAAAAGAAAAAGATTCTGACATAAGGGTCTTTGGGCATTATACCCTGAGAATTCCTACGGGGTATTATTTGAGTAGCCGACATTTGTGGGACACCCTTGAGTCCACCATTGAAAAGCAATTTGATAAAGCCTTGGAAAAAAACCAAAAACATGTACAAATCGGTTTCAATGAGGTGGCACGCCGTTTCCACATATAATTTGCTATGTTGGATAAAGCTAATGGTGAATACATTGACGACAAAACTGCTAAAGAAAGAAACATACCCTCCGAGGAGAGAAGATTCATGAGCATCGAATTTTCTTCTGGATTGTATGCCATTTTGGGTGGAAATAAAAAGTATACCAATCGAAACATCTCAACTGACATAGAATCCGCAGATGCTTTTAAACACCCTTTGGAATTGAACATAGGACTGAATTTAATGTTTGTGTACTCCGATGTGGTAGAGTACAACGTGGTGGGACACACATCTGCTCCCTTACTAAGAGTCATTCCTTTCAAAGTGGATACTGCTGCTGGTGCGTACGAAGAAGGTGGAAACACGTTTCACGTTCACCGTGAATTTGTACATCCTCATTATCTTCCAGTCAGTAAATCGTATTTTGACAGTGTCCACATTAGTATAAAAGGAGATTTGGGACAAGATGTACCATTCATTGACCAAGGAAAAGTCACGGTGAAACTACATTTTCGAAAAAAACAAGTTCTCTAACGAATTGTAACATCCAAAAAAAATGTATCCAGTGTACCGAGGAGTGGCTCGACAACGAGGACATGGTTTAGGAGATATGTTAAAATCGGCTTTTCGGACGGTAGGTCCTATTTTGAAACCGATGGTAACTCGAGGATTTCATGCCTTAAAAAATGCTGCTTTGACACAAGGGAAAGAATTTTTGCAAAATGTCCTCATCGACAAACAAAATCCGAAAGAAGCTTTTATGAGAGCAGGCAAAAATGTGTTGATGACCACTGGTAAAGATCTTTTAGGTCTCCGAGAAAATCCTATAAATACGCTTCACGCTTCAGGCTCTGGCATTACTTCACAGCAGCAAGGACAAGGTAGAAAGAGACGACGACGACATCGAAATCCTTTCAAAGTTCATAAAAGACCACACGGTAGTAGTTCCAGAAAGAATAGGAAAAGAAGAAGAACTGGTAGAGAATTAGACGTGTTTGATTATTAAACTGTGAAAATGATGCACCGAGATTCTTGCGAATGTACCAAGTCAGAACTGGATATGTTTACCATGCCTCCCACCATGATGACGATGCAAGAATCCTCAATGGGTGGAATTTCATCCTGTATCGTCTTTGTCGGATTCAGCTCCTATCGAATTTGAAATCAAAGGACAAACCGAAGATTACATCGATCTGAATGACAGCTACTTGTTCCTGAAACTCAAAGTGATCAAAACGGCGGACAGCAGCCTTCCTGATGGCAATTCCAGAGTCGCTCCCGTCAATAATTTCTTTCATTCTTTGTTCAGTGGAGTAGATTTGTACTTGAATAACAAACTGATCAGCAGCAGTTTGGATACTTACCCTTACCGTGCTTACTTGGAAAATCTCTTGACGTATGGAAAAGAAGCCAAGAACACTCATCTGGATGCTTCAGTGGTCTGGAAACCTGACACCGCAGGAGAGAATACCTTCAACGACACAGAGGTGTCAGTACCGGCCAGGATTGAGGGTGCTGATTTTGATCATGCAAGAATATCTCCAGCAGAGCCGCACAATGTGGGATTTAACGACCGTCGAAAGAAAATCAGAGGGCACAGTTTAGAATTGATGGATCGTTTACATTTGGACATGTGGTTGCAAGACAAGTATTTGTTGAACGGAGTAGATGTACGCCTGAGACTGAATCGCAGTAGTGCCGCTTTCCATTTGATGGCTAATGCTAACGAGTGGAAAACTGTCATCCAAGAAGCCAAACTTTATGTGCGACGTGTAGAAGTCTTACCCAAAGTAGCCAACGACATCAGTCAATCCTTGAGCAGAACCACTGCTAAGTATCCTCTTAGACGTGTGGAAGTGAAAACCTTTACTGTGGCCGCTGGACTCCGATCCATAGTCGAAGATCACATCTTCCAAGGGCAGCTCCCCAAACGTTTGCTGCTTGGTATGATCAGAAATTCAGCCTTCAACGGAGTCCACGATCAGAATCCGTTCCAGTTTCAGCACTTCAACGTCTCCAAGATAGAAGTCAGTCGAGATGGCAAGACCTTGTGTACCAGACCTTTTGAACCTGACTTTAGCGTCAACGCAAAAAATTACTTACGATCTTACTTGACCCTGTATGAAGCCACAGGACAGTTAGGTACCAACACCAGCCACGGCATTACGTACGAGGATTATGCAGGAGGGTATGCCTTGTGGGGTTTTGATTTCACTCCGGACCAAGGCAGCGATGAAGAACATTTCCACCCTATAAAATCAGGCCCCCTTCGAGTGGAACTTCAGTTTGCAAATCCTCTACCTGAGACAGTGAACGTCGTCTTGTATGCAGAATATGATAACACTCTAGAAATCAACAGCTTGAGAAAAGTGATTCTAGACTATTAGAAGAAGAAGAAAAGATGCAGCACGAAGAAGAACCTATGGAGATAGATGAGGGATTCTGTGAAGTGAATCATTCAGAACCTAGAATAGAAGAAGAAAAAGAAGAAGAAGAAAACCATTCCATTCCTGTGTTTACTGGATTTATGGCTTCTCGATGGCCAGAACACGAAAAACAGTTAGTGACCTGTTATGCTCAGGAATTGAGTCCAATCATTAACAGTCTGATTAAAGAACAATGTTATGGATGTCAAACCGATCATCCCAGTCAGATACAACACGACAAATGTATGATGATGACAGGTGAAGAAAAATTGGATGAATATTTGGAAACGGCCTGGTCACAACTCTCAGATGAACACGTGTTGAAACAATGGTATAAAGTCTTGCAGACTTCTTCTTTTCCTCCACTTACTTCTCAGGAGATCAAACGGATCGAAGGACTCATTCATCAGAGTGCAGAAACTATCCGACGTGAATATTCGTGGAATTACAAGACAGATTCATTCAAGAATAAAGTCAGGTGTGAATTGATAGTGAGTTATTTCCATTGTTGAAGAAAAAAAAAAGAAAAAATGGATACCAGGGAACTTCATTACTTATTGAATCGTAGTTCCTATACTTCTTCTTGGAATCCTGTGGTATGTGCTAAAGATGAACTACCTCATCGTAAACCAAAAAACGTTCATGCCTATGCCATCAATACTGACGACAGTCATCTACCAGGAACCCATTGGATTGCCGTGTACTTTCCCAACGATCACTGTGTGGAATATTTTGATTCTTATGGATTACCTCCTTTGGAAAAAGACATTATCGAGTTTATGAGAAGAAATGCCGTCTCGACTCGATTCAATAATGTGAGACTACAAGGATCAGATTCTATGGTGTGTGGACAATATTGTGTTCATTATCTTCATCAACGTAGTCTTGGATATTCCTTAGAACATTTACTGACTTATTTTGATAGTGACTATGTTCGAAACGATGCTAAAGTACAACAATGGTTTTGTCAACGTTATGGTTATCTCTTGTCTTTAGCTCACAATCGTAGTGTACATCAAAATGATGATGTCGATGTAGAAAGATTAACATTTACTGTACCTTCCCAACGTTGTCAACCTTGTAAATATGTTCCTGTTTGAAAAAATTTCTTTGTTAAATGGTTAGTTTTTTATTGTTAGAATAGTTCTTGTTGAATAAAAACAATTTTGTGAATTGTTGAAAAAAAAAGAATGGTGTTGTGTGGTTTTTTTGATTGAATTTGAAAAAAAATAATGAATATGTTCTTTTCTCTCTCTCTTTCTATCGATCTAAAACCTCTATCTATGACCTCCCTGTCGATCTGAAAAAAAAACCTTACCATGTTTTCCATCGCGTCCGCGCGTTAAGCATATAAGGCGGTTCACTGGCCAGTGTAGTCATTCTCGTTGACTCGTCAAGATCTCAACAGTTCCAAGAAGAAAAAGAAGAAGAAGATGGCTGCCACCAAGATTACAAAGCTGAATGAAGCTATGGTGAACATAATGAGGGTGAAGAATCATTTGATGGAGACCAACCCAGAGAGAAAGACGATGACGTTCATTCAAATGGCTCATGATCTAGTAGAAGAGGTCCTGAGAGAAGAAATACTTAGAGAAAGAACAGAATGGGAAGCAGCACAACGCCTACAGCAGCAGCAGCAGCAACAAAGACAGCAACAGCAGCAACAGCAACAACTTATGCAGCAGCAGCAGCAATCCAGCAAACTATTTGACGGTGAAGTCCAATGCAAGATTGACTGCGAGGAATTTGCTTTCTCTTTCACCCGAAAGAGACCTGCCTGTCTGAAAGCGGTAAGACCTACTATCGCTAAACGTGGCCGACCTGCTGGAGCTGCTACTGCCACGGCCACATCCATCTTAAGAAGTTAAAAAAACATAACTTCTTAAACCCAACGGCCCTTCTTAGGGCCACCCAATCTCTAGAAAAAGATTACTACTCTCTAATATTGCCAAAATATCTATAAGTGTGTGTTTTATATATATGTTTGTAATGTTTTTGTGATAGTCTACCCCTCAGACAAAAAAACCCTTCTCCCCTTATATGATTTGTGTGGTGTGTGATTGATATATAAAAAATTCCCTTCCCAAAAAAATGTAGATAGTGTGTTTGTGTGTTTTTGATTTGTTTTTAAAAAAATTTATCTTATTTAAAAAATTGGATTAATGTGTAAGTTTTTTTAACAAAAATTTAGGGATGGTATGGTGTGTAGGTTTTTGATTTTTTTATCAAAAGTAGTTTCTTTTAGGTCCGCGCTTTTTTTAGACTCAGGGGTCATGGAGTGTAAACTCCGCGAAGCCATGAATGACGTAGAAAGAATGACGTCAGACGCAGGGGGTAGTGGGGTGATGTTTTTTTTTTTTTTTTTTTTTTTAGGTGTAAGGGATGTTTTCCTTCACGTCCGCGCTTCTAGTATATTAAAACCACGTCTTCACCGGTTAAGCTACTCCGTTTATTCAACAGAATGAACAGCTTAAGAAACCTACGCCAGATTAAGCAAATCTTGGATGTGGTATCACACCTCATCCAAGATATGATAAAGAAAGAAGAAGAGAAGAGGGAGAGTAAAATCCCGATCAGAGCCCACCCCATGATGGAAGAGGAGTGGGAGTCTGAAGCAGACCATCCTCCCTTCTTTTTAAAAACCACAAAAGAAGAAACATGGAGGGGGAACTGCCCTGCATGCAGGGCAAAGCCAGGGAGGTGCCCCCACCTCTAAAATAAAAACTCTTCAACAAAAATCCAACGGTCCTTACCAGGACCACCCTTTATCAAGAAAGATTAATTATTCCCACACCCTGTAGAGACCCACGCCATGTTAAACTCCCGTTTTTCCCTGTAGAGGTCCTCCGCCATCTTTTTCCCTGTAGTGCCCCCATTTTCCCTGTAGAGGCCATCCGCCATCTTTTTCCCCCAAGTGCCACCATTTTCCCTGTAGAGGCCCTCCGCCATCTTTTTCCCCCAAGTGCCCACAAAAAATTTTTCCCTCAATACCCCCCACCTACTACTAGTACACCAGACATCAAGCTACAACCTGAGGTTTGATGGAGGGTGCATAAGCTAGTAGTCACTAATGAGAGAACATAATGAGTACACCAGGAATGAAACTACAGCTTGTGGTCAGATGGAATTGCAAAAACTAGTGTATTGCTAATGAGCGAACATACTTAGTACACCAGGCATCAAGCTACAGCCTGAGGTTAGATACTGAGTGCATAAGAACATTAGGGGCAGTATGTGACAGGTGGTTTGGGGTAACATAGGACAAGGAATGTGTGTGGAATAAAAAAGGGAGGTGCATGTGGCGGAATATAAGACTTGCCGTACGGCGTGGAATTATATACCAAAATCAAAAATAACGCCCCCTCCCACCGTTAAATTCGCCTTTGTGTGTAATGTCGTGCAACTCCTCCTACGTTGTTCAAAATAGGGACTTGAAACTGTATGCTGTAATTGGGGTGGGTAGTTCATCTATAAATGTGCACAACGGTTTTACAATTTTGATTCATTACCTGGAGCTGGGACTTGGGGTGATATCCTGAGGGATGCGTGTGATAAGTCAAATATCAGATGAATTTAGAATGAAATCCTTAAGTCATGCCCACGGGAGATACAGGTCTGTTCTAAGGGCCATGCTTTTGAATCTTTTGAGATCCCTACCTATTATTAACTTCTTTTATTACATAGGAAACAACTTCCGTGTAGTGTATTTGGTCTACTGGTTTAAAAGTGTCCCTCGATAACACTCTTATTTCCAAGTAATTTCCTCAGTTTGAGTCAAAAGATAAGTAAATAACTGAGTGTGAAGTTTCTACAGAGGAACTACTTTTAATCAGACAGTAATAAATTGATACAATCAGGAATAAAAGAGTATACAAGAAAACAAAAATATACATATTATCATTTCTGTTCAAAAATCTTGACATGCTTTCTGGTATTTTTTTCCCTTTTTTTTTGTTTTACATAATATCAATGCACTCCATCTAAACTTCAGTTTGAAACTGGATGAAATGCACAGAACGAGTGACAATTGTGTCCCAGTCATGGATGAAAGATATGTTATCAGCATTAATCCAGCTTTAAACAGATATCCAGAAGGATCCTTTGATGGAAGGGTAAGTCTAAGTCCCAGAGGGGTGTGGGATTGGGTTGGGGTTTCGTAAACTTATAGAGCTGTCTAATGTTCATCCAATGTAGAATCCTAAGTACCAAAGTTATTAGTGTGTAAGTTAATAATAACCAAAAATAAATATTATTTATTTATTTAGTAACACTTTACACTCTATTGAAGCTTATATGAACTGGCTATGATTCACTGCGTCATAGCTTCAGAGCACCTCAAATCGGACCAGGTCTGGGTCTATCTATCTATCCATTCTTCTACCTACCTACTGATCATTTGTCCATCTGTCTCTAGGTATTTGTTTCTCTGTCTCCTTTATTCATATACAGACACCAGCAGGAAATTGAAATCCCATGTCAGGTTTTCAAGACCTTTTGCAATTGTATGGCACTTGATTTAATTTCCAGTTACACTTGCTAATGTCATATTTAAAAAAAGTACAATGCAAACAATAAGTCTATATTTAAGTTACCATATTTATATTATTTAGTCTATCCAACACTATTAGTCGATCAGTCTTCTTATTTGTTCATATCTATATATCTATATGTCTGTCTGTCTTCATGTTTCTTATTCTGTCTCTCTGACCTATATAAGTATTTTTATGTGTTTTTGTTGTATGTTCCACTTGATTCATGTAATAATTAATGAAGATTACGACAACTTCATTGAAGTCAATGAATTATAATTACCATATACAGGACCAAGGACTAGATGGCGGTTATATGCAAGTACAGGACAGCGGTAGGCACAACAGTGATTCAGACTACGATTACATTCATCCTCCGCGTCCTGAGGTATATATATATATATATATATATATATATATATATATATATATATATATATATATATATATATAATCATATCAAAGCTTAAAGCAAATCTTAATAGAAAGATGTCACATATAATCTTGATACAAGAAGCTTTACAAACATATTTTCGCACTCATTTTTTGAGCATCTACCTCTGGATTCTTGTTTTGAAATATCAAACCTTGATGCTACGTGGAACTTTTTACAGTCTGTATTGAAATGTCAAACCTTGCTGTTACAGACCCTTTTCTAGTATTAATATGAAGGTTATAAAATTTAGCATTTACTTTGCATGTGGAAACAAGACATTTTAATAATTGTTAGTGGAACATCAACTGAAGTCTACATAAGGAACGAAGGGAATCCACCATTGTTTGCATTGTAGTATAATTATATGTGTAAACTGCTTTTATACCGTTGTTAAAATCAAACCCTGATATATATATAATCATAAAGCGGTTACTATAACATATATCTATACAAGCTATTGGAAGAAAAAAAATATTCCACCTTGTGTAACTCCAGTTTTGTTACAAACCATAATAATATTCTACCCTGCACTTCAGTATTGCTACAAACAATAATCATATTCCAATTGTGTAACTCAAGTCTTGTTACATACCATACTATTTCATCTTGTGTAACTCCAGTCTTGCTACAAACAATAACAATATTCTACCTTGTGTAACTCCAGTCTTGCTACAAAGAATAATATTATTCCACCTTGTGTAACTCCAGTCTTGCTACAAAAACAATATTACACATTGTGTAACTGCAGTCTGCCTTGTTACATACCATAATAATATTCCACCTTGTATAACTCCAATGTTGCTACAAAGAATAATATTATTCCACATTGTGTAAGTCCAGTCATGTACAAACGATAATAATTTTCCATTCTGTATAACTCCTGTCATGCTACAAACCATAATAAATATTCCACCTTGTATAACTCCAGTGTTGCTACAAAGAATAATATTATTCCACCTTCCTTGTCTTACTCCAGACATGCTACCAGCCATAATAATATTCCATCCTGTGTAACTCCAGTCATGTTACAAACCATAATGATATTCCACCTTGTATTATTATTATTATTATTATTATTATTATTATTATTATTATTATTATTATTATTATTATTATTATTATTATTATTTCAGATTGGGTCAAGTGAGAGCGCTACTTGATTAAATCATATACAGCTAGCAATTATACATTAGTTAAGTGTAACCGGCTGACTTAAATGAAAAGTGTTCAAACAATATCATCAAAAAAAGAGGACAATACTATGCGAATTATGCAATGTTACGCTAAGTGCAAATCGTTGGCGGAACACGATGAGAGAGTAAGAGCCCGATGGATCAAACTCTTTCCTGTGTCTTCTTGCAAACTTGTTGCACGCAGACTGTGTATATAATCTTTGTTCTTATAAAATCACTCAACATATCGATTTATTATATATTGATCTTCCATACTTTAAAACAAGCAAAGTAACTCGTGCTACTGTTCGCATGTTTGCGTACAGTTTACGTCACAAAAATACACGCCTCAAGCAATCGGTAAGTTAAAAGACTCAGTAGATATAAAAATTGAATCATCACTCTAAATTATTTAAAAAAGGAGACATTGACACGAGTTCGTCTTCTGCAAAACACGTCATTTTTTCTTCTTCAAAATGAAAGTACACTAATGAATAGGGAAATATACCTTTTATTATTATTACAAACACGATATTGAACTCTTGTATAGTTAAAACTATACAGCCTGTCCTTTTACCATAAATTATTGAAATATATGAGTAGATGAGTTTTGAAATTTACACACGACAAAAAGTCAATAATGTATTAAATGTCTGGATGTGATTGAAACTTTTTGCTATAAATCTCAATCGTCGCCGCTACGATTACATAAATCGGATGAGCACTGTATTACGTTGTTGTTTCCAAATGTCTTACATCATTTTTGTTTGAAAGACTTGTCAACTTGGCGAAGGGAAATGACGCGATATATGTTGAACGAATGAATTTAGGCAGCATTTGTAGCTTTTTAGATACAGCTTGTTATTTTTTAGAACATGAAAATATAATAACTTCTAATAGTGCTGTCACTACAAGTTATGCAAATATGTTTAACATGAAAATGTAATAACTTTTAATGCTGTCAATACAAGTATATAAAAGTCATGTTTAACAGAAAATATAACTTCTAACGCTAATACTTCAAGCAAATACAATAATGTTTACCACGAAAATGTAACAGCTTGAAATGTTGTCACTACAAGTATATACAAAATCATGTTTGACACGAAAATGTAATAACATTTAATGATGTCACTAGTAGTATATACAAATCATGTTTAATACGAAAAAGTACTAAATTCTAATGAAGTAAATACACGTATATACAATCATGTTTAGCATGAAAATGTAATAACTTTTAATGCTGTCGCTATAGGTATATATAAATCATGTTTGACATGAAAATGTAATAACTCTAATGCTGTCGCTATAGGTATATGAAAATCATGTTTAGCATGAAAATGTAATAACTTTTAATGCTGTCGCTATAGGTATATACAAATCATGTTTGACATGAAAATGTAATAACTTTTAATGCTGTCGCTATAGGTATATATAAATCATGTTTGACATGAAAATGTAATAACTTTTAATGCTGTCGCTATAGGTATATACAAATAATGTTTGACGTGAAAATGTAATAACTTTTAATGCTGTCGCTATAGGTATATATAAATCATGTTTGACATGAAAATGTAATAACTTTTAATGCTGTCGCTATAGGTATATATAAATCATGTTTGACATGAAAATGTAATAACTTCTATAGTATTAGCTTACATTCCGGTTTGTTTGCATCCCCCCCCCCCCACACACACCGATTTTAAAAACGAAAAGCGTCAAGGATATATGCACAAAACGTAGTCATTTTATTCATCAATTTATAATTTATAATCTGATTTTCGCCCGGTTGCCCCTTACATTGTTATCTTGTTCGCGTTTGAAACAAAACGGACGCTGTCGTTGTCCTTTTCCGGTTTCTAGACCAGTCCATTTTCATGGCAAACTCTCGTCTGCATTCAATATTTGCAATATATAGTTTTAATATTTCTAAAAAGAACTGAACAAAATAATAAAGTGTAACTCTTACATACACGTGTTTTAAGGGATGTAACTCCCAGAGTTTCGGATATTTAAGGAAATAGTCAGAGCTTATCGAAGACGGCGAACTACTTCACATCTGTTGTCTGAAAAAAAAAATAGACTGGCCCGTGCAAATATGCCGCCGTGTTAATAAAGAAACTTCCGTTTGGTATGAAACGCGCAGAAGATGACAGTGTTAGGCATCCCCTTCTTTTGTGAGTTTACAGTTGTCAAGCATGATATATGAGCTCTTTGTCCAGAGAGAGAGAGAGAGAGACAGAGAGAGAGAGAGAGACAGAGAGAGAGAGAGAGGCACGTACAAATGTTCATATATATATATATATATATATATATATATATATATATCAGATGTTAATCGGTCTACCTTTCTCTGTGTATCTCAGAACCTTAAGAAACTTCTCAACTTGAATGCACTCAGCATAAATATGAAAATGCACATGTTTCGCAAACACTAATCGTAGAATTCTGAATTTTAATATACTAAACATAATATTCCATCTTAGAAAAGTATATATATATATATATATATATATATATATATATATATATATATATGCATACATTACACCTTGAAATTACTTATGCCTTCTCTTGATCTGAAACAGACACTTATGCAAGGTAAAAGTGTTATGTTCATTAATGACAATTCACTGTAATCACCAGGAAATATTGTAAGCGAATACAGAGAGATGTCTTTATTTTATGTACTGTTTGCAGATGACTTAGTTTTTATTTGGAAAGTTTTTGTTAGGTAATACAAGTGATAAATGAACTGATTATACGGGCCAATGTTATACTGATTATACCGGTCAATGTTATACTGATTAATCCGGTCAATGTTATACTAATCATACGGGACAATGTTGTACTGATTATACAGGTATATGTTATACTGATTATACAGGCCAATGCTATATGTGGCACATAGTGAGAAAACAAATCAATAACTATGACCTTAAGGATGAAACATAGCAAGAAATGGGTTAAACGTTGAATTACTTCGAATTTATTTCCTCCAGTGACGAGCAATATTCTAAAACGTAACAAACCCTTGCAGATAAAGTTTCAATAAAGTTTCAATAAAGATACACTTCTTTTTTAGGGAAAATCTTGTTTGAATTATGAAGAAAACCTAATATATACTGATGTTTCCTCAAAGCTGTAATTCTAAACTGTTATTGTGGAAGAGTATATTAATGTACTGAAAACTCAAACCGTAGGCTCTCATTCAATATAGAATACGTTTAATATCGTTTCGTTTAGTAATTTTGAGTAGCTATTAGTCTTTGCATTTTGCTTATTCTTATACCCGCATTTATTATTTATAACATTGTTTATATTTTAACGGTATATATTTGTATCCATGTTTTGGGTCTTTCATATTTGCTAACTCATGTTTGAGCTTAATTATATCTTGCAGTGCTTTATTACAAAATATTGAGCATTCTTTTTGTTAATTCAGCCAATTTCTTGCTTATCTATTTTATTATCAGATTTATATGAATAAATTTGCAACTTCAACTAATATCATAACAATTATAAAACAAACACAAACTAATATAAAAGGATACAATTCAGTCTAGGTAACAGTATTTAGTTACAGTGCAACTAGCGTGTGAATATAACGCATATTTAACTTCAACTTCATGTATGCCAATGGTGATAAATACTGAAATATGATCGTGACAATTTGTTAAATAGTAAGATAAATTCGATGTGTAGTTGTCAATAACAAAATGTAGGATGTGTAAAATGTAAGTGAAATTATTTGAGAAAGATAATACAAAATTCCAATGTGATTGTTTCACTTCATAACAATAACAACAGCATGATTTTCTAATGAATACGTAAGAAGCATGCCATTAGTGTATTAGAGTTTTATTTATATGTTCATTATGATATTAAACGGATTAAAAATTCTCAATGGTCAGATTTTGTCCTTTTAACAATTCTGTTTCAGTTCATTTTTTACATGGATGCGGTTGTAAAATTACTAGTTCTGATTGAAAGTTGTAATTATATTTTCCTCTTCATGATCATTTTTTTACAAGATAAATTATAATGTCAGTATAAACTACTAGTGAAAAGAACCGAAATATTTGTTTCTTTAATTAAAAGCATATGTATGTTAGCTGAAATATCTCGATATAACGTCAAGCCACAATTTCTGTTCCCAAATTAATAGTTTCGTTGATACTACGGTTCAATAAGAAATCATACGTATAAGATAATAGTGTTTACGAATGAAAAAGTGGAACTTTTCTATGGTGAACTGTGAGTATTAGTTATACAAGTGTATCTATGGGGAACTGTGAGTATTAGTTATAAACGTGCATCTATGGGGACCTGTGAGTATTAGTTATAAAAGTGTATCTATGGGGACCTGTGAGTATTAGTTATAAAAGTGTATCTATGGGGACCTGTGAGCATTAGGTATAAAAAGTTATATATGTATTATCAGCAGACCTAGTACAAGCATACTACTAGTTTTAATTCTGAAATAAAAACACAAACACAAATAGTGGGATAATCTTGGCTATGGATTCAGAAAACCCAGTAGTTTGATACCGTAGATCCTAGGAGATGAACCGACACTCCTACAATAAGGAAACTGTGTATGCCAGCGTCCCTTTTGAGCCAAAGGTGAGGAGTCCACCTATGTCCGACTGGTGGGAAAGCATCAGATATGGGCTCTGCAGTTGATTACCCAAGCAGCCCAAACCCCTGCCTCCACGGTTGCTCTTTCTTAAGACTTACACACGTAGGCAAACTCTTGTAGCGCAGGTAGAGTAGACCCCACTGGCGACAAGTTTATACCCGTTTTTCCATATCAATTCTTGCCACCTAATGCACACTAAGTAGGATTGTATGCTGGTTCGAGACAGTTAATTTCCATGATCCATAGTCGCCTCCATGGATCAAACCAATAAAGTGGTCTTACATTGTTTGCCCCCTGGTAATTGTTGATCAATGCTAACATTTAATATAAGGTTTAAATGTGTCCATCTGTATACAGTTACAATCTGCTGAAGCAAGTCATATGACAAATTCTTTCAACGCACAAAAACTCGGGAAAGGTATGTTCATGTGTATATAGCACTAGCTATATGATAACCTGATGTGGGGTTTCCCTATAGCCCAGACTGCACCGTAATTTTCTGTAGTTTGAAGCATCACGCTCCTCCTCAACATTGGGTGACAGGTGACTGAAATTAGTAAATAGATGCGTTTCACGTGCTTTTTATCACTGGATCTGAATCAGGTATACGATTACACGTAAAAGGGTGATAACTGCAGAGGTTTATATTATACATTGTAAGCTGAGTTAATCCCATCTTCCATAACATGACTTCACAAATATACAAAATAGTTTATATGTAAGCTTTAGGTATTCTCGAGAACGTACAATATTTTCTTTGTCTACGCTATATTAAATCCAATTAGCATTAATCTGATAATTGCTATTATCAGTAGACGCAGTACAAACCTACTACTAGTATTAATTCTGAAATAACAACATCAACTCAATTAGTGGGATAATCTGGTCACAGCCCCAGGAAACCAAATAGTTTAATACCGTAGATCCCGGAGACGAACTGATACGCCGACACTAAGGTAACCGAGCATGTCAAAGATGACTACTCCGCCTAGGCCCCACGAGTCGGCAAAATACTACGTCTGCAACTGAATACCCATGCCAGACCAAACCACCTACCTCGTCAGTTACTCTTTATTGAGACTTACATGGGTAGTCAGACTCCCTTCTGGAAGGAGAGGTATAGTGGGCCCCTCTGGTGACAGGAGGAGAGCATTGGGTTGTATGCAGGCATGAGCCAGTTGAGTTCCATGATTCATCGTCGTCCCCCCGAATCAAACCAATCCAGTGGGTTTACACTCTTCGCCATCTGCCACATGAGTGGGTCTATGGGTTATAGACCTATAGTGCTTTAACTCACCGCAAATAATTCAGTGAAAGGGTTATATTTTATTTCGTTGTTGTACATTATCAATGTCCTGAACAAACCAGTTCTGAAGCTTACACCTGGAAACGTTTTTGTTATTACAATGATTATTACAAAACAACATTTTCAGATAGTAAACTACCACTTAATTTGGCTTCAGCCATTAAATAAATAAAAATTATACCTTCTTGACGTTCTGTGGAAATTGGTTGGCATTTCTAGTAAAAAAAAAGATGATCTCTGTCTATGCCTGTATCATTTTGAGTATCTTAGGATCAATAATTTGTATAACTTTTAACTCGTCACCAATGTAAATAAAGCTAGAAAATGTATTTTATTAATGTTTAGGTACCATGGAAATTTGTGGTGCATTACAGTGAGGGTGGGTGGGGTAGAGTGAAAAAGGATCCTATGTTAAATTTACAAATGACGCACCTATTTAGCCCATTAGTATCGTATTGGCAGAGCTTTGACAATTGATAGAGTTACTGTAAAACGGTAAATTTCCCCTTAAAATCTTGTTAAGTCTAATTGATCTCAACAAATTGAACTGTTAACCCATATATTGTCCCTCCACCCATTGGTTATTAAAGGCAGGCATTGTGTATAGTACATACAAAGTATATTCAAAAGGTGAAAATACAAGTCAAAGCATCTGGAATATGTCGCATGCGTTAAATTGTAATGATTCGTTAGGAATTATGCATATAATATTCAGGTACCGTATTTCTTCCATGTCTTAATAATAGTAAAGCCCGTTATTCCTGCATCAAATTTTGCTGATTTTGGAATTATATTTTACTTCTGTTAATTGCTCATCCCTAATTATTAGCCATTATTGATAATCTGAAACACAATTGTGAAGTCAATGAATGTCATACACTCCTCACATTATAATTTATGGCAAAACGTATTAAATAATTTTAAAGCGCGATATTGTATCAAATATACTCATCTTTCCCTGTATAGCTGATTAGTATGCACTAAGATCATTTTACTCTTTAAAATGGCGTCATCTGCTACAGTACCACGGATAGCATCAGTTACACACAGGGTTGCGGCTACTGCAAATGTACTTATATAGCTAGCTGTGATACTAGCAAAAGGGTCAGCTTAGGCACTGTACAAGTCGATCAAAAAGTATAATACCAGATCAAAAGAAATGTATATTAATACCTGTTTCCAAACAGTAATAATCTCATGGTAAACCAAACAGTTAAAAAAAAATCTCACATCTTATTTGTCTGGAGCTATTACTTCCTTATTCATTTACTTTGATAAAAGCATGCCCATCCACTGCACACGTGAATGACACCAGTAGTCAGTGTTTGAAACTAGGAAATCTTGTTAATCTAAACAGATATGTATCAGCTGGAACTTTTACAGCCACAATTTACAGTTTTTCTTTAGTATTGATGGAACTTAGTCATGCACGTAGTGTATGCAGTGATATACTGTAAGATCATGAAAAACCAGTTAAAATGCATTACTTCTATGTAGCCTATGCTGGAAAACTTAATACTACGATAATACTATTATGCATTGTCATATATTGCAAAAGCGGCTGTTTGTAAAACCCACCATGAAACCAAAAAACAAATCAAACAGGCAGTTCTGCTGTGCAGAATAAGCTCAATCGTAACGTAAACAAGCTTTAGTTCCCCCTCTCTACATACCTATCAACTCTAAGCTTTAGGTACCCCTCTCTAAATAACTATCAACACCAAGCTTTACGTCCCCCATCTCTAAATATCAATCAACCCCAATCTTTAGTTCCCACTCTCTACATTTTTACCAACCTCAAGCTTTAGTTCACCCTCTCTACATTCCTATCAAACCCAGCTCAAGTTTCCTATTAGTGGGTGAACACTCCAACGCTTGGCGAATTCTGCTTCGCAATGATAGGAAGAGCCGACATCGAAGGATCAAAAAGCAACGTCGCTATGAACGCTTGGCTGCCACAAGCCAGTTATCCCTATGGTAACTTTTCTGACACCTCTTGCTTAAAACTCCTGAAGTCAAAAGAATCGATAGGCCACGCTTTCACGGTCTATATTCGCACTGAAAATCAAACTCAAGTGATCTTTTGCCTTTTGCTCCACGCGAGGTTTCCGTCCTCGCTGAGCTCACCTTAGGACACCTGCGTTACCTTTTGACAGATGTACCGCCCCATTCAAACTCTCCACCTGACACTGTCTTCAGAGTGGATTGCTTGCAGCCGCGGAGGGCCACGGGCTTGCAATTCCAGAATCCAGAGGCTGGTACCCAGCTCTCCGCTTCACTGAATAAGTAAAGAAACGATGAAAATAGTGATATTTCATTTATGGTTTTGACGGCTCCAACTTATGCTACACCTTTCATGTCTCTTCACAAAGTTGGACTAGAGTCAAGCGCCTCTCGCATTTCAGGAAAAAGTTATTTGGTCAGAGTGATGAGATGGTCTTTTTTTTTTAAAAAAAAAAAACAACAAAAAAACAAAAAAACAAACAGAAAAACCTTGGAACCAGCTACACTGTTCGATAGAGTCTGCTCCAATTATATTGTGTGCCGACTTTGGAATAGTAATTATTATTAGATCCATTTTTTAAATAAATTAATCAGATTCAAACATTTGAAAATAAAATCGTCTGATTTGATTACGACGTTCTTTGGGTAAGTCAGAGACAGTCAGATGCTTTCAGACGATTTTATACCAGATCATATCAGGTCGAGGGGGCATCAGAAGACGCGAAATTTAATCATCTATCTAACTGTGCAAAAATATCTCCAATGAGATTCCAACTGTTGACGTTATGCACAAAAACACCATTTTCAGATGATTTTCACAGCATGTCAGATGTTTCAGAAATTTGTATAAACAGACCATTTGCACAATTATCGAGATACAACATCGGTGTAGGTATCAAAAGAAGCGCAGTTCAATTCACGTACGTGGGTGTGCTCGGATTGAAAAAAATAGATACATATTTGGTAAAAAATATCATATAAACAATATGTTAAGAATCATACTATTTTCATTCACACCTTCATTCCTAATGTCGGGCGTTGCCATACAATACAGTTTCCCAAGCTTCACACAAATCAATTACTCTAAAAACCGTATATTCCAATACGGTCCTACGGGTATATTTGGAAAACTAGCAATTGTATTAGGGTATCATGATACGAGCAATTGAAAGACCTTTCCGTGGGTGGGTGTCGATTACAAATATGAATATATTTAGTGACAATATTGTCCACAATATCGTGCCATAATTGGTCAGCCGAATGTCGGGCTATCTCGACATTTCAGAGGTTGTGATCAGCTTATTCCTTATATTCATATAGGGTCCCATCGCCTTATTTAGATAGTTATCACGTGTTAGTGGGTATAATAATACACCCAATTGAAAGACCTTTCCGTGGGTGGGTTCGGATTATATATATATATATATATATATATATATATATATATATATATATATATATATATATATATATATATATATATATAGTGAAAATATTGTCTAAAAAATCTTCGCGCAATTGGCCACCATTATGAAGCCGATAGAGATATCACGTGTTAGTGGGTATCATAACGGATAGAGATATCACGTGTTAGATGGGTTCCGTTTATATATATATATATATATATATATATATATATATATATATATATATATATATATATATATATATATATATATAGTGAAAATATTGTCAAAATATCGGCGCAAACTTGGTCAGCATTGTCAAGCCGAATGTCAGGTATAAACAGATATGGTCCCACAATAGATAGCACGTGTTAGTGGGTATCATAATACGCTCAATTAAAATACATTTCCGTGGGTGGGTTCTGATTAGACAACATTGTCCAAAATATCTTCGCATAATTGGTCAGCATTGTCAAGCAAAAAGACCTTTTTTTACCGTATATTTAGATACAATCCTAACAGCTTATCGGCACATCTATCACGTGTATTTGGGTATCATAATACGCGCAATTAAAAGACCTTTCAGTGGGCGGGTTCAGATTAGAAATATGAATATATTTAGTGACAATATTGTCCAAAATATCTTCGCATAATTGGTCAGCATTGTCATGACGAATGTCGGGTTTTGCCGACATTTCAGACGTTGTGTGATTACCTTATTCCTTTTGTACCTTATATTTATATAGGGTCCCATCGCCTTATTTAGATAGCTATCACGTGTTACAAAGTAACTATTTTATTTGACATTTGTATACAGAATGAATGACGTATATAGCGCTATTTATTTGTATTTTTCATACTAACTATATGCGAAATATAAAATAATGCAGTTTGTATTTGTCATAGAGTCGGATATTATAAGAATGTTACCGATTGGGGCTGTTATACCTATAATTGTAACGGACTTTATATTATACGGCGTTGCTCCTCTGAAATGCCGGGATTTCCCGATATTTCAGAAAAATTGCGGTGTGTCAGAATTTCCTCCCCATAAGTAGATGTGCACTTTTGGGGACATTGCAGACGACTGACACTTTTAAGTACGTCCGGAGACCGTCAGATACGGTCGCGCGCTTGTTTGGCAAGATAAGACTGAAAATAAATATAATATTTTAGGCAACGATGTAGATAATGATATACATAGGAAGTGTTGGAGCCCGTCAGAAAAGTACCAGAACGTTGCCCGACTCAGCGAAAATGACTAACTGTTTTAGATATATTAAAACCCTACATATTGATATTTTATTTGTGGCAATCGGTTAGGTTTAAGATTTAAACAATTTATATGTGTATGTGAAAAACTGTATATTCGGATACGGTCCCATCGGCTTATTTAGAAAGCTATCACGTGTTTGTGGGTATCAAAACACGCTCATTTCAAAGACCTTAAATTGGGTGGCTTCGGATAACTTGTACTTGTATATACTCACGGCACTTGTCCGCTATCGGACTCGTGTCAGTATTTAGCCTTAGATGGAGTTTACCACCTATATATAGGCCCAAACTTAGCGCGTTCTAATATTGGAATAGCTATACTTACAAGTCAAACATCGGTAATCGGTTACAATCACTGACTATCCGACTCGGCCAAACAAGGTAACTGTTTTACTTGAGATTTGTCTAAAGAATCAATGACGTATATAGTGCTCATTATGTGTGTCTTTCATACGAACTATACCGGGCTATGAATCAGTAGTACGCGATGTCCCGTAGAAACCCTTGCTGTAACTTAACTGCTTTCTAGAAGTAAAATCTCAGTTTGTATGGTTTTCATATTGATACAGACGACTACGCCATTTATTTCTATGCGAAATGGAAAATAATACAGTTAGTATTTTTCACAGAGTCGGGTATTATCTGAATGTTACCGATTACGGCTGTTATACCTATAATTGTAACTGACATTATATCGTAAGGCGTCGCTCCTCTGAAATGTCGGGATTTCATGACATTTCAGAGGAATTGGGTTGTGCGCTATACTTACAGGTAAAGCATTGGCAATCCGTTACAATCACTGAATACCCGACTCGGCGAAAATTATTTACTGTTTTATTTGACATTTGTCTAAAGAATGAATGACGTAGAAATATTTACAAATATTAAAACCTTACACAGTGATATTTTATTTGTGGCAATCGATTAGGTTTCCGATTTATATAATCAGTGATAGCTGAAAGCTTAAAACATAAGCGATTTCTAGAAGTAAAATAGCAATTTGTATTGTTTTCATATTTGTAAAGAGGACAATGCCATTTATTTCGATGCAAAAAGGAAAATAATACAGTTAGTTCTTTTAATCTTTTAAATTGTCATGATTCTTGCGTTGTCCACCAGTCAAGTCTATCGTGAGAAAACTGACCTCCGCGAACATATTTCGAAACTAATCCCACGTGTGATCGCCAGCGAACCAAGTCCAATGAATCATGCGTGTCAATGCCACGAAATATCATCAACATGTTGCAATTGTCTCTGATTACTTTAGGCACGTGTGCGTATCGTTGAGTCAAATGGATCACATCTGTGTTTTTGTGCCGACCTCGGGAAAATATTCTTGCGGGATTGATTTGTTGTTCAAGCATCACATCGTCGTACACGACAAGATTATTCGTACTCTGATCAAGATCATCAATGGTAGGGGATTCATCGATTGTGAAGAAGAAATCAATGGTTGACGATTAGCTTCTTGGCGACGACTGAAGCGCTTCCGTAAAATCTTTGAGTACACCATCACATGGTTGATCGTCAGCAGACAGCGCAATCACGTACAAGCGATCCCATGTTAACCATCTCATGATCATATTCAACAACAGTTGAGTTTTCCCTGATCCAACCGGACCAATTATTCACGCGCGAACTGAGTTTGGAAGCATGTTACCGTGCTTGGGTGGTCTGCGCGGAAAAGCCAATCGAAGAAAAATCTTTTGATTTTTCTCAAAGCATCTTCAGTGCTTTCCAAATCAGATCTTTTCCCTTTTCGTGATGCCATGTTCAATGTCAATTGTTGTATAATACAATCATGTCTTCATACCGTGTGCGATGCCTCGCAAAAACAAATACTGCAAATCCAACTCGGGTTCAAGCACATAATGGCCGAGCTGCGATTGCTGGAACGTTTGTCAGACCTTCCAGGTCTATTGGTGGAGCTAAATGCTACAGGTCTAAAAAAAATGTATGCGGTGATGTTGCAGCTGCGTTAGCAAATCAACCCGGGACACCGTGGAGTAGATATCTTGGCGAAAAGCACATACCTAGATACAATTACTGTGGGCCTGGAGCACGGCTAGACAAACGACTTGATTCTAACAACCAACCAAAGCCTGAAGAAGAACCCGTAAATCGTGTCGATGTTGCATATTACCGACATGACCTCGCGTGCAAGGCATCAAATGATATCCTTGCGCGTCAACATCCTGATATAAATCTCATCCATGACTTAAACGCAATCAGCCCTACACTCGGAGAACGAATCGCCAGATGGATCATCAAAGGAGCCAAGAAGGCTGAGATTCTCATCGGAGGCTCCGCTTCCGGTGGGCAAAGTCCACTCATTGGAGGTAAAGCACATTGCTATAATAAATATGGAAAATATCTAATACAGTCCTCGCGGTTATTGGAAAGGTGAAACTTCTGTTTAAAAGTTAGCGAGCGCGGCAAAGGTCACACATGGGGTTGGCCAAACAAGCCTTGTGGCAAATTTACCTATCCGCTTCAAGAAAGATTTCCCGTAGATAGTTTGATGTCAAAACACCTAACGAAGTTCACCAAGCGGATATTTGTTTTCCTCCGCATGATCAGGTACGTGAACAACAAGGTCGTTTGCACACATACAAGAACACATTAACCCTTGTAAGTGTTGCCAGTAGATAAAATGAAGCAGAGCCGCTGACGTCTACAAATTTCAGCAAGTGTCGCAAATGCGCTTATTTTGTATTAATACAAGCGGACCGCTAACATGGCCACGGCTGTTGCAAGTGGACCCTGCCAAAGAATTGTTTGAAGCCGTTGCTGCATTGTCAACAACACATAAGGTGCGGGTTCGTGTTGGAAATGTTAACATACATCGCGACCATGATATTGTAGAACGATTTAACCGTACACTTGCGGAACGGTTATTCGGATATCAGTACGCGCGGGAATTATTGATGAATCAGGAAGCGAGGTCTCGCGAGTGGGTAACACGGCTTCGTTCATTTATACAAGCGTCGAATAATGAAACCACACGCACAATTGGATTAAAACCCGCTGAAGCGATTCGACAAGGGACTGTCACCGTTAACTATAAAATGATTCCACAACCACCACCGTTAGACCCACTCTGAAACAATTTTGTTCGGTAGATATATATATATATATATATATATATATATATATATATATATATATATATATATATATATATATATATGCACGGGGGGGGGGAGTTAGAAGGTGGACAACTTCGTGCTACTGACCCGATATGGTCCGTCGATGTATTTACAATATCTGACCGGATTGATACTCCTAGGAACGTTACCATTTGGCGCCGGTCCAACCATGCATGGTAGGCTCGTCCACCAAGTAGAGTAAATTGTGCGAGAAGAATTGCAAGTAGTCGTACCCGCAGATACGGAACTACTGCCAGGGTTTATTCTGAGATCGCAATCGCGTGGTGCCCGTACGTGTAAGTAGTAACATCATCGGAGAAACTCCACCGCTTGGTATCTAGCGGTGACAAACTGATTTTGTGACCACGATACACACCAATTGGATGATGCCGCAACCGGATCAGGTTGGCTGTGTGTGTGAATTCGCGTTGCTCGCGAAGACATTCCACATACATTTCGTAACGTAAATCATTTTGTACAATCACGCGTGAAACTCCTTTCGCCTTCTTGATGTTTCTGGAGCCACCAACCACAATGGAGTACATTTTATGGCGCAGTCCCACGTATTTCTCAATAGGCTTGCCCAAGCACTCATCTTTGATCTTACCAACAACCTTTTTGTTTACTTTGCTGAAAAGTGAATGATCTTTCGGATACTCACTGGTGTAAAATTCATTTACCAGCAATTCCTCATCCACGCCGCGTATACATCATTGGTGATAACATGCATCAACAATGAATCCCTATCAGTGTACAGCATCTTGATGTTGTCGCCGTACCGCGGTTTGATCTTGTCGTAGTAAAACTCGTACGTGATTAGTTTTAGATAAGTCAAGTACTGATGCTCCAACGTCGGTAGGCTTTGTCAGCTTCAGTTTCTAATTTTTAATGTGTACGTCAGAGAGTCCACCATCGAAGATCTTTCGTGACTTGAATGCTGGGTCAACAATAATCCTTCAAAGCTTGTCTTGCTCACTATCACGGACAAAGTCAACACGAATCTGTTTCCGAAGATTCTCCATAGTCTTGCCGAACACAGCCTTGTTCATTAGTTTCAAGAAATCCTTCTCAAACTCGTTGGTTTTCTTTGTCCTCAGATCCGTATTCATTTGAATGTTCGGTGCCATCCAAGCGCTCTGGCGAATCTGTAACGCTCGGAGGACTTGAAACAAGCATAGTATATTCCGTATACTTGCGGCCAGTATCATTGATATTCCAGGACTGATGTGGGACCAACCAATCCTGTGGTACCGACAACGCTTCCGATGCTGGCTGATAATAGTTATGAGCTTTGTGAAGTCTGGATACTCCAGGTCAACTTCATGAAACTACCCTATATCGCTGTTATTGTCGTACTCGTTTATATTAGCTTCCACGGGATCGATCCACTGAAACCCCAAAACAGGCATTGGTTGCATCATCGGCCATTCATAAAGATTGTTGGTACCAAGATGCATGATGTAACTATTTGGGACAGCGGGGTCATATCCGTCCACGTTTGGGTTGTTGGTTTTAGCGTAGCAATGACTCGCCATAGAAATCCCTACACGGA
Organism: Margaritifera margaritifera; assembly: GCA_029931535.1. Classification (NCBI taxonomy): domain Eukaryota; kingdom Metazoa; phylum Mollusca; class Bivalvia; order Unionida; family Margaritiferidae; genus Margaritifera; species Margaritifera margaritifera. The sequence continues at coordinate 1,027,712 of JAQPZY010001076.1, forward strand.
TTCCACGCTCAATAAATAAGTGTTAATCTGTGTCATTGAGAAGCTTCAGTTCTACTTTTTTCCTTGCGAGAAGTTCATCCCAAGCCATTCCCGGTGACGAAAAGTAGTGCGCGGGGTCAAGCTTGTATACATGCATGACTGTATCACAAAATGTCTCAAAGACATCCGCGAGGAGAAGTACATCCGTACGCAGATACAGATCATGATAGTCACCCATGTTTTTACATTTTAATGCGGACCGAAAATTATTTGCGTGTGTGTAGTCGTTCTCGGAAAAACCTTCGCAAGACAATGACGAATGGAATGCCTCGATTGCTGCTAACTGAGTTTCACGAAACTTGTTCCAGTCTCTCATATACTATTAGGTATAGATTCCTTTACGAGTAAGCAGTTTGAACTTCTACATTTCAGTATGGGGAAGCACTACCTCATCAACGAGTAATTGTAAAACAATCATTACCATTCGCTGCAAGGTTGCTCACTAGTTTATCCAGACTGGAATTAAGAAACTGTAACGAATCGATGAATTGCAGTTGTCCCAGCCTAAATGTCACGTACTTTCCCATGTTTTGGGGGATGACACTTATTGGCGCCTTTGATGCTGTGACTACTGCCTACATAATCAGGTGGCCATCATACCCACACAGGTTATGAAGCACCACATGGATTTTTTGTTTTACTTGGATAAATTCGTAAAGGCAGATTGCATGAGCTATGTGTGGCTCTTCTGTATGCACCAGTAATGTGACAGTGATCGCGTACTTTGGCATCAGTACCAAAGGGACCATTACATATCCAGCAATGGGTGGCCGCGGAAAACTCACGAAATTCATGTCTATGGGCTAATAGAGCTGTTGTTTGATACATTCACCGTAACCTCGAGCGATTTAAGAAACACCGCAACTGAGTCCAGAACACGATACAACATTGATGGCTCAGGTTGCTCGTCGCATTTAACAACAGTATAACAAACCCGCATAGTATTTGTTCCGCAAGTGGTGTTGCATTAGTTTGGTTGCTGGAAAGCGAAGCTTCCACTGGAACATTCAGACATTCAAAGTCCGCATAGATGATATACAATACTTTCATTTTTCGTTGCACCGCTGTAAATTTCAGAATATTTTTACCAGGTTCTGGCATAATCGTGCGCTGCGGCTTTTTACTAATTCCACCGCAGTAAAGGTCATGATAAGCGAGCAGTTTGCAACGTTTACATAGAGATTTCCTACCCTCGTTCATGCAATGGCGGTATACCATTCATGGGAAAGTTTTGATCAACACATAATGATACCGCGCCTCTGGACCGTGCAATAATGACAAATCAATATTAAACCGCCTGCATGAGACTTTATCGTGTGTATGTGGGGATAGTCAGATCGTTTGCGATCCTTTGTTCCAAACAAACACATTGACGGCGATGTCAGGATTAAGTCGTTCAAATTTACTGATGTCAGTAATTTATACGGTGAATTCAATGCTACCAAACTTAAGGTTCACCCGGGTGTCGTCGGTTTTTTCGTGTCTGGTCTTGATTATCAATTGATTATCAATTCGGGGATACAACGCAGACAAAAGCGCCGATTCAAAACATCAATTATTATAATGTTTTACATTAATTAATAACAGCTCGCCGCGGATTACGTACTGATGTTGGAATGTAACTCGATCCGCTAACAGAATGTAACGGGGAAGTATGCAGTTGAACTTCCACGTATCTGTCTACAGTCCATCCTGACCCTGTATTGGAGAATTTTTCCAACATATTAAGAATCCTTGCAAAAGCTTTGTCAATTTCATCATTAATGGTCACAGTATCTTTGGGATTTAAAATCACACGAGCACCGCTATGAATCCACGGATTGGTGATTTTTAACGCATCATCATTGTTACGGTTAAGCGGCATAATAAATTTTCACATGGAGAGCAATTTCCATCTTAACCGCGGAGGTACCTGTGCACTATAAAGTCGATACAAATCCTGGACGCATCTTTGAAAGAAGTTACACCACGTCTTTGCTTGGCGCGTATTCACACTGAATAATTACCCGATAATCTTGTAGATCACCACGACATTTATACAACTCAAACTCGGATACTTGTAATTGCCATGCTTTTGCTGCAGCCTCAGTAGCAATGGTATGTGTGATACGGCGACGACGCTCTTGTTCATCACCAACAACCTGTGCTATTTCAGCCAGCTTGACCCGTGTAGGAATCTTAATATAATACTGCGCTGCTATTTCACGAAGTTGCTTCACAGTCAGCCGTGGGTTCTCCTCTTTATATACCGCGGTAATTGTTTAATATAAAAGGAAATATGTCCACTCGGGTTATGCTTGTCAACAGGTATTTCTTTGAGATTGTAAGCACGCTGCTTATTTTAAGCTGTCACGCATGAAGTTCTTACAGCAGTTTGAATTTGCATCCCCAGATGATCCCCTAGCTTGAAAAACGACTGACTAGAGGGCTCAGAGGTCGATTCAAACCAAAGCACGTCTCAAAGAATTATTCGTACTACTTACCTGTAATTAACATGTAACTTATGCCATACAATTTTCCGCGAGTGTTACACGAACCTGTAATGTCCTGATCGAATGTATAGCTCATTAACTAACTCAGCCACCAGCGCAGATAACAAGTTAATGACAGAACTCATGCTTGAACAGGGTTCATACAGATTAGGAGAACTGAAATTCAATGACTTTTTAATGCCCAGTTTTCAGTTTTCAGTGATTACACTCAGCATCAAGTGTTCTACTTTCAGTTACTAATTTAAATACAAGAAACAAACATATAATGAAATATGAAAAGCAAATGATAATACATTCTTTGTAACTACACCCAAATAATAAACACTGCTCTTTAGCTGCTGTACTTTCTCCTCCAGCTGCAACTATAGTCCTTTCACTTGCTCTTCTTTTTCTATTCTTCCGAGTCCATTGGACGGAGACATTAGTGTTATTGTCCCTTTCTCTTTTGCTTCATCTGTCAGGTTATCTGCTGTCTGGAAAAGGCTGCTGACATCCATACTATGAAAGGCTGCTGACATTCATAATATGTCAGCCTTCAGCGCATCACTGCAAGAAACCTGTCACCGAAACTGCATCCCCATTGTCAGTCGCCGAATTTGTAGAACCCGCTGACAAAGTTGAAACCTGTTTTCATGATGCAGACGACATCGATGACAAAGAATTAAATGACGTTATTTGCGTTGACCCTATGAACGCTGACATTTGAAACAGCAGCCTCGTGTGTTTTAATTAGTTTCTAGTTCGTGCAGCAATGCCCATTCCTGCAATATCGATGTTTTTCTTGCACACTATGCAAAACACTCTGTATCTCAAGGTCGTGTCTTTTCTCAACCACTTAAGCCTTAAAGTGCTGCATAGTTTTGCAGCACAAGATCCCATCAGCGCTGAATTGTTAGAGTGAAATGGAAATTGCACTCTGCTTTTAAATTGCTTTTAAATTGCTTAATTACATGATGTTAAAGGGACGCTTTGCACAATGTTTGATTGCTTCGTGTGGATTCTGATAATGACAAAACGGCTAGCGGATGGCGGAAAAATTAAACTGCTTCCAATCCTTGTACAACGTTAAATAAATGACTAAAAAGCAAACTTTTGAATTACTATTCCATGGATTATTATATGGCTCCGTGTAATGGTAAGCATACATAGTCTTAGAATAGTAATTCTAGGCCTCTCAAATATTGATAGCACTTCCACCAGCAATTATTTGAGTTGTTTTCACATTGGCAGTTATCAATTTGACCGACTCTTGTATGAAGACAAGAAATGTAGAATTCCGCTTTGAGATTAAGCAGGCCAGAAATACTACATTGCTTGATTAAGTCAAGCAATCATTATTTCTCTTTGAGATAAGCACGCAAAATATGTTTTTTTCTTGACTTAATACATCTTCATACAAGAATCAGCCCGACTAACTAACGTGTAACAGAGAGCATTTATAGCAGATATAAATAGTGATCGGTCTGCTCAACAGAGTGATGCTTTGCAACCCTTGGGCCAATAACTGGAAACTATACTCATGTGCACAGGTTGCGTCTGAAATAGACTCACGTACAAAGCTTGTGTCTTAATACATTTCTAATAATACCACGCGAGCGTTAATGCAAATTATAATTGTAATAAACTATCGTCAACGTGGCCGTGCACATGTTTGTGACCGTGATCGTGTTTGTGAGCGTGATCATGATTGTGTATGTGGATGTGAATGTGAATGTCGATGTGAACGTATTTGTCACATCACAATCTCAAAGACGTGTATACATAGTGGTAGTATAATAGCGAGTTTGTTGGTTACTGATCTAGCTTGAAGTCTTCTACCCCATTTGACTAGTCTCTTACATGTTGTTAACTTTCACACGTGGGCGTGCGCGCGTGATATGAGGACAAAGTCATGGTCGACTAGTCTCTTACATGTTGTTAACTTTCACACGTGGGCGTGCGCGCGTGATATGAGGACAAAGTCATGGGGATAGAAGGTTTTGACCTAGGCCAGTAACAAAAATACACAATTGCTATTATACTAATACTCCTGCACTTAGAGCATTTGTATCATAGTTTATGATCTGACTGACTTAAGCAAATGACTGAAAATTTAATAAAATGTATACTTACACCATTAACTTGCATACCATGTACACCTCTATATCCTGCTCTATGAACATGCTGTTGCTGCTCAGCATCAAGACTTCAATTGTATCCGCAATGAGAGTACTGGGCTACTCAGCGATTTATATGTGAAGGTCAGGAAAATCAGTAAGTCTGGTGAGTTATACATACAGGAGCTATTCAGATATCGATTAACGGTCAATTTCAGCATTTGTAACATCACAAACATTGATAGCTGATACAATAATTCAGATGCAAAAAATACTGAAACACAAACATAGAAACAGTAACAACCAATCTTCACATAGACTAGAAATTACAGCATTCATGTCAGTGATAGGGATAATTGTAGGTTTCAAATTAATATTAATGAGTGTAAGGACATAATTGTGTCAAACACATGGAATGGTTGAATTACTAATGTTATGATTCATGAACAAAGTTTGACAAGCGTTAGTAAATAGGGAGACATTGATTGTATAATGAACAAACCTCTCAAACTAATTAAGTCCCTCAAGCGTGAAAAAGAGGATCAAAGTAACCCATGTTTCGTAAGGGGATGTTATTTTTCCTAAACTGCATCCACATACAAACTTTGATGAATGTATATAAAAACAGGGTCTATTATATTGACGGTGTAACAAACCTGTAAGGAACTAACAAAGAAATCGGGGAAAAACTTTGCTTTAATAACAACCTGAATAGTGGCATGTATCATAACATACTACACTAGTCTGAAGCATAGTTTGCCTACGCTTGTCTGACATGCAAGGATTTTATGTATATTGTATGAGGATTGCAAATTAGTAATATATATGAATATACTCTGCAAATAATTTACGTTATTAAAGTATGTTAGAATCTTTAATACGTTCAAATATTATATGTAAGATATTCTTGTACATAGGCACTATATGGAGTTATCTATCTTATTCCATAATGTTCCTTTTTTCTGTTGTACTCTCACTATACTGTTTCTGGTAACCTACTTTTTGTGTAGCTCCAGCATGATCCAGTATGAGCATGCTTTTACTTCGGCGTATGCTTGCATTTTAGCAACCTAAATAGTAATTTGTTGTTGTGGTGTGTTGGGGGTGTTCTTCTTTCTGCACCACATAATATGCATAGAAAAAAATTACTCAGTAATATGTATACTGATTCAGTATTTCCTTCTTCCATGGGAATAATAATTGTAACATATAAATAATCTTTTTTAAGGGTTGTGCAACCGATGAAATTGGTTGCTTGAACAGATAACTGCTTAAAGTTTGGCATTGATCATAACATACTACAATAGTCTGTTAGTCTGAAGCATAGTTTGCTTATGCTTGTTTCTTGTGCGTGTTTGGCATGCAAGGATTTTGTTTCTTTTGTCTTCCATCTTATATGAGGTTTACAAATTAGTACTCCCAACACACACACACACACACACACACACACACACACACACACACACACACACACACATATATATATATATATATATATATATATATATATCTGAATAGAGATTTGCTGGGTTTTTTGTAGCACTAATTAATGTACAAGAAAACTACTCAATAATATGTATACTGATTCACTATTTTAGTCATTTGTGCAATATCAGTTGTAATACATAAACGAATTGGTTTTTTTTATTAATATACATGAATGTAATCTGTAAAGAATATACTCGATTAAAATACCAGTTAAAATGTTCAATATTGTTAAATATCATACACAAGAATATACTTGTACATAGTTACTATAAGGAGTTATCTCCTTTACTCCATACATTTTGTTTTCACTGTACTGTGCTATAACTGGCCTGCCACAAAGAATTACGGGAGATTAATAAGAGGCCAATATTACTTAGTCTTTAATTGCTTTAATTTGTATGCTTTAAGCAGAAGACATTGTCAAAATGTAAACGGGAAGAATGGGTATGCATTTTAGCTTCTTGTAATTTGATATTGGCTTTCTGCTTTGTGTTTATCTCTTTACTGACCTCTTTGCTGATTTTAAATCTATATATAAATTTGTGTATATGGTCAATTTTAAAACTACACAATTATCTAGTACTGATCTACAAAGTTCCTGATCTTATTGAACAGAATCTCTACACAATTAGAGCTGGCATTGGTCAGGTACATTCACAATAAAACTTTTCTTGAAGTTGTAACATGGGAGGTATTCAGATATGCACAATAAATTGCCAGGGACTAGGGGACCATAAGAAGAGAAGAGATGTTTTCAAGTTTTTAAAGCAAAAACAAATTCCATACATATTTTACAAGAAACACATTTTGTTAAGAATTTGGAAAAATATATTAGGTCCACATGGGGGATATGAATGTTTCTTTAGTTCAAATACATCAAATGCTAGGGGTGCCATTAGTTTACTAAATAATAATTTTGAATTCAAAATACACAGCAGTAAATATGATGATTGGGGTAATAAGCTTATTTTAGATATTAGTATTCAGGATCGCAAAATGACTTTAATAAATATGTATGGCCCAAATAAAGATAGACCAGTCTTCTATGAAGGGATAGCAAGGGATATCTCCCATGTACATAATGAAAATATAATTTGAGCAGGTGACTTTAATCTTACCTTGAACCATACTATAGACACTTATTATTTTAATATCAATAATCCCAAGGCAAGGAAAAAAGTTCTTGATCAATGTCATGAATTTGATCTGATTGATATTTGGAGGGAATTAAACATGGATACTCACAGGTATACTTGGATAAAAATAAACCCTTGAAACAACCTCTGTTTTTTATATCAGCAGATCTATTAATGGATGTTAAGGAAGCTTTGATCAAACCTAGGTACAAAACAGATCACTCTATGGTGATTATTAAATTTGAATTTCAAACATTTTTAAAGGAAAAAGGTTTTTGAAAGTTTAATAATTCTTTATTGAAAGATGCAGAATATATACAACAAGTTAAACAAACTGTACATGATGTTGTAGAACAATATGATGACAATCCACTTGAGATTTCACAAGATCAATGCAATTACCATTTGTGATAAATGATCAGTTATTGTTTGAAACATTATTATTAGATATAAGGGGTAAAACTATTTCTTATGCAACATACAAGAAAAAGGAGAACATTAAAAAATAAGTAGATTTTTTAGAGGAAATTAAGGAATTATACAAAGATTGTGAAACTTTACAAACTTCCTTATAACTGAGCAGGAAAAAGGAAGAGTTGATGGAATACAGGACGGTAAGAATGAAAGGCGTTATGATCCGTTTTAGAGCAAAATGGTTTGAGGAAGGAGGAAAGGGTATAAAGTATTTCTGCACCCTTGAGAAAATAAATTATGTTAGTAAAATGATGCCTATGTTAATAAGGGACGACGGGTCACATACAAAAACTCAGAAGGAAATTTTACAAGAAACCATGAACTATTTCGAGCATTTGTATAAATACAGGAAAGTAGACTCCACCAAATTAATTGAACTGCTTAATAATATGAATGCGGATATTCCGAAACTTGCAAAAAAATGCAACAACTATCACTAGAAGATCCTATATCTTGAAAGGGAGCATTAAGATACTTGAAACAGACGGCTGACACTAAAAATTCAAGTTCAGATTGTTATACTACTGAGTTTTTAAAGTTTTTTTGGGGGGAATATTTATGTCATTTTCTTGTGAGATCCATAAACTATGGCTACATTATAGGGGAACTTTCATCAACACGGAAAGAGGGAATAAATACTTGTATACCGAAAGGCGACAAACGAAAATAGTATCTGAGGAGCTGGAGACCAATAACATTGCTGAATGTCTCATATAAAATAGTCTCTGCTTCTATAGCTATTAGAGTGAAAAGCATCTTACCTCGCTTATAAACGATGATAAGACTGGTTTTATTGAAGGTATATATATTGGGGAAAACATCGGAACATTGTATTATTTAACGTTTTACACTGAAAAACACATAATTCCGGGTTTATAGCTATTAATCGACTTTGAGAAGGCCTTATATTTAGTTGCTTGGTTCTACATCAAGAGCGTCTTATCTTTCTTCAATTTTGGAGATTCTATTATCAACTGAATATCAACTTTTTATAATAATATAAAATCATGCGTTACTGTAAATAGCTATATATCTTCTTGGTTTTACATACAAAGATGATGTAGGCAAGGAGACCCCATATCTTCGTATATATTTATCCTTTGTGCAGAGATACTGGCACACATGGTAAGAAGAAGTCCAAATATTAAAGAAATACAAATTAATAACAGAGAATATTTGACCTCTTAATATGCACATGATACCTTTTTTTTACCCTGGATGGGAATAGTAAATCCTTGAAGTCTGCTCTTGATCTTTTATGTTACTATTCTAACCATTCTGGACTTACATCTGGTTTGGAAGTAAAGTTGGAAGTGAGGATCGATTTTGTCAGCGCTACCAAATAAATTGGGGAGACAGTGAGTTTACATTACTAGGTGTAAAATTTTCAACTAAGCTGGAAAAAAGGGTAGAAATAAATTATGAAAATAAAGTTAAAGAAATAAAAAAAATGAAACCAGTGGTCAAAAAGAGCCCTTATACCATTTGGTAGAATCACAGTTGTAAAAGGTTTAGCATTATCTAATATAAGCCATACACTTCTTTCCTTACCATCGTCATAAAAAAGTTCTAATCGAAATTAACAATATATTTTATAAATATATGTGGAATAATTCAGTTGCTGAAAGAAGTAAAGTTGTTGTCAAGGATTACGATTTGGGAGGTTAGATAATAATAGACGTATTTGCATTAGTAGAAGCAATAAAGATTGCTTGGATTAGACGACTTACAACTACGTTAACAAAATGGAAACACATCTTAGAGGCATCCTGCAAAATATCACTAATTTCCACTCGTTTGGGGTAGACTACCTACAGAAAAAATTAAGTTACTTAATACTTTTTGGAGAGATTTTTTGGCGCATGAATCAATCTTGAAAATACTTTTTCAGTTGATATATATTCTGATTTTTTCCCATATAGCAAAATTACAATATTAGTGTAGGTGATAAATTTGTTTTTATAAGAATTGGTTTGAACATGGAATTATCTAGAATTAACGACTTAGTGGATCCTAGTGGACAGTGGTTTAGTATAAATCAATTTCAGCTTTTTTAAAAAATTCAAACAAATAGTCTAATATACCAAGGCTTAATAAGAGCAATAACTGAATATGAGACAAAAGTTGGAATTAGACAAACACAAAAACTCGCAGATCTGTGCATAAGCTCTAAACTGCTTTACGTTGTAGCGGAGAAAAGGGGATGCAAAAGTATTTACAAGAAACTGATCAAAAATGGGAAAATTCCTACCTCAAGAGGGAAGTGGCACAGAGAATTCGGTCAAATAGGATGATTCGCAACGAATTTTCTCTCCTGCATTCAGATTAACAAAGTGTCCACAAATAAGGTGGTTTCAAATAAAGATTTTAGAAAATATAAACAGAATTATTGCTACAAATACATTTTTGGTTTAAAATTGGTATAATAGATAGTAATATATGCTTTTTTGTGGGCAGCTTCCTGAATCCATATGCCATTTATTTTGGGAATGTAATACAGTTCAGAGGTTTGGAGCAGACTTTGTGTCACTGATTACTACTAAATGTATTCATATACAAAATTGAAATTTATCGAAAGAAAAGGTGTTGCTAGGTATATACAATAGACAAGAGGCAGATGATGTATTCAATTTATCCTAATACATGCAAAGTATCACATGTATAAGTGCAAGTATTGTAATACCTATCCTCATATATCACATTTTAAACAAGCTTTAAACAGTTTTTATTTTGCATAAAAATACAATGCTTTTATGCTCTTTAAAGGCGAAACATTTCTGAAGAAGTAGACGACGTTTATAAATGTTGTTTCAGTAGAGAAAGTTCTCTCTAGAGAAACTTAAGATTAGTATATCATGTAAATACATCATTTGATGTTGCTATGACCATGTACCAGTAAATAATTTATACTAAATCTTTTGTTTTATTCTCTCTTAATCTGATCAGCTAAACCTCTGCAATGGTGATCGGTATTGCGAATGATTATACATGTATTTTTTATATTGAACCACATGGTACATTCTCTCTCTCTCTCTCCTGATTTATTTATTTATATAAAGATACTTGTGTCCAAACTTTGTAAAGAAGTGAATTCAGGTCCCCCAACCCTGGCATCTCTACCTGTGTGTCTGGGATATAAAAAAGAACAAAAGATTTAGGTACATATTTAAATTCATAATTACAAACATTGGATAACTTCACATTGGTATGATACATTTTATTTTTGAGATCAATCTTGTTTATTGTTTAATATAAAATTGTTATATTTACCAATCAGGAAAATAAACAATATAAATTATTACAATAAGGAACGATTATTTTCCTTTGTAAGCACCCCTCTCCCCTGCACACACACACACACACACACACCAGAGCACTGATATGTCTTCCTAGTCCGAACTTCGTGGTAAAAATATATTTGTAACATACTTCAAAAGTGCTTCCCCACTAAACTAGTAATAAGGCAGCTGTAAATTGAGCCATATAGACAATCAGTATAATTTCTTCCTTGTTCATTCTAGAGTAGATAGAGCACGCAGTTTATGAGCCTCAAGAAAACTATTTTTTAAAATTGTACCCACTAATGCCAAATGCGAGTTAACAATATGGTGACGGCGTAGTTGGTGTAAACATGTCACTTCCACCTGAAGCAGAGGGAGTACAAGTTGTGCTTTGTTTTTCGGCCGGTTAAAAACAGAAAGAATAGGAACAAGCACGGCTTACGATAAACTTCCAGCGAGATTTTTCATGATTTGAGTTTGAGTTCATTTTCTTGCCACTTTGTCGATTACAACCAAAGTGTATGCTTTGTGCGATACAGCCCGTATTTCATTTATACATGGTTGCTTATTTATCGACTTTATCCAAGATAAGCTTGAACTCTTGTTCGGAAATGTCATTGTCACATAGCGCCTTAGGTATGTGGTCTGTGATTGTATTGAGCTTTGATCTGTGATTGTATTAGCTTTCATGGATAGTCACCGTCTGATAAAATTTCAGCTACAGAAATCTGCGAAGCTTAAAGCTATGATCTCAAGAGCAATCGCGATATGGGTAGCAATGATTGCTGACAATATTCCCATTTCCGCCACACCGATGCTCACAGACGCAGCTGTCAGTGTGGTGTTAACACCATTCAGCGCTTGTACTTTTTGTCGTTTTGACTGTGCTAGTACAAAGCAACTCGAGCGTATGTAACGTTTGGCTGTGTTGTTTAAAAGGCTTTTCTTTAGTTTCGTGGATGACCTTCATTTATTGAGCAGCACTGTTTTGTCTGAGAGGATTGCGGTGATAGGTTTGCAGTTGGCAACTGCAGTCTTTGGGTTGGCTTTGAAGTATATGTCTACAACAGACTACCTGACTAAGTCGAGATGTTCCAGATTTAAGTAGTAGACTGGGTAGAGGTTGGTAAAGTCCTTCTGGCTTATCTGGAGGCCCGAGTCCACGTTCTGGTGGCATACTATGTATCTCAGTATTTGGTGGTAAGCGCGAGCCAGGGCGTAGTCATGGAGATTTCCTCGGCCGGCTCCTGGTTACCGTGAGGCGCAGGTTCACCCCATTGACACCGAGCTTGTTAAGCACCATTGGTGTGTGCTTCTGGCACTTTAGCTGTGTCACATCCTGGAAGGCAACCAAAATGTGACGGGGCGCGATGATACATTGCTGGGCACTTATTTGCCAGTAGAAATGACCGTTATCTGCGCTTTGCTGGGTGTCTGTGGTTGTGGCCTGGAAAGCCGGGGTGAACACGCGCCCTCATATGAAGTTGAACAGGTTGGTCTCCGCCACCAGCGAAGGAGTTTCATTTGGCATCCAAGGGTCGAGCTTCATCGTCGGCGATCGTTAGGTCAACGTGATGGCGTCTTTGGTGCCGAAGATGACCTTTGCGCACATCCCGACAAAAGCCGAAGATTTTAGTCAGTGGTATGGCACAAGAAAGGTTACCATATGCGTCCACCTGTGCCTTCTGCAACCTGAAGCCTTTGTTGAACTTGGGGTTGATGCCTCTCAATACTCTATTGCGGCCACCTGCCGCAGCGTTACTGACATCTATGAAGGTAAACTGGACATCGTCTACGTGGTCTGTTGTGTATTTTGAAAACATCATCGATGGGTCAGAGTCGAAGGCGTAGTCGTCGCTGTAACGAGCATGGTCCAGGATGGTCGTGGCGACATAGACGTTATCCAGGCAGGACGAAGCTTTTTTGTTGTTGAGATAGCACGTACAGTCTAACAGTGCTATTATACCGTTGTTGACAAATGACACCTTGTCCCCTGCGGCAAAACCTGTCCCGTCTTTCTTTGTGAGTTTGCAGACAACCTCGATAATGGCTTCTGCGGGGAGAGTGTAGCGAGAGTTGTTCTTCACCTCAGCTCTACACGACCCTTTCGATTGGGATCGCTGGGTTTGTACGAGTAGTACTGTTGGTCGCTGATCCTGCGGTCACAGAGCATAGGGGCTCGGTCTTGCACGTCTTGGCATTGCAATAGATATGTCCCTTACAACCATCTTCTAATATGGCAATAGGCCACGTTTACAGCGATAGGCTGAATCAAGGTGACAAGGGCATCGCCCGCTTCGGACAGCATAATTTTAGCCGTGGTCAAGTTTGCAGCTGTAGATTGAACCAGGGCGGCAACTTTTTGGGCGGCCAACGTCGTTTATAGCTGCGCGTGTTTCGAGCGGCATAGTCTTGGCCACATGCAGAGCCGACTTGCTGAGGCGAACACGTAAAGCTTCCACGGCTTTTTTAATACCAGATGAGGTGGGCGGGGGCTGCATAATGTTGAATGGGATGCAAACGGTCCGATAAGTCTTCGTCTATCTCCTTTAGTAATTTTGCACTTTTGTCTCGTTTTGATCGTCGCTCGGACAGTACATTGGTATGAATCATAAATCTCGTTATGAAGCTTTTTAGTTAGAACTTTAAATGCACCATCGTCCATGATATATTCCTTTAGCAGGCGTTGGCAGACTAGTTCAATGGACGTGCTGCAGGCCCGGAAAGATCCTATAAGTGTTTCGTGGCGTTTGAACAGCTCGTTCGTGCCGCTGTAGCAGAGAATCGTGTTATCACTGTTAACTTAATGTCTTCCGGTTGGCTCTCGAGCAACAAGTTCTTTTGCCGTTCTGGCTTGTGTTTACACTGAGCTGGCAATGGAGTTTGTCCTTTGTTCCCGCACTCACTTTAGAGATGATAGATGACAGACCTTCGCGTTTGTGGGCCTAACTGAAACTCGAACCAGTCCATTTCGGCGGCACACCATGTGGTGTTAACGTTCCTCAGGCCATGGGCGTTAATCCATTGGAAGAAGATCACCATATTTGCGTTGTTGCGAATTACCTTTGGTATCTGGAAGTAGCACTGATCCAAGTACAACACGTCGGCGTTTTTGTGCCAACCGGGGCTAAAGAGACGCGTAGGGTTCTTTTGCCTCTCGAGGATATCTTAACCGCGATCTAGGGTCATTAACTGCGATCTAGGGTCATTAGGGTCTGCGGTCTCTTCAACGTTGGATCCTGTTACGTCGCTCGGCTTTTCGCCCATAGCCTCTGCCAGCATCTTGACCTCCTCAAAAACGGCGGAGCTATTTATTTGCCGCTGGATGCAGTAACATTTCTGGTCGTCCTAGCTGGGCGCAAAAACGTAGATCCATTTCCATTTCATCTAGCGCGTAAGGAGGTTCAGCAGCAACTGCGTCTTTGCATAGCCAGAGGGAGCATTGAGTAGTTCCCGGATGCGGTCAGGCGGCAGAGCCCAGTGGTACTACGGTCCTGTTGCGTCTTTGTGGCTGAAAAGTCAATGATGTCCATACTACTAAATGGTCCCTGCATCCTTTAAAATGATCGCATATTTTCTGCGCTGTAGGTAAGAGACCGAAACTGTAGGCGGCCACGAGGTGCGGATCGCCAATGAGAAACACGCGCTCCAAGGACCTTGCGTGGTATGCGGATGAAAATGTCCACCATCGTCGTACGTGCCGCTGCTGGAACGGTTCTCGAGCACAGGCAAGGAGGCGGCATCGTTGCCAGCACTGAAAAGTTGCCAGGGCTGCCCAGGAACAAGTATGCTGGGGAGAAGGCTTGACACAAGGTTTGACATTTGGCAAGACGCCAATGGCCGACCCAAGCCTGTAAAGGATACAATAAACAGTGTATATGCCGTGTGCTATTGATACGGTCTGTCGTACTCGAACATCCACGACTTCAGCGACCGGCAAAAGGCTGACGTGGAGATAATCCATAGCCTGAACCATGTTCAGGGTCCCAAAGTTGGCGAACGCTTCGGTCGCTGGCTATTAAAAGGTGGCGTGAGAGCCAAGATGCAGGTCGACCCAGGCCGGAAGTTTATTGGCGCCATGTCGCAACTCTTGGCCAAGTACGGCGTGCGTGTGAGGCGAGCGTCTTCTTTGGGTACCAGTAAGCCCAGGAGAAATTATTTTCCGAGAGCAATACTACAAGCGCCCGTGGCACTGTGTGGCTTAGTCGGCTATAAACGGTGAGGTAACGCGGCTCACAGGTGAAAGGCCCATTGATGTCATTCGTTAAATGGCTGCCGCGGGCAACATCTTTGCCGTGGCCGGTCGGTCTTGAAGAGAAACTCCTGCCATCAACTTGGTGCGGTACCTATATGTGCTGCGAGAGCAAGAAGGTGGGCAACGCCGTGCTACCGACCCTGTGCAGTCCTTGAAGGTGTTTACCCAGGCTAACAAGTTTAACATCCCACGCCAGCCATCTATACACCATCCACGTAGAGGTTTCGTTCGCGAGGAACTACATATTGTGACGGAAGGCACTCAGCTACCATCTAAGGGGTATTGTTATCCACGGCCCAGGCCGAAGAACTCTAGACCAGTCCCCTGGAATACTCATTGCCTCTGAAGCCAGCGGATAGCAGCTTTGCGCGTCATGAAGCTCCTGGGGATACTCGTTGCTTGCGTTGTGGGTAGCTCCGCGATATTCGCCATAAACATGGCAGTGGTCTCGCACCTTATCCTTCGTTCCGACAGCGAGTTCCTCTCCGCAGATGTGGCAGTCTACATTTTCCTGGAAAACCATCAAGTCGTCTCCATCCATTAAAACTTTAGCTGGATTTCGAAGTGTCTTTTCCATTTCACACTAAATTTTCGGATCTCTTTTATCTCGCACTCAGGGTTATGGATGAAAGTGGCAACGGCATTATTGCCTCAGTATAACACTGGCTCCTCGGAATCAATGTCGCAGCGGACGACAACGTAACAAAAGCTTCATGGGACATGGTCACCAGTTTTTGTGTGTGTGTGTGCTGCTCGCGTTGAGCTGTACCACAGGCACATTTAGTTTATTAAAATTTGCGCATCTGGTGGCGGTGGCTCTGAAAGGCTAGAATGTTCTTGCCTGGTTCTGGTAATGTCACACGCACGCTAAAGCTTCTGTTGATGGCTAGGCAGTATTTTGTGTGGGATTTAAATATGTCAGCCCAGCTGAAGACGTGTAGACACCGGTGTCAGACGTGTGTTCTCTTTCCTTGTGATCAATGTGCTTGTATACAAGGAGGCTTAAGTTCTTTATCTAGACATAGTGGGTCTTATCTCCTTCTGAAAAGAGCAAGAGGTCTATCCAATGTTGCCTCGTGTTTTGCTACTCATGCAGCGGGTATATGCCATATTTCCAGTCAAAGACACTAACTGTGATAGTTCTGTTGCGGCGCTCAAACTTGACAATATTACTAACCTTCACAGGAAAGTCAATGCCTGTAAGGTCAAGATTGCCCCAAAGCAAGCTGGAACTTTCCTGGCCGGTCAACATGGTAATCTTTTGCAAGTTTTAGAGCCGACAGGACCGCCCAATGGTTGTCCGTGTTCTTCACATTGTTAATTGACCGTGGTGGTATGCAGTTTGGTGTTGGAATGTACCTACGACCTCAAAATAGTTTATACTATGATACTTGTAGTTCAAAAACTTTGCATCGATAAAATACCCATCTAACCCCTCACACATGTATTCTTCAACGTTGCTTTGTATAACAACATTAGATTCATTATCGCTTTATCTCATCAGTACGCAATATAACAATGGCCTAATTTCGGAAACATTCGTCTACTTTAACAATTTGTAGATCAGCTTCGTCGTCATGTACGTGTTGCATGCCTGGTATAGGCTCGGCACATTTTCAGAAGTATTTTTTTTTCTTTTTTCTAAGGTAAATAGTATGATAATCCGGTTTGTCCAAAAATACAACACCATTGTTATTACTTTAAACGCTAAAGTCAACAACGGATCATTCAATTTACAATTCCCCTCACATTATACACTTATCCGACACATTTTCTGTTAAAACTGTGTATATTTTTCCAAACTTATAATTCACCACTCGATTCACAGAGAAGTTATGTTGCGATACAATTATTGACATATATGTCAAATCGACAGCATTTGTGTGTAACGTTCACTTCCAAGCTTGAAAGCAGCGCTGTCTTGAACAATTCTGGTTGTCTACTTTGTATAGAAACGCTGGAGTTCTATGTGATAAATGATATGTAATGGAGAGTAATTATAAATCTACTGGTGTGTGTGTGTGTGTGTGTGTGTGTGTGTGTGTGTGTGTGTGTGTGTGTGTGTGTGTGTGTGTCTAAATGTGAAAAATCGTTATGAAGTATGTTAGAAAAAAAAGCTTACCAATCAAGTGTCAATTTTGCGGATAAACATTGGCTTTGTGAGATCATGGGATTAAATATAGCAATGGGGGGGGGGGGGAACCTCACAACCTCTCGTTCAAATAGCCCTCTGATTTCGCAAATAGTGTGTGTATCTGGAACTATTTACATTTTATGGGTATGATATATTTATCAAATGAATCAGAACAAAACAAGCACGATCCTTCCTAATTTCGGATTTTCAATTGAAAAGCAACTATTTTACACTCCTACTTGTCTATTTGTCTATGAGTTAAAAGTATGTTTACATTTATGCCTGGCAATAAGACGTAGATAGATAGATAGATATATAAATAGATAGATAGATAGATAGATAGATAGATAGATAGATAGATAGATAGATAGATAGATAGATAGATAGGTAAATGGATAGATAGAGAGATCGATGCATGCATGAATTCGTGCTTACTTACTTTTGTACATACATACATACATACATACATACATACATACATACATACATACATACATACATACATACATACATACATACATACATATATACATACATACATACATACATACATACATACATGCATACATAGATACATACATAGTACGTACATACATACGTACAAACAGACAAACAGACAAGCAGAAGGTAATCTGCGATAACAACATTAAAGCCTTTTCTGATGATTCGGTAATTTTTTTCTTCTTCCTCTCTTTTTATTTATTCTTAAGGAATCGTATCCTGCAGCGGTATTTTATCTTTTTGGTTGATATTTGCCTGTATTACAGATCATTGTATACATTTTTATTAAACATACCTGTATTTATATAATAAATTAGAAATCTATTTGTGTATCATTACTTTTATTTCATACAATTGCTATATTATATACACGCAAAGCTTGTGACGACGTCAATCAAGAAAGTTAACTTCATCAATTTTCGATTTTTGATTTAAAACTGCTGTTATTTCTTGTTTATTTATTATCGTCGTCAAATGAAAATTGATGACAAGTAATTCTGGCAACCGGAAATTTTTGTTTGTATAACTGATAATTCAGATTACTCGTATCAAATGTACGGTATTAGGTTTATACTTCATTTAGTTTTCATTTGATCAACGTTGATATTAAAAATAAAACAATGCCTAAGACTTCCTCGATGACATTAGAATTGTTGACATATCTGTATGATACTAAGTGGCACTGATAAGTTCTATTTTTCTAGTCATTGATCACATATTACTTACTACACGGGGATAAAATGAAAATTTATGACACTGATAAGGCCACGCCGTCTTTTTTAGGAACCATATAGTACATTGTACAACAGGGTAATAAAACTACCATATAATTTGAATTACGATTGAAAATATTTGAACAAAATAAATATTATCAGTCAAGCTGGAGCAAATTTATAGTCCCTATCACATTTTTGTATTTAGAAAGGAATGAGCGTATTTAACCCAAGGTTATTCCACATTTCAAGTGATTTTTCGTGAAGACATGTATATGTAATTTTTAAAACTTTTGGGGGTAAAACCACTAGAGGATATGCTATAGTTTTAGACACAAAACACAAAAACAAGATGTGGATAATCTTTGTGTTGATTGTACCATCTAAGTATCTTTTTCTTTTCCTAACCTTTATCTTTTGTTGTATATGCCTTTTACAGAATTGTTACTTCTTTGCCTTGCAGCCTTTATCTTTAAATACTTAATATTTATGTTGGTTTTTGGAAAGCTTTATCTTCTTATATTTTTTTTATCACAATTCTTTCGATTTATAATTTTAGAGCATTACTTTTAATCTGCACAACATAGCCAGTTAAACCCTTCTACAAACACTGACTACTTTCTGTTCCCAACGTCTTTCAACGGCTTGAGTCATATATACATATATTTACAATTGATATAGAAAAGAGCGTCTCAGATACGTTTTAATAAATTTTTATTTGAAGTGTTAGAACTGTTTTAAGAACAATTAAGACGGAACAATTCTTAAAGGAAATCAATGTAAATGTATTTGTATTACAATTTTCTTTACCATTACATTAGACTTTTGGAAACACGTTTATCGAATTTCATTCCTCAAAACTGCCTCTCCGCAATCTGAACATACTGTAATAAACCTAGGGTATGTGCTATTTGTATTTATGTCTCCGTTTATAGCTTTGTTAGATTTTAGTGATTATTTGATTGATTATGAGGAGTCGGTGTTGGGAAGATATTTCTCAGCCCGAGTAACTGGCCAATTTCTAGGAGCAGATGTCATAATGTACAGTATTCACGAGACTTTATGACAGCATGGGTTAGTTTCGTAAAATGTACCCTCCCTAATTTCTTAACATAGGAATTATCTGGATATGTTTTTAGTAGGTATGCGTGTTTCAGTAATTTGAAATAGGAATAATTCTTTGTATTGGGTGTTTGGGTCGTGTTTTGTATTACATGGCGTGAAGTACTAATATTCAACTTGTAAATTCTTACTAATAAATCATACAAATGTGAAACTAGAAAAGAAAAAAAAAAAAAATGCAAGTGTGAAGTTAGAGTTTCGCGATGTGTGGTCATTAGGTGATTACAGGAAAATTATTTGTGGTGTTTGCGCGTCCAAGAACCTTTCAGTTGACAACGACTGTTTTCTTGAAGTCTTGGAAATAGGGCAAACATGGACTATCAAAGCCAGACTCACGCAGGTGTTTGATTCGCTCGGTAGAGAGGCCCCTTGCGTGTAACAATAATTTCCTTTTACCTTTATCAAATTAAATAAAATCCCTTGAATCATTTCATTGTGAACGATAATTAATAATTGAATATATTGATTATTGCTTCTTTTATATGTTTAAAAGAAGAATAAATGTGCAAATTTTATAACATGATGATACAACTCCAAAACTCCAATACTAAAAGATAAGCAAAATTGAGACCGGGTTAGTTTAATATAGTTTTGATGATTTTCTACAAGATATCATTACACATTCTACATCGACGTTCATATTGAATAGACACATCCTACATAGACTTTCATATTGTATTAAGACACATCCTACATAGACTGCCATATTGTATTAAGACACATCCTACGTAGACTGTCATATTGTATTAAGACACATTTTACAGACTGTCATATTGTATAGACACATCCTACATAGGCTTTCATAATGTATTATGACACATTCTACACCGACGTTCATATTGAATAGACACATCCTACATAGGTCTTTCATATTGTATTAAGGCACATCCTACATAGACTGTCATATTGTATTAAGACACATCCTACATTGACTGTCAAATTGTATTAAGACACATTCTAGAGACTGTCACATTGCATAGACACATCCTACATAGACTTTCATATTGTATTAAGACACGTTCTACATAGACTGTCATATTGTAGTAAGACACGTTCTACATAGACTGTCATATTGTATTAGACACGTTCTACATAGACTTTCATATTGTATTAAGACACATTCTACATAGACGGTCATATTGTATTAAGACACATTCTACATAGACTGTCATATTGTATAGACACATTCTACATAGACTGTCGTATAGTATTAAGACACATTCTACATAGACTGTCATATTGTATTAAGACACATTCTACATAGACTGTCATATTGTATAGACACATTCTACATAGACTGTCATATTGTATAGACACATTCTACATAGACTTTCATATTGTATTAAGACACATTCTACATAGACTGTCATATTCTATTAAGACACATCCTATATATTAAAAATTATGTACGACAAATTTCCTTAAGCGGGATGATATTCTGGCAATGTTATAATGATTCGAACAATTACTGGAATTTTCTTTTTTAATATCAGATTAGTATAACAGTAAAATACGATTGAAAAACAAACTAATTCCTGTGCTCTATAAGCAGAGAATATAGGGAAAAATGTAGATCGATTTCCAATCATGATTTTTAAATATAATCATTGGAAAGAAAATAATTTCTTTCAAAAGTATAGCAGTAAATGATGTAAATGATACAAAGATTTGTTGTATAATGTTCTTGAATCTGACAAGGAGTCACAAGCCGCTGTGATAAATGACAGCAAGGGATTATATTGAAAGGACAATTGGGAGAGTATGGATTCTAAACAAATTCGACTCTAGTAAAACTGCTTCAAAGTAATATATTTAAATATCAAAGTGTGAAATAACACAAACTGTTTATTTTTAAGACAGTTATTTGCTGATTTTAACGGTACCTCGTTGTTTCTATAAAGAAATAGCGGTTTACTCACTGCAATAGCTTTATCGTTGAAGATTCCGTTGATATCAAAACAGTTTTATTAGTCGGATGAAATTGATTGAATATTTAATCCAATAAACAGATTGTAAAAATAAATACCTTAAAAGAGGAGACCAGTATATATATTGAATCGTTTTATGTCCATTGGATCCAGCACAGAATCGCGTGAGTCAGGGATTCGTTAAGATAAATGCAATAAACCGACCACGAACTAGTTTTTGACTAGACTAACCTCTTTTGACTCTCACTGAGTCTTTGTCAAAGGCAAACACAAAACAGAGACAAAACAAACAATGGACATAAAACAGCGCTTAGGCTAGTTAAAGATGTAGTTTTGCACCATTAGTTGTCAGTAAATAACAGCTGCTGTGGTCCTAAAATTCATCACATATTCACTTAAGTGTATAATGTTTCCAAAAATAAAACCACACACACACACATACACACACACACACACACACACACACACACACACACACATTGATCGAGATTAACAGACAAGTGGGCTCTGGATAAAGTAACCCTTTAATAAAATAAATGGTTATATCAATAATTCCACCTGATAATTCTTTGCTTCAATTGAAACTTTAAATATTCTTGCATGCTTTCACGAGAGAGAGAGACAGTCTCAGAGAGACCAACAGACCGACAGAGACAGAGAGATAGAGTAGGACGTGCCGAGGCGTTAATTGCTAAAGGCTGTAATATTATGAAACGAACTGTTTCAGAAGAATACAATTTTTAAAAAAACACTGAAGTGTTACCTTGCCTAGCACATTGCTTTAATACAAAGTTAATCTTGCAGGTTGTAGCAGATCAGTTCATTTTGGACCAACAATATATATGTATGGAATTCTAAGAGTTTTAAATGACATTAGAAAAGACAAACTCTATCGCTACATATATTCTATTTTAATGTTACAGATGCATGCGGATATCAACTGAAATTAAGTCCTGCTCCAATGGCAGTTGTTGACGAACATTCAGATCTGACATTGTCCTGCGATTACAACAGTACTTTATTGCCCGACAGAATATGGTGGTGGTCATCTTGGAATGTTGATTACACAGAATACATTATTCTCTACAGAAATTGTACTGCATATTATGGACCAATTCAGAATAAAATCTTCACGTGCAACGAATCCATTGGCAACTTTCAGATGACAATAATAGATACCCGTAGAGATAGACATGGACAAATCTGGAGATGTTATTTGGAATTTTTCAATTTCTCGTACGTGTTCAGTAATCTGACTATGGTAAATGTAAGAGGTAAATATTTCCAAACGTTTTTCTTTAAAACTTCAAGATACATACCTACATACATATGTGGTGAGAACTATGACCTGGGTGGGAGATGAAGAAAGACTACCACATATAGGTTCTACCCAATTTACGTTCTTTCATTTGGACTGATTCAGTCTCTTCTGAGTCTTAGTGTCAAAAATCTTCGTCGTTTCATCACAACAACTAGTTTTACTCTTATTTTCCAATGAATTTATGCCAGATACCAATATGTTTATATGCATATTTATTTTCATCATTACACTATTTTTTATAGTGTATATTTTTTAGAAGGAGAAATAATATATTTCTCCTGCTTGGAACGAATTGTAACTCACTAACCTGTTCTATTATATTGGTGACCCCTCTTCTGTGTATGCAGAAAGAGGGATAGAGATACATACATAGAGATAGATACATACATGGAGATAGATAGATACATAGAGATACATACACAGAGATAGATAGATACATATAGATAGATACATAGAGATAGATAGATACATATAGATAGATAGATAGAGATACATACATAGAGATATATAGATACATAGAGATAGATACATACATCGAGATAGATACATACATAGAGATACATACATACATAGAGATACATACATATAGATATATACATATATAGAGATAGATACATACATAGAGATACATACATAGATAGAGATAGGTACATACATAGCGACAGATACATAGACAGAGATAGATATATACATAGAGATAGATATATACATAGAGATACATGCATACATAGCGATGGATACATACATAGAGACACATACATACATATAGATAGATAGATACATACATAACGATAGATACATACACAGAGATACATGCATTCATAGAGATAAATACATACATAGAGATAGACACATACATAGAGATAGATACATACATATATCTGCATCAACAGGCAAGAACACATTTATGAGGTTTACTACATTTAAATAAGTATTTTTCTCAAGTAATAGCTTTATACATTGTTTATGTTTCAGGGAATCTTACTGAGACATCATGTAAGTATATTTGTTCTTAACTCGCTTGTTTTGTTTCTCTGTTTACATCTTAATACTCTTGCTTTCTACTCACCCCTTTGAGCTTGAATTTACCTGGAGATATTGAAGTTTTCCGTCCAAACTCTTTGAAAGATCTAAATATTTGTATGATTTAAAAATTAGTAAATGGGCCTTGTACCGTTGAGTATGAGAAAATAATACTTTTGTTATCGTGTTCGACTTCAGTCATTAAATATATATATATATATATATATATATATATATATATATATATATATATATATATATATATATATATATATTAACTGATACCCTAGGTCAACATGAGCAAGCTTTGTGACGTCCAACGCCTGTATCAACTACGCCACCAACAAAATAAAAGCCATTGCTTTGCAAGAAAAAAAAAATAGCTTGCTCAAATAATGCCCAATAAAGGTCGAACTGAGTGCCACTTTTTTAAATTAGAAATCTTCATCTACAAGTTATTTTACTTGCACCACTAACATAAGATTATGCACATGTCTGATCAATGGATTAGGAGCTACTGCATGTTAAATATTGAGAAGCTGTTACTCGCACGGAAACGGACGAGCGAGAATTAGTAAATAGACTGATATGGTTCAGACCACTAATCATCTCCGCAGACATCATGTTGAAAGTTTAGGAAACTTAAACTTTTTTTACACTAGATTGCCAGTACACAGCACCTATACTTCTTGACTGAAGTTGTGCCAAACTTTCTAAGCAATGAAAACGGGGGGTTTCGTGGCTTTGTTGTTGTTGTTGTTGTTGTTTGAGATAAATTTCCCTAAAGTCGGGTGCCGGTAAAAGCAACCTTAATCAACAGTATCGCACCAGATAGGCACAGGATAAGTTTGGCCTGCCCAAGAAAAAAAAAACAAAGTCGTTTCGGCGTACAGACAGAATCAATGTACAAATTTAGGAAAATCAAACAAATAAAATTCAGCTTTGATATTACAGGGAAGGGTCTCATCTTGAATTAATAATTACTGTATCCAGTGTTTCCCTCCCATCAGAGACTGGTAACTCCACTCTTGAAATAATAGGCATCGAAGTGTATCTTCGTAAAAGTCATGGTGATGTTGAAACTTAATTAGTGCACCTTCAATCTTCATTTAAATAAGCGAAAGAAAGACAACAAAAAAAAAAAAAAAAAAAAACCGAGGTGTCACTGAATCGTATAAAATTACAATGCAGTCGGATCAAAGCATACGTCTCTTATGAGATTATGTTTTATATGTGATTAGAGGCGGTAAATACATATAAATTATTAAATGAGTCTTGAAAAATATTTGACCCGAGGTCATTTGGCGTAGGATGCCCGAGCTTTTTAAATACTCAGTCAATAACCTTCTTATTACATACTTAAAAACAAGCATATTAATCATTCTGTTATGTTATAGATATAACAGAATTGAAAAAAATATTGTTTTAACGTTATATTGAACATTTTACACTTCGTTCATTTTATGAATAAAAACCTGAATACCGCGCAGTAATACACGCTACTTTACTGTTATGGACGTACGCGTACATGGGGTGATTATGATTCAGCAATGAACGAAAGTGGAGTGTCATGTAGCCATAGAAACACAAGGAAATAATGATATTAGATAAAAAACCCATGTCATTCAGAGTGGATAAAAGTGCAGTATTTACCTGAAGAGAGTGAAGATATGCTGTGCTGTTGATTGCAATATTGTATCAAAGATCAGTTTGACTGCCCCCCCCCCCCCCCCAGCTCGTGCTAGTTAAGCAGCAACTCAGCAACTAGCGATTACTAGCCGCCCATTTTCAATATTATCATAAATCATAGTTTCTTTTTCTTTTTGTAATTTAAGTCTTTGGATGTATTCAGATTTTCCTAACTTAATTTGGATGATAGATATTTGTATATGTATGAGAGCTAGAGCTACTAATTTTCCAGCTCTGGTGTCAGGTAGAAAGAGTCAGAGTCATTGTCAGCCTCTGGTGGCCATCAGATTTATGACGTAGTCAGCGTTCGACGTTTCTGTCGCCATTTATATTTAGCTATAGTCAGAGGTCGATGATCGAATGCGGGCACGTATTTACCTACGATATTAGGAAGTGGTGAATAGTTTTACACAACTACGATCAATACCGCTGGATATTGACCTGTAGCAACAACGTTAAACTAATGAAACTGTTTATAAAGCATATAATACGTATTTATACGTCCCTAATGTTATTACAATTTGTATGTGATCAGAGTCAGTAGATATGTATTTATACATCTCCGGTGTTATTATACCTTGTGTGTCATCAGAAGCAGTAAATATGTAATTATACGTCTCTGGTGTTATTATACCTTGTCACCAGAGGCAGTAAATATGTATATTTTATATGTCTCTGGTGTCATTATAATGTGTATGTGGTCAGAGACAGTAGATATCTATATATATATATATATATATATATATATATATATATATATATATATATATATATATATATATATATATCCCAGTACTACATAATTTGTTTCTGCTACTCTCGTAGCTACGCGTCGAGGCGGTTATATTAGTGGGGAAACGAGATAGAATAGTCAGATATAAGAAAACAAATAAATAAAGTACGATGTCGAATTAAGGTTAAGCATAATGGATGTGGCTAACTGAATTGACCCACATGTGGCAGATTAACAATATCAGCAGGTAGATAGTTCCATTGGATGATGCTGTTGGGGAAAAAATAATATTTACAGTAATCTGAAGAAGTCTAGAGCTGTTTATCGGCAAGATAATGGTAATCGCATGATTGTATCTTTAATGGAGTTCGATAGTTTTCTTTGGCAACAGCAACAAGGTCATTGGTGATTTTATAAACAAGACTCAGTCTACTGTAATTTTTTCGTTGTTCAAGATATCTCCAATTTAGTGATTGCAGCATATTTATAACAGTGGATGTTGGACCATTATCTTGTTCACCGATCAAGGAGCACGTCTTTGAACAGTTTCAGGTGGAGATACAAAGGTTTTGTGCACGAGGGGACCAGACAGTAGAGGCATATTCCAGTTTTGGGCCTTCCAAAGTTTTTTAGGTAACTGTTTTTAAGTTCTCATGATGGATTTTTATATTTCGTTTTCGGAATCTTAAAGTTTACTGTGATTTATTGGTTATTAGTGATATTTGTGTGCTCCATCAAAGGTTGTTTGCAAAGTATTTGGTAGAGGTCACAATTTTTCTAATTGAATGCCACGAAGATAGTACTGTATCAGGATAGGTTTCCGAGATCTGATAATATATAAAGCTTGACATTTGGAAAGGTTGAATTCCATATCCCACTTTTGCTGCAGGTTTTCAGTTCTGCTAGGCTATTTTAGAACGTTTTTGATTTATATTTTTGAGTTATTGTCACATACCTGGCTGTGTCATCTGCAATCAACCTTATACTAGATTTTATGTGTTCAAGCATATCATTAACGTAGGCGAGAACTAGACTGAGTCCTAGAACACAATCTTAGGGACCACAGATGTTACTGGTTTTCTCTGTTAATTATTTTGTCTAGAAAATGATTTCATCCAATGTTTTACCCCTAATTCCATAGCAACTTTGTCATTATTGTTTTATAATTTAATGTTTAATTTTATACATTTATATTTGTCCTTCTGTTTCCCAATTTATTTTATATTTTCTACTTCAGCTTATGTAGCTTGCAGTTGATTCTGGGGAGATCATTCTTAGTCCCAACTTGTTTGAATGGGATATACAGATGTATTCCCTTGTTTACATCTGTTGTAAAGTTCTACAGAGTTCTTCAGCATTCTGGGTACCATAATTAGCATATGATAGCAGCTCATGTAAATAGTCTGTCATGATTTGTTTTAGTTGTGTCCAGTTAGCTTTCTTGTATATCCATACTTTGGGTGGGAATTTTGTTTCACAGTTATGGCATCGACGTTATCGTCGATGCATATATAACAGCATCATGTTCACCGATTCTTGGGATTGTTGTGGTTTTGTTGATGTATGTTTGATTCATTGCAAAGAACAGACCTAAGATATTTTGACCTCTAGTTGGAATTATATTCATTTGTTCTATGTTAAAGTCATGGAGGTTTCAATACAGTCCCTAGAGAAAGCTGGATATTTACAGTCTGACCTAGGGCTTAGAGTGGTGTTTATACAGGTCTCATAAATTGCTTGTCACACAATATTGTATAGAGAGTGCTGTCTTCTTCATGTCTAAATTGGTGTTAATATGTCACGTTTGATCGTGAAACAATCATAAGTTTGATTTAAAGTTAGTTCTAGTTTAATATTCGTTTGAATTAGTTTTTCTTTTCTTTTTTAGTCAGCATAACCAAGCTATCATTGTCTGCTCACTCATATCCACACGCAGTTAGAACCTCACAATATAGCAATAGTAATTAACAATGAAGACTTTATTAAGGATCGGAACATCGTTCGGCTATTTCCGTCAACACGAGAAATAACCTCGGACGTGGTTGTAGCAATACACATCAATTCGATAGGTTTGGTGATTCACCTCCGGCGGAGTGCACCACATACGTTACAACAGTAAAGGCCGACAATAATCCGATTGTGACTTTGTCTCCTTCTGCCGCCATATTGTGCAATGTGAACAAAAGTAGTTCAGAATATAGTTCTCTATAGGTTTCTTTCTTCAACTGAAGAAAAAGGCCGATGATGTTCCGACTGCTTTCGCAGGTGGCATCACGCGGACTCAGATCACGAAAACTGCCGAAATGAAAAAGGTTTAAGGCAAAATTTCGTGACATATACATTTGAGCTGTAATAGACTTTTCCGAAATTTGCCTTACGTCGTACCCATGCTCATTTACTTCTTTTTTAATGTATCATAATTATGACATTGTATAGATTTGTTGGTTTAAGTAACAGTAGAATAACTATTGGATTTGACCAAACCAATCGGTTCTGAATTGTACTAACTACCAATTGCTATATTTTTTCTATAGTTTAGTTTTGTTTGTGATAAAAAATCCCAATATGTTGTCCCACAATATGCAACATTACGTAACTAACCACACCAAGCCTCAGTAAATAGACCTCTCATTGATTGTAGGTAATGATATAATCGGTAAATAACCCTTATTTGGCTGCAGGTAATCATATACTCAGTAGAGCTGAAACGATACAAAATTGTCATATTCGAATATTCGTTGCATGCATTCGAATAGGATTCGAATATTCGTCGATGTTAATAAAGGTATCAAATCCATTTTGTTTTATATGTCTACTTTGGTCCACCACTCCCAAGCAAGGCGCATTGAAAATATTGTAGCCCAAGTCATCTAAATCTTGTTAAATGACATTGTAGGGGGTCTTAATTTAAAAAAGAATAGAATTTAAACAAACAATCAAATTATTGCAGGTACTATTCTCCTCGTTTATCTTCAAACTCATTACAAACATAAACGTTCCTTTAGTGCTGAAGACGAACAGAAGAGGACATAAAGTCGATTACCTGTTTAGTTAAATGCCAGAAATATCTCAGGTGTTTCTCTGGGAAGTGATTTGTTTACAATAAGAATCACACACGGACATGTGACCAGATAAATTAATTAAATTTCGATAAGTGATTGTATATCTGCGGAACTTGCTTGATATTTCTGCAGGAACTGAATTTTTGACCTACTATAAAATGCCCAACGTTGGGATTTTCTGCTAAACCATACTAAACTCAAATGGCAGTAAAGTGGGAATTTGAGGCCAGCATACATGACATTTTGCTAAGTCACGGAGCAGCAACGTTTTCACTAGACCCCGTGAGCCTTTGGTGGGTGGGTGGAGGTGGGAGGGAGGTGGGTATAAGGCAGGCCCTGGCGGTCATGGCAGCATAGTATCAGGTGGGTGACTATCACCAACACACAAAGCAGAAACACTGTGGTGTGTCTATGGGATTCCGTCATGGCATTAAGCGAGTATAGGTGGAATGTTAATCAGGTTCTATCGTTGCTTGAAGCCGGACGACCAGTGCCGGTGGTTGCTGCTTTATGTGAGACATCACCGGATGGGGTCCGTTACCCATGGGATACACATCACTACCCTGCACACCAGAAAATCCAGTCGGAGGCACTTTCCAAAGAGAGGGAAGACTTTATATATCTTGGAACGAAAAGCTTGTTAGGATTAAAGGTTTTATAGGACGCCTTAGCCGCAAAGAAGGCGGCTAAGTATAATAAAGACCAGTCTCATCAGGTAACAGGTGATCAACAACACACTGATTAGAGATGCAGGTTCCTATGATATACCATCATAAGCCAGGGTTCGCGAAAGAACTCTGTTATACGCCTGGATGCCCTTAGGCTGTACAACTACTTGCGGGAAGAAGTGCTTTAATACTTACGGTGCCATTCACGCCCAGAGATACTGAGACGGGATCCGACTCCTGACCTATTGGAAGTGCGGAGCAGGCACTCTTACCGTCCATAGCATATGCAACTGACGTGGAGATGGTCACCAGGTCGACCATCTGAGACGCATAGAACTAAAGGCCTGCCGACAGTATATAAATGTCCTTAGCGAGTGTATGGCCAAGATCTATCCCACGCGCAAGGCAACTTAAGACCGTATTTGAATCGCCTGGATCAAGAGCATATCTCCGCCTGACCTCACCAGTCACCTATTTAGAGAAAAACCAGGGACAGTATAATACATAGTCACATACATACGTCTGCCCTCAGCGGCAGCCAACAACCACCAAAATCAATTTTTCATTGAGATATTGGCAGCACACAATAGAATACTATAGTTCACTATAGTCATGCCTAGCATAGAGCGAATGAACGCCATGCTCAACGAGGGGAAGATCACTGAGAGCGAATACGATGATATGCTTGAGGTAGTACTCGCCTCCCGAGCACAGCAGCCAACCCAAGCAGCTACCTTGAGACCCACGCCAGCCCTAGACGGTAAAAACCCACATCATCGAAGCCATTAACCATCCTCGGAGGACTATCAGCACGCTCAAAAAGTATGGAATACAATTGGCTGCAAGATGATGGGAGGTTATCACAACCTTTACCTTAAGACGGATATGCTCCTTTTGGCAGATATCAATGAAGCCTTCCATGTCACCTCCTTGAAGACGTATGGCAAAGACCCACCCTACTACTTTAGCACCCCCTGGATGAGCTGGGACGCTCTATTTAAAACCACAGGCGCAGAGATGGAGCTGCTGACAGTCATTGACATGCATCTCTTTGCCTCCGATGCGACATCTCCATGGTGATTACGCGACAAGCGAAGGCGTACTTTTATGCGTTTGCGTCTTTGCGGTCAACTTATCGTGTTGTTGCGACAGTTTCAGGTCGAGTGGGGTCCGCCACGTTGCATTGGGCCCACCTGGCAAGCTCCTCAGCGTGCGGCCTATTGAACGGCACGACGCCATCTCGCAGAGTGCCATCGGTCTGGAGACGACGAGGTTGCCTGTAACCTCTACGCTGGCAGGGCGGGTCAACAGCGAGGAGAGGTCCACGCGTTTACTATAGGTTTCCGCCAGCTCGGCCTTGGTAACATACTGCGCGAGATCCGCGGGAGCCCCGGGCACCGCTTCGTCTTTCTGTGAGTGCCCGAAGACGTCTGCTGGCATGGTGCATATGGCCACAGCCGGCTTGTTTCTAAACGAGCCGGCGGGTCAGCAAGAGCGCCGTATCCATCAGCGTGTCGGGGGTCCAATCACGATTTAGTGTCTTGAACACTTCGATGGATAAGGCCACCCCCACCGCCCGT
Organism: Margaritifera margaritifera; assembly: GCA_029931535.1. Taxonomy (NCBI): domain Eukaryota; kingdom Metazoa; phylum Mollusca; class Bivalvia; order Unionida; family Margaritiferidae; genus Margaritifera; species Margaritifera margaritifera. The sequence goes on from JAQPZY010001076.1 coordinate 1,059,447, forward strand.
TTTTTTTTTTTTTTTTTTTGGGGGGGGGGCACTTACATCGTTATAATTAGCTTTTTATTAACGCACACCGGCTCGGTGGAAATATGGCGCACACGAGTTAAATCCCTTGAGTGCATCTATTTTTATTTAGATGCACATGTATACAAATTTACATACACCATAAACTTAGGAACGTAGTATAATCATGGGACCCTACACTGACTACTTACAGGATAGAGTACTTCTTGGGGCGTAGGCCTCCTAACTCGGCGATATGGACTCTGTTATATTCATCCTTAAACTTTCCAACCACCTTTGAGTTAGCGTCATTATGTAGAGGGTGACCTTCCGGGAAGTCACTCGTATCGGAGAGGTTGGCGTCCTCCTCCATGTCCCTATAGATGTCTTCCATCTCTGTCTCCAGCAACAGGCTGACGGTATCGGTGTAGAGCAGCTAGTCTTTAGCACCGTAACGCGCCCTTATGTGGTCGTAATAAAATTTATGCATCAAATATTTCGATATGTCAAGGACGGCCTTGCCTATGCAGATGGGGCGGTTAGGATTGAGTCTGCCTTTGATGGATTGTACTTCCATGAGGTTATCCTCAAAGATCTTACGCGTATGAAAGGCTGGGTTAGCAATCAGATGTCGTAACTTGTCCTCTTAGCCCTCGAACCGGACCAGATCGACGCGTAGCGCTGCCGCGGACTCTCCATGGTCTTGCCAAAGACGGAAGTGCTGAGCAACTTAAAGTAGTCCTTGTCAAACCCGTTCGTGGCCTTAAATCGCAGGTCTGTGTTCTTCTAGACTTAGGGTGCAATCCACGGGTTCTGGTCAAACTCCATCGGAATAGTCATAGAATCAGGGGTTAGATGGTAGTCAATGTGAGCGTCGTACAACTCTTCCGGATATTCCAAGTCCACATCAAGAAGGTATCCCTTGGGAGCATATGGTGCTATGCTACTTAAATCAGCCTTTTCAGGTTCGACCCAGCGGTGACAACCCGTGGGTAGCTCTGCATAATGCCACAGAGATAAAGGTTATTGGTGTAAAGGTAGATGATCCAAGTGGTAGGTTTGGCCTTTGTGGGGATATTGAAACAAACCCAAGACCTAACGTGGATAATTAAATTTCTTTCCTTTATTTAAATATTAGAAGCATGAGAGAAAAACTTAATTATTTGAAAAGTATAGTTGAAGGTTTTTCAGTTTTATTCTTAAGTGAAATACTATTAAATTCTAGCATCCATATGGATAGCCTAAAACTCGATAGTTGTAACGAACCTTTTAGAAAAGACAGAAACTGTCACGGAGGCGGCGTCATGGTACGGGTTTTAGATACACTAATTAGCAAACGTCCTAACGATTCGAACTTCAGCTGTCATGACATTGAACTTATGTGGACTAAGATTACGTTACCGTGGTATATTGTAACCGTAGGGGTATGGCATAGATCAAACTACTATCCTATTAATTTCTGGGAAAGTTTTGAAACTTCGATTGATATCATAAGTGACACGTAAAAACATAGTATTATTATTATTATGGGGGACTATAACACTGATTTACTTACACCTTCTATTTCAGCAAAAGTAATTAATGTTATGTCAAGATATAGTCTACGAAATGTACTGTACTTAATTTTTTTATCGAATATTTCTCCAATTATAGACCAATCTTTCTACTTAGTTGTGTCGCGAAAATTGTTGAAAGATGCATGTTTAAAGATGCATAAATTTATTTTCATAAAATAATATCAGTCAGGATTCCTTCCCTGTCACTCCAATGTTTTTCAACTTATTGAACTTATATATTAGTATATGTAACTCACTGGAACAATCTCATCATTCTTGTATTGTATTTTGTTGTCTATCAAAAGCTTTGGATCGGGTCAAGCACATAGCCTTATTACTTAAACTAAACTAATGTGGTGTTTCAGGTAATCTTATAAAATGCTTTAAAAAATGATCTAAGTAACAGAAAACAAATGGTCTTTTTTCCATGATACTTATTCACTAGAAACGATTATAAATGCTTCTGTGCCTCAATGATTAGTAACTGGGTCTCTCTTGTTTCCAATCTACGTGAAACGATATTGCCAATGGTATGAGCTCTCTCACCCGTCTCTTTGCAGATGACTTATCTCTGCATCATTCGTCCCCCTATTGTCCTGAAATAGAAGTAGTCATGAATAATAATCAAATAAAATTGCATCAATGGTCCAAGGAATGGGTCTTAAAGTTTAATCCAGAAAAAACAATGGCTATGTTTTCAAGAACAATAAAGTAAAAAATATTCCTGAGCTTGTTTTTGAAAATACCGATCTTAAGTATGTGGATTCTCGTCTTCGATTACATCTTTCATCAAATATCAAATGGACTTGTCATATTGATAGCATTTTTAAAACAGCATTATCTCCAATAGCCAGTCTTTGAAAACTAAAATATAAACTTAGCAGGCGAATTGTATCTAAACTGTATATAACTTAGATCAAGCCCAGTTTGGTATATGCCAGTATAGTCTGGGATCGATGTTTGTTAATAAATTCAGAAAAACTTGAAAAACTACAGCATGAAGCAGCAAGAATAGTTACAGGGCTTCAAAATTACACGCGTAGGCATTGCTTCTTTTTTGAAACTGGATGGGAAGGTCTGCAATCTAGACAAAAGAGACAAAAGGTATTAACACTCTGTAAAATTAAAACAAGGCAAACTCCGGACTATCTCATTAAATTACTCACTCCCATATGTCCAAACAAACAAATTATAACATTCGACGTTCAAATAAACATAATCATTTTCAATTTCATGCTAAATTCTACTAAATCGTTTTTCATACCCTCAATTGTGGCCTTGTAGAACAATCTAGAACAGGATACCCAATGTAGCATGTCTTACAGTACTTTGAAAAAATGTTTGTGTACAAATATCGAATTCAGCAAAATGCATATTTTTAGTCACCCGAGCCCTAGATATTATCCTTACTAGATTGTGACATGATGTAAGCTCATTAAAAGCTGATCTTTACCGCGGTCAACTTGCTGACACCCTTTTTTGTTTCTGCGGTTGGATAGAAACCACAATGCATTTCTTCATGTTCTGTCCGAAGTACAGTCAGCAAAGAATTGGGTTGATAAGAAAATTACTCTCAGTGCCATATCCAACTGTTAGTTTAGATTTATTGCTTTGAGGAAAGTGCGATGCAAATGAAAAATACAGAATTCTATAACATGTATGCAAATACAGAACCGATACCGGAGGATTTCAATAACGTATTCAAATTGCGAATGCTCTCATTGTGCCACCTTCTCTTTCTTTCTTTCTCTCTCTCTCTCTCTCTCTCTCTCTCTCTCAGTGCAATCATTTTTCAATATTTGTTTTTGCTACACTGTTGTCATGTTAATATTTGTTACAATAGATGTATCGTGTAGAGAGAGGGCTAATTTAAGTTGTTGGAACTTATACCTAATCCCATTGTATTATATTTTGATAGTAAAATATGTTCAAACTAACAACAATATGGAATAAGTAAATATAAAAACTGTGGTGATAGATTATCATGATATTGAAGTTTTCGTCGGCCAAATACAAATATGTATGTGAATAGACTCGTCCTTTGAAGTCAACACTCGACCATAGTACATAGCACACACAATATTAAGGCACAGTTTTTGAACAGCAGGTAGAGTCTATCTGACACAAATTGTGTACTCAGATATTCTAGAGCTAATATTTCCTATGATAGACAAACTATAGATTAATACAGATAGTCAAGCTTTTGTACGTTATGGTTAAATATTTGTAAATAATATGCATTACCTATATAAAATAGGAAACAAAGTCGTATGTCACTTGCTCATGTCTGTAATTGGTTGTACTCTGAATGCATGATCCGGTTTGTTCTAGAATTACATATCTCTGATATTACACGAATTACAAAATAAGGTTAGAATGCAGAACGTGTCCAAGCGCAAACGTGAAAAAAAAACAACAAACAGCAGTAATGAATTTGGCATCATTTTATGTTCAGATGTACCAGCTTTATTTAACCGAAACACTCACTGTTTAACTTCTTCTTTTTAAGAATTACAATCGACTCCGATTAATACAAACTCCAGTGGATCGAAATAATCAGTTCGTATGAACCGAATTGGCACGAAACGAATCGGAGATGACAACAAGAACAGACGATAGATAGATAAATAGAAGATATTTTTTAAATGTTATACATGTAGATTCCTTAGTGAATAGTTTACATTGTAGTTTTTCTTAAATATACTATTTGTTTACATTTTTGTGAACACTTGACGAAATTATGGTCCAAAAAATGTCACAGCTATCTACAGTGTTCGTTTCGTAGTTTTTAAATAATCTTCAATTTTTCCTGCTTCTTTTACACTTTAAACTGAAAGCTAATTTTGTCTTTTACTTTTGCAGCACAGCCAACCAGCAAGTCATCAATCTTTCTGTGAAACTGCCAAAGCTTGATATGGTTCAACACCCTAACCATGTTCATGTCTTGTAACAAGTTATATTGCTTTTAAGCTATATTCTGTGGAGTCATAATCATCAGTTATTGTACCTTTTAAATTCAAGTACATGTTGTGGACGATTTCCAAGTTTGAAAAGAGTTTCGGTTTAATGCGGGGGGGGGGGGGGGATTAATGTAAAATTTAAATTTGGGATAGAAATTTGCTTTAGTTTTCGGACTTGAGGGGTCTCGGTTTACTGGAGAAAAAGGAATATATTACATAAGGAAAAATTCAGGATTCCCTAAACATGTCGGTTATGAGGCGATTCTGGTATAATGAGGATTCGGTTTTTAGTTACTCTCTCTCTCTCTCTCTCTCTCTCTCTCTCTCTCTCTCTATATATATATATATATATATATATATATATATATATATATATATATATATATATATATATATAAAACTTGTGTGTTAAGTGTTTTCTTTGTCATCGTATTTATCATTTGTCCCTGATGAAGAGATTGCCAATCTCAAAAGGTTGGACTATAATTAATACCCGCGCCGTTATCAACTTTTGTGTCATTATATATATATATATATATATATATATATATATATATATATATATATATATGTATATATATTATTTTTTATTTTCAGGCTTTCGGAATCATGATGCAGAAATATGTCCTTATCCAATTGCAAGAATTGAGGAGAACAAAACTTTAGTGATCGCTGTAAAAATTAATGTTAACAGTACTTGGAGATATATCTGGTGGGAGGGGCTTATCAATTGGGATACCTATATAAATTCATTGCGTGTATATCCAAACTGCACCACCCAAGGAATAATAACTGCTGATTACAATGTTACATGTAACTCATCAGATTCTACAATCACTTTTACATTGGATCAAGTTCAGAAGGAGAGAAATATTAACTCCTTTTATATTTATATCCCGTTTGATTCTAGGCCTTCCATTGATGGATACATCTTCATTTCTGTCCACGGCACAGGTACTCTTTACTCCAAGGACTTCATTCTTTATCTCTTCTCTCATTCTCACAACATCTTTGGAAAGACACAGATACACACACACAATTTCATTATCGTCAAGTGATAAAATGTGTTTAATAAAGTAGGTTAAATTCAAAACATTTTCCTTTTTATGGATTGTTGAAAACAAGAATTTTAAATACATTTAACTGTTTCTTACGGTATAACTGCACGAAAACAAACAACAACAATAACATATACAAATAAGAGGTTTAAGAAATTCATCATTTCCAATCTCCTTTGGGATATAGGACACAGCTAAAAGACATTTATCAAATCCAGTCTCCTTTTGGATATAGGACACAGCTGACATATAATCTTCTCTAAATTATATTTTCTCTCTCAAAAATAGAAGTAACTGACTATTTAGTGGTTATATGTTGTGTTACGAAAGTAATTATGCAATTGTTTATTATATATTATGTTCCTTGATAATTCAGACAAAAAAGGAAGATAAATCACACTAAAAATATATGTATTTTAATATTGGTGAAAACTATATACAGTAAAACTTCCCTCTGTAACTCTACTAAGTTTTGAATACTGGTCGGATATTTTAATTTGAAGAAAGCTTATTCTAATGTCAATTAAACCTTTATGTACTGGCCACATCAATATATCGGCAAAACATTTTAATTCAATTAGTGTCCGATTTCTGAAAGTTTCAATGCACATGCTCCGTTAATAATAATAATAATAATAATAATAATAATAATAATAATAATAATAATTCATCGTATCTAGATATACGGAAAATTTTTATGAAAACGTGCTTCTTTTACCATGAGGTCATTTTAAACATCAAGGAAAAATCTCAAGTCACTTGTGTTTTGTTCTAAAGCCACACAAGAAAGAATGATATGTAATTGATTCGCTTATGAAAACATTAAATTAGACAGAGGAAACAAGGAGATATATTACACATTGGATGACAACCTTCCTCTGGATAAAGCTAAAATGATTCACAAGGATATCATGTACATAAAACCCATTGGCCGATCCTTGAAAACAATGTCCATTAATTTCATGAGAGTTGTAAATGAAATATATTATACATATTATCGAAAACTGCAAGTTTCACTTTATGAACTGTGAGCTTTAAATAGTAAATTTTATACTAATACTTAACCTAAAAATTCTATTAAATTTCAAGACGATTGATTAATTTGTTTATAAGATACAGGAATAAGATCTGGTCCCGCTTCATAAATTATCTCAACTTTGAACTTTGAGTAAAAAAACTCGGCTCAAATTTTTACATGCTGATTCTTCGTAAACTACGGCAGGATAACTGCATTAAATATAAGTTTTTGAGAAAAGCTGTCTACCTTTGGGCTGAACACTGAAATCTTGACATTGACTCTGACAACATTTTACAAAGGGGTAAATATTTGGGTTAAGCACATAGTCAGGTTGAGAAGTCTTATACAAGCAGAACCGGATGCTCCAGTACCTGGAGAACTGTTTATGTCTGAGCTGGCGCTTTAGTGGAAGAAGGGTACATAATTAAAGCTGCAGTCCCTTCCAAAACCAATTAAACTAACATCAGGAACATGTACTTTGCAGCTCATAAATATCTTTGAATCACGAAATCCACCCAAATTGTCCAGTCCTGCTTGTTTAGTTTAGGGGAAGCCACGGTGTCAGGGACTAAAAATGGTATTGATTACACCCAGTCAGGTAGAGGTTTGAAAACGAGACCCATTTTCCATTGATTGTCATGGTTTGTCAGGGTCTTTTATCATTTTGTTTTAGCTGGAACATGTTGTAAATTGAGGGCAAATTGTATGACACCAACGCGGGGATATTGAGAACACGTACTCAATTTTCTACTTCGTAAACCCTCGAGATACTTATGGGCGTGCCGTGTATAGATGCATGTGCCATGCAAACCTTTTCAAGGGTTTGTTACGTCGTGTTAAGCGAGCTGTACCTGTACGAATAATATATAATGAAAAACATCCAAGCTTATAAACATTCTGTTTCTTCCGCATAACTATACGGGTTCCTCTTTTTTGCCTGTGGTTAAACAAAAAAAAAACAAAACATTTTTTGGGGGCATTCATCTTAATTGTAACAGTCACAAAATAATGTCATGTTGACGGCAAAATAAGCTCAGTTTTTAGATTTTCTTGCATATTTTAAGAGTGCTGAATGTAAGATTACAAAGGAGAGGTAATATATCGGATATCGGAAGGTATTTTAAACAATGTGTTAAAGAATATAATAAGGAAACGTTGTAAAATGAAGCCTAAAGTATGATAAGAAATAACGTATGTACTCTCTAGGAAAAATGTCTTATGTATCCCTCTATTACAATTATCGTATGTATACCTTTTGTTACAAATATATTATACCCTTTATTACAAATATCTTATTTATCCTCTATTACAAATATCTGATGTACCCATTATTCCTCTATTACAAATATGTTATGCACCCTCTATACAATTTTACAAAAGGCACACCAGCAAGTAGCGCTGTTATTCAAAAGGAAAACCTAAATTATTTTGCTCATGCGAGGGTTAAAATTATTACAAAAGATCACCAATAGATCTTAGTTTTCTTTTTATATGTAATGTTTTATTCCAATGGCAGTATGTTAATCAAGCAGACATTAAAGGCTTCAGATATTTAGAAATTGTACACGAGTGTTTATTATCTCCAAGCTTTAGGGCGGGAATATTGAAATACACTTCGTCTGTTTGTTCGACCGTCTGTTTATAACCACTATCCATCATAAACAGCTGTGTTAAAAGTAGTCAGACCTGGTACATAGGTTTCCCATGTGGTGACCATTTACTAGAGTGGTATGATATTTTGGCCGCCCTCCTGGAGTCTCTGAGAAATAGGTTGCGTATCTGGTGACCTTTTCCGAGATGCGTATGATATTTTGGCCCCTCCCTTGGGGTCTCTGAAGAGGACGAAATGTATACGAATTACACTGACTTTTTTGAATATGTTTGAGTTTTAAAAAACTTTGTACATGCAATCGTAGATGGAGGAAACCTTATATAACTCTAACCCTAACCCATACATTTGATTCTTTTTGGTTTGTTTGTTTGTTTGTTTGTTTTTTTTTTATTGTCAGGGTATTTTAAACACATTATTGACTATATCAAACCCAGGACATGGAAACTAAGTGCCTTTTCCAAGGAGACACCAAGGCAGCCTACCCGAGCTGGCCTGGGCGGGTATCGAACCCTCAACCCTTGGATTACGAGTCCAACTCTCTACCAATTGAGCTATTGCGACTCTCTCTCTCTCTCTATGTATATATATATATATATATATATATATATATATATATATATATATATATATATATAATGGATTCCTTGGTTACGACTCTTCTGGGTTACGGTCGAGAGGGGACATATAATAACAGGCGTTGGGATTTGCCATGGTTATATGTTGAAGTAGCTCTAGTTTCAAATTCAATTTATATGACACGAGTTGAACAATGTCTTAAAAGATTAAAATAATTCCATCTGTTTCTTTCAAATTAACACAAATGCAAGATTCTGTGAATCATATAATGAGTAGACAGATTTCCTTCAACGAAATCACAGCATAGTGTACTGAAATTACGATCCCTCTGATTTTTACCTTTACTTATTCTATATAATTTTGACGTCATTTTGGTTTTATCACGCGTGCTTGGTATATAAACGTATAATATGGACAAATTAAATAGCAAAGTAGCGATGAGGTCATTGTATGGGTACAATGTAAACTTTGTGTACCCATAGAGATGCCAGAGACGGAACATAAGACTGTTGGTTAAATATTTTATGTTAAGGAAGAATACAAGTATGCCAAGAAGTTTTGCTGCGTAAATTTCACAGTTGTTTAAAATGAAATTAGCAACAGTCCAGCAGGAATGTTATGAATATTTTGCTATAGCATACCTATTATCGCAATCAGATCTGATCCTCAAGATAGTAGTGACCATGAGATCAGAGCGTCGGTTTGTTGGCGACGACTAATGTGATTGTAACAATAAAGAGGATTCTATCTAGTTGCAGGCCGAACTTAATCTTTATCAAATTGTGGCATAAATCTACAGAGCTAAACATTTGCTATTTCTATTGTTATTTCTACCTTGAAGAACGATTTCCCTTTTTAGCTTTCTTTTCGCCACCTTTGTCCTATTTTTAACAGACTTAAACGAATTTTGCTGCAGATTGCTGTTTCATTTTTTAATAGTATTTATTGCATTAAGGTATGGTCTGAAATGAAAAGTGGAAAGAAGGAAATCATTGTGATTTTCAAAAAATTCTTTTTAATAGAATTTGTGAAGATACCACTTTCTACCAATACTTTTCCAGGATATTTTTTGCATTCAGTAATCACCAACAGTCGATATGAAACAACGAGCATTTAGCAGTTTCAAGAATACATTGCGATTACTTCCATTCAGTCTTTGTCCTACGTTCTTCATTTTAGCAATATATCAACGTACAAAATTCAGAGGAATACTGGATTATCAAAAGTTACCAATCAAATATCTCTGTGCACATTTGTTTTACTATTGTGTTTTGTTTTCACGTGTTTATATCGCAATATTTATTTTTGTTATATGTGACTAAGGTCCTAAAAGTTTGCTTTTATAATTGACCGAACTCCAGTATAAAGGAATATTTCATCATGACAAGAACATGTCTCAGACAGTCATGACGATGAATACAATGGGCACACATGAATATAAATGTATCCAGAAAGATTATTGAATGTGCGACCACAAACCTAAGAGACAACTCTTGTTGGTGCATGAAAATAGTAAGATAATTGATAAAACAAAATATGATGACGCCCTGAAGTAGAAGAATTTAGTGTTAGTGAAAAGAAATATAACGGAATATGCAGGTATCTCGATGAGACAGTAAAACATTAAAAGAATGCACATTTTCAGTGTATTTTTGTAAGATGATGTAGCAATTCCATTGTCAGAACTGTATGTGACGGACTATAAACACTTAAAAATGATGACTGACGTCAAGGATGCAATACGCTCGAAGTTTACATACAATATTTTTCTTTAAACTTGTGCGCAAAGGATAGGAAAAGAACCTTAGCCTGATTTGTTAAATGAACGGAACTCCTTACACAAATTAAATATGTGCATCACTATTAAGACTATACAACTACTGTTGATATGGGTTTTTGTAGACCATAAAATATACCAAAAACTGTCACTCTGGTCCCGTACTGATTCTGCTTATATTTCACGCATGCGTCCTAGAGCATATACGGCCCAATATATCACACAGTAAACATTTAGATACAAATGCTATCAGAACTTAAGATTTGAAGAAAACAATGTTATGGGACACGCCATCAGGGCAGCCATAAAAGATATGCTATACATTTATTTATTTTCAAAATGACACGTGTTAGTGTTTTAATTAAGCCATTACAATATTGTTTTGATATGAACAAGCCACGCTGTACACTTCTCCAATACTACTGCAGTTTTATATTATGCATCTACAGAACCCACCACATCGATAATGCAATAGATCCACAACATCGATACTCTAATGAATCCACCATATCAAAAGCATATAAAATTTCAGTACATGTAAATTTATCATTATTTAGAAGAACTTTTTTAAGATATCAATTAGAATTTTAAATTAAAAAATCAATTAGACAAAATGATTTTCAAAATAACATTTACGTTATATATTTTTCCAATATATGCATTTACTCTAAATTTTGATATTTTGGTGAGCGATCAATAATTTCCTTATGGTGAATATAAAAAAAACAACATGATTTTGGCTGGCAACAATTTTGTTGTTGAGAGTACATGTCCAGTGAGTATGCCTATAAATGTACTAAAACTATGCTTTCTATCTTACAAATATAGTCATTTGCAAAGAAACCTCTCTCTCTCTCTCTCTCGACTAGCATTCCACTACAAACTGGAATGTCGGATACTAATTTATTAATTCCCTGTATATATATATATATATATATATATATATATATATATATATATATATATATATATATATATAGCGCCAAATACAACGAGTCCAGTCAGCACAACAATTTCTACAAGCAGTAGATCAACAGCATCAACAATGCAAAGTACAAGCATCGCCACATCGATGGTTCCCACCACAAAACCGCCACCTTCCTACGTGCCGGATCCTGGTAAGAGGCAATTGTCATATCTTTTACTTTTATGCTTGTGACAAAGAAATTGATTATAGATACTATGCTGCAGTTGTCACATACACAAATCATACTATATAATAAATATTAATTCGAATGTTTATTTAATAATGAATCTTCCATTTGAATTATATAAATCGTACCATCTGTCATCATTATTCTTATCTTCTTTTTGTGTATTGAGGAATGGATGCATGATAGAGCGATAGAAACATGAGGAATCTATGGATGATAGATCTACAGAAGCATATGAAATGGATGGATGACAGATCGACAGGAGCATAAGAAATGGATGGATGATAGAGCGATAGAAACATAAGAAATAGATGATTGATCGGTTGGAGCATAAGGAATGAATGAATGATAGCTCGATATGAACATAAGGAATCGATGGATGATAGATCGACAGGAGCAAAGGAAATGAATGGATGACAGATCGAGAGGACAATAAGAAATGGATGGATGATAGATCAATAGGAACATAAGGTATGAATGGATGATAGATCGATGGGAACATAAGGACTGGATGAATGACAGATTAATAGGAACATTAAGAATCGATGAATGATAGATTAATAGGAACATGAGGAATGAATGAATGATAGATTAATAGGAACATAAGGAATGGATGAATGATAGATTAATAGGAACATAAGGACTGGATGAATGACAGATTAATAGGAACATAAAGAATCGATGAATGATAGATTAATAGGAACATAAGGAATAGATGAATGATAGATTAATAGGAACATAAGGAATGGATGAATGATAGATTAATAGGAACATAAGGAATGGATGAATGACAGATTAATACGAACATAAAGAATCGATGAATGATAGATTAATAGGAACATTAGGAATGGATGAATGATAGATTAATAGGAACATAAGGAATGGATGAATGATAGATTAATAGAAACATTAGGAATGGATGAATGATAGATTAATAGGAACATTAGGAATGGATGAATGATAGATTAATAGGAACATAAGGAAATTGATGAATGATAGATTAATAGGAACATAAGGAATGGATGAATGATAGATTAATAGGAACATTAGGAATGGATGAATGATAGATTAATAGGAACATAAGGAATGGATGAATGATAGATTAATATGAACATAAGGAATGGATGAATGATAGATTAATATGAACATAAAGAATGGATGAATGATAGATTAATAGGAACATAAGGAATGGATGAATGATAGATTAATATGAACAAAAGGAATGGATGAATGATAGATTAATAGGAACATAAGGAATGGATGAATGATAGATCGATAGGAGGATAAGAAATGGATGGTAGGTGGATAGGAACAAAAGATATGGATCGATATATAGAAATATATATATATATAGGGACGAAAGATCGATAGGAATAAAATGAATGGATGAATGATAGATCGATTAGAGCATAAGGATTGGATGGATGATAGATCGATAGGAACAAAAGGAATGGATGAATGATAGATCGATAAGAGCATAAGGTATGGATGGATGATAGATCGATAGGAACATAAGGAATAGATGGATGATAGGTCGATAGGAACAAAAGATGTCGATGAATGATAGATCTATAAAAACATTGATAATAAAGTTATTTGATGATAGATGATTATACATAGGTCACTCAGTAAAAAGAAGAAGGATGACAAACATCGATTGATGAATTGAAACGATCTGCAAGAAATTTAGGCAATGCCATTATAAATCTATTAAAAAATGATTAACATAAGTTAATTTTACTTTAAAAAAACACAGCAAAACAAAACCTAAGCCAACAACAACATTGATACTGTCTTGAAAATGATTTGTACTTTTTCAACGCTTTTGATGAGCACTCATTTTGACTAAACATAGACTACCAAAAATCACATATACCATAAACAGCTTGCAAATGCAAATAAAATAAACTGCTAGAATCTCAGAGATTTTTCAATATTAAAGAAGATTTCTTTCTGTAACCTCTTACCCATTTTTTGCTTATTTATTTATTTATTTGTCGTGCCCATACACTAGAGCACAAACACAAAATATAACAGCAATTAAAAGAATGCTAGGAAATGTCACAATTAACAAAATGTTTTGAATTACATTGCTTGATTATTAAATGAAGCGTTTATAAATATTCGTATTACATAAAGTGCGACAATTATTCAAAAGTCTTGACAAATAACAGGAATTATCTGTAAATATCTAACCATGGTTTCTTTTCTTTGTGCAATCCACATACACATCAGAATGATCAGTCACTTGGCCGCGTGAAGTAGTTATCTATTACTTCTATATTGTATGTATATATTTATTGATTTATTATTTATTTTGAACTTATGTGGTTATCTATTTATTTCAACATTATCTAGATTCGATAATATGTCAAGAAAAAATACGGTTAACTTATGAAATATTATGCGTTAGAAGTCTCATATATATATATATTATATTATATATATATATATATATATATATATATATATATATATATATATATATATATATATATGAATATGAACTACAGCTGGAGTTTGATTTGAAAGTAGAGATGGATTACAATGAAACATATGCGGACAAAACCTCGCCAGAATTCCAGAGTCTGGCCACAAACTTCAGTGTTTCTGTAAGTGTTAGTTCAACATATTTAGATATATATCAATTTAGGTCGAACTATCAAAAATCGTACCAATTTGAATTCAAAGTGTCAGTGTGTATTTAATCCTGAAGGAAAATAAAGGGATAGGTTCACTAGGATCAAACTCCGTTCCACTCAAATATATATATATAATGATCTTCCGTAATCTGACCCTTCTGGCGGTCTACTTTATGAAGCAAATGCATGGTTTTTGTAATTATTGTTGGAATATGAGTGGTTAAACACAAATATAACGTCATGTAAAAAGCCGAAAGTGTGTGATATAATGCAATATTATTACAACGACAGAATCTCAAGAACCAGGTCCCATGCTTGCAAAACAAAGCACATTTTGAACTCCTGTTCAAACATTACGAATTTTATCTTCTATCCCTTCTCTCTAAGAGGGGTTAGAACCAAAACAATTTTGGAATGATCCAATTGTTTATATTTCTACATGCATGCCAAGTTTCCACGAGATTGAGCAATTCTACGTATGTATGATTTTTAATTTTTGGAGTTTTAATTTTGTGTGTTCCTACACTTGTGTAACTACGGGAACTGGCATTTGACGTGTGTATATTTGTGTGCTTGCGAGTCAAAAAGCGAGAGAGAGAATGTTCACAAAATCGTGAAGAAAATGTAAACTGCTTCGAGAGTACACGGTAACACATTATTTTTTCGAAAGTCAAATACTAATGAGTATAACTGGAGACTTTGTTTACTTATATATAGTACATATTGTAAACAAAGTACTTATATATTTTACTGTTATATGGAAATCATACAGACCACAATGGAAGTTATCTTGAAAACAAAAATTTCCACAATTTAATGAGATTAAGTTTGCAATTGTGTTGTTTCTATTGTAATGACCTTGTATCATGTTGAATTTTTAATTTCAAAAGTACATTGATATTCTAAACTATTGCAATATACTCATGCACTATGTATGTGATAATAAACAAGATATTTCAAACATACTCTAGTTACCAATCCCGCTACAGTTACAATTGGGGAGGGATTTAGATTTAAATTCCACGAATGTTGTGTGCGTCTTCTAACTACCTCAAACTGTATCCCATATTGTGATGTTTTTTTGTCTGGAATGGCTTTGGAGTAGTTGCATTACATTACCAATTAAAACGAAAAGTATATCCTAAAGTCATGTAATAAATGTGTTATATTGATAGCGTGTAGTTAAAACCCATATTATGATCTGCATTAGTTCACCACAGACATGTGGAATAATAATGAGGAATAATTGCCAATGTACATTCAACATGAACAAAATATCATTTTGAATAAATCTTCTTCGATTTTCTCTTTAATTATTTTTTTTGGCAATGTTTACTGAAAAGAACAAAATTTTTAAAAACAAATATGACTATTCATAATCACGAATTTAAGTACCTTGAAAATAAAATTTCCCCTAAAACAAAAAACAAAACAAAAAAAAAAATGAAACCCACCAAAAAATAAATGATTTCGCAATACCACACACGAGTGAAACAGAAAGCTGCCAGATTAGAATAGTCGAATGTATTCTAAGTAGTACTTAAAAATACTGCTCAGCTAGGATGCACAGTTGTTGCCCTGATCATCATCATCATCATCATCACAATCGTTGTCACGGTCGTCGTCGTGATCATCATCATTATCATCATCATGATCTTGTCAGGTTTTTACATCTTTATCCTAGCTATATTTAAAATACTGAAAGCTATACTAACAACTGCAAAAAGCTATAATAAGAACTGCAAAAAGCCTAATTATCGAAGCCCTGCTTGTTTTCCTGAGAATCAGTGAGAATAACAGGTTCGCTCTGAGTACATATTATCCGTAAAGATTCGAAAATTGAGAGTGTGTGGCATCAGAGGTTGGTGTCTACTTCGCACAACCTTAAATTGGTACAGCATGTGAGAATGTATTCTGCAACTGCATTATGCAACTGTCCAGGTTTAAAATCAAACTGAATTAATAAAATAACTTTATATTGGTATAATATTCAGTATAAATCACGAGTGCGGTCATATTACAAACATAATGAGTTACCATACAACTATCTTAGACCTAAATCACACATTGAAATTTTAGGAGCTAAATCACTCGAGAACTCTCTCCCTCCTTTTTATTGGCAATTATTCGGCGATATCAACTATATATATATATATATATATATATATATATATATATATATATATATATATATATATATATATATATATATGAATCAGTTTTTCTTATAGTGACCATTCATATTTTTGCCCCCCCCCTTCGAACTTCTCCCTCCTTATTTGTATCTATAGTTAAGAAGTAAATTCCGCTTTTTAAAGGTAATAACACCAAAGAGATCGACAGAAGTAGAGAAAATAGATGTTATCTTTCATATTCATATTATGTGTATTGCATCCCTTCATCTTAAAATAATGTCCAACACCATAAACACATATTAAGCTTGAGAAGCAGGAATTCGACGAAAATGATCAGTCTGACAATAATCAGTTCTGCAATGATTACTTTGATAATGGTCAGTTTTACAATGATCACTTCTACAATGATCAGTTTTACAATGATCAGTTTTACAATGGTCAGTGTTACTATGATTAATTTTACAATGGTTAGTTTTACAATGGTCAGTTTTACAATAATCACTTCTACAATGATCAGTTTTACAATGATCAGTTTTACAAGGGTCAGTTTTACAATGATTAGTTTTACAATGGTGAGTTTTACAATGGTCAGTTTTACAATGATCACTTCTACAATGATCAGTTTTACAATGATCAGTTTTACAAGGGTCAGTTTTACAATGGTCTTTTTTTACAATGGTCAGTTTTACAATTGTCAGTTTTAAAATTATCACTTCTACAATGATCAGTTTTACAATGATCAGTTTTACAAGGGTCAGTTTTACAATGGTCTTTTTTTACAATGATCAGTTTTACAATGGTCAGTTTTACAATGGTCAGTTTTACAATGATCACTTCTACAATGATCAGTTTTACAATGATCTGTTATACAGTGATCACTTCTTCAATGATCACTTCTACAATGATCAGTTTTACAATGGTCAGTTTTACAATGATCATTTTTACAATGGTCAGTTTTACAATGCTCAGTTATAAAATCATCACTTCTACAATAATCAGTTTTACAATGGTCAGCTTTACAATGATCAGTTTTACAATGATCAGTTTTACAATGATCACTTCTGCAATGATCAGTTTTACAATGATCAGTTTTATAATGATCACTTCTACAATGATCAGTTTTACAATGGTCAGTTTTACAATGATCAGTTTTAAAATGATCAGTTTTTCAATTATCAGCTTTGCAATGATCAGTTTTACAATGGTCAGTTTAAAATGGTCAGTTTTACAATAATAATAATAATAATAATAATAATAATAATAATAACAATAATACCAATATAATTGTAATCTTTATTATTATTATTATTATTATTATTATTATTATTATTATTATTATTATTCTTATTGGTAAATAAGAACAATTTGGAACAAAACAATAAATTCCTGCGTTAATCAAGACATACACTTTGAAATAGATATACACTGTAGTGTAGTATGTGTGCTTTATAGGGTTTAATGACACATCAACACAATCCTGGTTATATTGTCCCTTCTAACTTAAATATCTTAAGGCATACAAAGATAAAGGCAAAAAAGGGTAATATCCTTTAAATACAAAGTAATTTTTTTATATAAACCGCACACTTGTAAATATTCTGAGGCCTTCTCGTGTCCAAACAAGTTTTTTTTTCAGAACAAGTTCAATAACTTTAATATTATGTTATTTGAATCTAATAAAAATATTATTAAGTTATTTAGTGCAACCCGTTTTTGAAATATACCGAAACATAATGTTATACCTCGAAGATTCAATGTTTCCTGTTCACATGAATCAATATTTAGGATCACACCTATCATACATTATCAAATAATGAACTTTAAGTATGTTTACTTCTGCATAAAATCAAATAATGGCAATGACGTAATTCGAATTGTTACGTTGCGTTACCAACAAAATGTTGATGGCGGTGAAATCTCTCTCTCTCTCTCTCTCTCTCTGATGAAGTGTACAGATTTATCTAAGTAATCATGCATTAATCGTTATTTGAAAATAGTGTTTTGGTTTCAATTTGCGAATGTCTGTTATTGTTGTCTGCGTACAAAATCAATTCTTGCGTATCTACACAGTATACTTCAAGTAACAATTCTATATACATTTCATTTTCTTGTCTGAAATGGAGATGGTGATTCAATTTAACAGCCACAGTCCTCATTACTAGTTGTAATTGTCTCCATGCAAGCTAGAACAACATCGTATTGAGTATTTCTTCTCAAATTTAAAGTATAGCGATTTCAATTACCCGTACATCATCGTCTTCAGAGGCCATATTTTCTGGAAAAAAAAAGTTGTCCGACGCTACATGGTTGGCAAGGTTACGTGCAAACGTTCGGCTACAATATGATCTTATCTATGTTTAATCGGGGAAAATAATGAAAAGTAGCAATACTACAAAATTATTGAGAACTGGTTTAAAGTATATAATAACCTCAACTGCATGGTTATTAAAATACCGATAGTTTTCATGTATACTAAAATACAGACAGTTTCATGAAATTAGGTAATAAGAACATGTACAACATTTTTTTTACAGTAAAAATTTTAATTTAAAGTCATGACAAAAATTAAACCTAATTATTTATGATTTTTTTCCTTCTAAGCGAAGGCCTTTAGACATACATTCGTAGCCCTTTCATTTTACTATTTTTGTTCATTTTTATCTTCTCCAGCATACCCACACTGCGACCATATGCTTTGTTAAGTCGTATTTTTTGTACATTCATATATCAAGTTCTTTGTGCATCCGACCGTCTGGACTTTTGAACAAGGGAACAAGATGAAAAATGGAAAACTCAAAATTTGGGTATAGATTTAAGCATATATATGTTATGACTCAGAAAATATATAACAACATGGTAACCCGCTAGTTTATTTTTATTATTATTGTGGCACAATATTTTATTATATCACTTGTTGTAAATTTCCCCCTTGTGATTTTAACATGTAGGAGTCCTGAATTTATCTTAGATTTTGTGTTTATTGTCTGTTTTGTATATGTAAGCTGTTGATTACCCTGAAGAAGAGCTTGTTTAGCTCGATACGTTGGGAAACCGTTTTGAATTTGCGCTGTTATCAATTTTGTGTCAGTATATATATATATATATATATATATATATATATATATATATATATATATATATATATATATATATATATATATAATTTAATCTTGAAATAGAGCATGGTTGGACTTATCATTGTCAACAAAGAAGAATAAGTCCCGTGGCAGATTTATAATCGTGTTTTTCAGGAATAATTTTGAAGTTGCAGCCATTTATGTCTATGTAAACTATACCCTTTTTTTATTGCATCATTTTATATTAAACCAACAAAAATGATTTATGGATACCTACAAACTACATCGAAAATGCTACTTAAATGCACTTTAAATCTTGTTCAAATGAATATATTATTCAGCGAGAGGTTCAAATTATATGGATGTGATCGGATTGGATAGCCTGAATTTGTTAGGCTTCATAAATCTTAAAGTAAGAACATACTAAATAATATACATTTTTATTTTCAGCTAACTGAAGTCTTCAAAACCCTCAAAGGTTTTAAATCAATCGACATTTTACGATTCAGGAAAATACTGGTATTTTTATGAACATTTATATTACGTACTCATAATGTTTATTTGTCCTCTGGCAGCTTTTTTCTAAGTGGTTTATGACTGTACGAGATTCAGTTGAAAACACTGTTACGGTAAGTAAAAGGAAAGGTAAAATTAAAGTATGCAGTATAATTTGTGAAGAGCTCTTACTTTTGAAAGAAGAAACAAATCTCCTTTCGATACGATAAATTCAATCGGATATTTGAAAAAAATTAAAAAGTGATTAAAAATTATTTACTTTTTGCAAATGTATTCATTGTTACAATTATTTTTCTATGAATGTATCTAATATTACTCTTTCTATGTAGATTTCTACCACAAACTCTCTATTTCTCTCTCTCTCTCTCTCTCTCTCTCTCTCTCTCTCTCTCTCTCTCTCTCTCTCGTTGCCTCAGAGTTTCGAATGATAATAACTAGGTTTTTGATTAATGTACAAGACTTTTTATAACATTGAGATTTTTCTCTTTGTATCTATATCATTATTAGCTGTGTATCTATACCATTGTTATCCGTGTATCTATACCATTGTTATCTATATATATATATATATATATATATATATATATATATATATATATATATATATATATATATATATATATACCATTTGTATCTTTGTATCTATACCATTTTATCTGAGTATCTATACCATTTTATATGTGTATATACACCATTTTATCTGAGTCTATACCATTGTATCTGTGTATTTATACCATTTTATCTGTGTATCTATACCATTTTATCTGGGTGTCTATACCATTGTTATCTGTGTATCTATACCATTCTTATATGTGTATCTATACCATTGTTATCTATATATCTATACTAAGCATCTTACGATTCAAATATATGGAGCATAAATTCCAAGCCATGTCATTGAAATACCATATATCTACGGCTCTAATACATGCATATATTGAATTAGTTCAAGATAAAGACCACAATACACATATTGTACTTATTACTCTCTGTTGCAATAAAACGTCTACCACATCATCAAGTATTTAAAGCGTATTAAACAAATTAATGGAGAAAGTAATTTCATTTTTCTGCATTATCTTCTTTTTATAGACGTGGGTCAGTCATTGTGGATTACTCAGTAAATGTGTTCGCCACTGTTGATGTTGGCACAGTTACAGAAGAAATAGTAACTAAAATTGTCGGCAATTTAACCAGTGTCGCCGGATTGCGTGTTGACACAGGATATACACGTGACTCCATGACTAAAAGACTGGGTACATCTTAATAAATTATCAAAAATCGCGTAAAATAGAAGCGCATAGACAAATATACAGACACACAGAAAGCCATAAACTAACAGAAAGACCAGAACAAAAGACTGAAACAAACGTTCCTTTTTAAATCTGTGCTTTATTTGAAATATGTTGAAATTGCTAGCAAACTAGTCTTTAAATGAAAATCACCTGAAAGATAACTTTTCTTGTTTTATGTTTATATTGGATAAAAATATGTGATCATTGTATTCGTCATTTTTATGATATAACTCGCCACGCAGCAGATTTTTTTTTTCATAACGCTTAACATTTTGAGATTAAGATTAATTAGTACATGTATAATCTGTGATTTGTCTCGTATTACATTTGACCCCCAGGACATGTATAATTTGTGATTTGTCTCATATTAAATTTATCCTGTAATACGTGTATATAATCTGGGGTTTTGTCTCGTAGTACATCTGACCCCTAGGACATGTATCATCTGGGATTTGTCTCATGTAAGTTTGACCTGTAGTACGTGTATAATCTGGGATTTGTCTCATAGTAAGTTTGACCCATAGTACATGTATACAGGGCCGGCGCAAAGGTATTTGGCGCCCTAGGCAAGCCTTCAGCCTTGCGCCCCCCACCCACATAATTAACTTTCGAAAATTAATATTGTACATTTATTCTTTACTTCTGTTTTTATTCTTTCTATTTTTAGGCGCTTATTATCTTCTATTGTACGCTATTTCTCTTTTTTGTTTATTCATTCAGTTTTTGCCTCTCCCCAAATTTCGCTTCCTAGGCGAATGCCTAGTTTGCATAGCGGTTAAACCGGCCCTGCATGTATAATGTGGAATTTTTCATATAGTAGTTTGACCTGTAGAACGTGTATAATCTGGGATTTGTCTCATTGTACGTTTGACATGTAGTACATGTATAATCTGGAATTTGTCTCATATTACGTTTGACATGTAGTACATGTATAATCTGGAATTTGTCTCATATTACGTTTGACCTGTAGTACATTTATAATCTGGAAATTGTTTTCATAGTACGTTTGACCCCTAACACATCTATCGTTTAAGATTTGTCTGATAGTACGTTCGACAGCTCGTTCGTCCATTAACATTTTATGTTCATATGACCAATGTTTATGCTGTATTGTGGTGGAGCATTATTTACTTATGCATGATTAAATTACACGCCGAGTCACCTGACAGGTTCAGCTGGGTTCGACAAGGTCGAGGTGATAGAAAGGCATATCGAACCAAATAAACTACCCTATCCTCGAAACTCAAGTTTTTGCCATTGTATGTAAAATTTGTAACATGTATTTATAATATACTTACTACGGTATATAAAAATGTTTACATAGTGAAAAAGTTTGCTATATTTAGATCAGGGTCACACAAGATATTATGCTACATATCATACTCAAACGGTCTACATGCATAAATATGCAAAGAATAATTCATTTCGAATACTAGTATTAAGATGAGTGTATATTGTACAGCATTTACTACTTTTGTTCAACTTTCACACAATCTGAAGACAAGAGACAAATGTTTCCTCGCCTCTGCAAATTTGTGTCCGTTTGGATACTACTGCAAGCAAACAACTACAGTTATTTGGTGCATAGATCGCTGTAACTCATCTGTGTGTCGGAACAATGGAGAATGTTATGTTGGACATCACAGTCAGGATATCCAGTGCAGGTACAAAAACATATAACAGCCGAGAATACTCGATAAGCAAACTGTTACATGGAAATACCTGTATGTAAAGCTGTCATTATTGGTTAGAATGTCCAGACATAATCAAAGTAAAATCACTCCTTTCAAATAATGCAATAAAATTACTCTTCTCGTGTCATAGGAAACTTAGTTATATACATTTATTTTACCATATTAATATTGCATATTAACAGAGCCATACAATTCTCACATAGTATACATTCGAACTTTGCATTTCCTTTCTGTGTGTGTATGTGTGTTTGTGTGTGCATGTGTGTGTACACATATCTTGTGGAAAAGATACTTCCTAAAAGGCACATTATTCTTTTCCACAAGTTATAAAATCACAATTGACACCAGGTGTAAACTACATAATAATAATAATAATAATAATAATAATAATAATAATAATAATAATAATAATAAGAACAACAACAACAACAATACTACTACTACTAATAAACGGCAAAAAAAGAAGAAGTTGTTCACATATTAAGTCTTAATATGTGAATTTGAATTATTGAATGATGCAGTGACCTTTTAAATTGGAATATAGCAAAGAACGACAGGCTGTTGGTATCGCTAACTTTTACCCGGAACAAATCCACCGACAAAGTTCATGCATGGATGAATCTAAAAACAATAACCGAACGTAACTCCAGTGGCTTCAACAAGAGGAACTGAAGAAAAGATAATTATGACGTACCTTAACCTAACTACAAGGATCTGAAAAACCCAATCAAGATCACTAAACGTACCCTTAGGGAGTGTTACTTTTAGAAGAATCTGAGACTAACAGTGATTATACTGTCCTTGGATGAATGTTTCACCATGATTTTTGGAAATGCGTATAAAAATGTCAGAAAGGTAGAGCTAAACGCGCAAATCAAAAGTTGAAGTCATTGAAACTATTGTGACTTTCTGGGTATTTTTTCAAAAGAGTCACTAATAATCAAACAATGACTCAGAAACTGCATATTAGTCCTAATTAGTTATGGTGTCAATCACATCTCCCATTACCTTTGTCGATTGCATGCATCTGCAAAAACCGTCTTGTGTTCTCCGAATGTTTGTGTTCTGAGAATAAGAGAACAACACCACAATTTACGAAACATGCAAAATTTCATTAGAAGTCAATATCAGACAACCTTCACGACTTACACTTCTACTCCGTAAAAACGTTTAAATATCCTTTATTTTATACCTTCAGGTGTGCTTTTTCGGAAGATGCTGTGCATACTGGAGAGCGATGTGAAACAAAGACAGAAGTAGTGACAGTACAGGAGAGGAATATTTATCTCATCATCGCCTGTTCACTTATCGGCGCGATTCTTATAGTTTTCATCTCGACTGTGTGCATCATCAATCAGAAGCGTTAGCGACTTAAGAAAAGGCTTACCATTAGTCACGTGTAAGTAACGTATTTAAAAAATAAAAATTAAAAGGTTTAAATCGGTGGGAACGACTGCCTAACCTACAGTGGTAGGGTATTATTTAAACCATTTATGGGGATAAATATTAGGTTTAATCTCAACTACTATATGCTACAAATCGAAAGAACAAGTATTAATGGGGCTTCTATACAGACAATGGTGATATGTGTCATCTAAATATACAACTCGTAACCCAAATGAATACACATATACAAAGTAATGTATTGTTTTGCAATAGTAGTAGGATACCAGTACAAAAGATAAATGTTTCCTACAGACAAAGTTATAATTACTGCACTTTTCCAAGAAAAGTCAGATTATGTCATACTGCCTGCCCATGCGCGTGCACATACATGCATAATGTAACGTGACTCGTCCTACACAGTTGAAGATAGAAACTTGAAAACATTGAATATAATTGGTGTGGTCGAAGGATGTGGAAACGAAAAGGTTCTAGGATGTTGATCTATCTCTTCTGGATTAGTATATAAAATGCGTGGTAATTTAATGATTTTCGTAATGTCGCAGAATCCGTCCAACTCTTTTCAAGACAGAAACTGGAAATCTTGTGGTATAATTGACTGCGTTCTGTTAATGTGCACAGCAATTTAAAGGTTTAGATGAAATCTCTATGGATGATGATAGAGTAAAAAAAAACAAAAAAAAAAAAACAAAAAAAAACAAAACAACAGCATATTTCTTCATATATTTATTAGTATGCAGAAGGTGCAAGAATTTCATGAGTTGTGTCAGGGCAGATCCAGAGATCCAACTGCATAGGGAGTTGGGGTGGGGGCTAGTGAGACTTTGTTTTGTTTGTTTTAACGGCACGTTTAAGACTTTTATTGGCTATATCATGGGAGCTAAGTGCATTTTCCAAGGATACACCGAGGCTGCCAACCATATGTGCGGGTAGGTTTTCGTATATATACACACTTACAAATCTATGATAGTTTTTACTTAATTTTATGAATATATACAACTTTCAAAATATTTAAATTTAGCAGAGCACTTACGTATAAATTTGGCTGTAGGATCTGAACGGACTTGAACAACTAATCACCTTTATTCCCAAGTAAAACAATCAGCGCTATTTTTTGTTTTTTAAAACAATCCTGTGTAATTTTATTTGCAAAGTTACACCCAATAGAACTGATTGCTTACAAAAAAGATTGTAAACCAACTGTGTCTTTTTAATAAGTTTGGGCTAATCATTTGGTCAGTATATGAGATTATCAATACCTGAATCGTTCCGTTACTGTACACACGGAAGTTATTGATAATCGTATTTTTTACTTCAGTACCTCATGTGATAATATAATAGTAAGTCAATATTTATTTAGTCCCCTTTGGAGCGCAATACACGCGTTGATGTGCCTAGGTATACTGTCAATGAAATTATGTATGAAATCATGGGCCATGCTCTCCCAATATTCTCTTCTCTCATTTCTTTAATATCTCTGATCCATCCCTTTTTGATGTTTTCCTTCAAAAAAATAAACAAAAACAAAATTCCGACATACTTTCAATTGGGTTGAGGTCAAGGCTGTAGCTTAGCCAATCTTCGACGTGAATGTTTTGATTAGCAAACCAAATTTGTGTGTAGTTAGTCGTGTAGCTGGGGTCATTATTCTTTTTAAAAGATCCAGTTATCATTGTACAGAACTTGTAAGGGATATCCATTTAGAATATGTATATAACGCTCTCTTGTCAATTTATCTGTGAGTTTCCACAAGAAGCGACACACCGCAAAGAAGTGGCACCGCACATATGAAACTCAGGGCTGTGTTTTGGACATTGATACAGTGGTATTTCGTTCTCATTTGTCCAGATTTTGATGTTATTAGAATAAAGCCAGACAATGGCGTACTAAGGGTAAATGGCGCCAGGGGCGATGATGATGGCCCAAAGGGCCAGAATACAAGGCCCGAATTTGTATCAGCTGCTTTGGCGGCCCAAGACCTCTGGCGCCCGGGGCAACCACCACGTCCGCCCCCCCCCCCCCCCCCGGTTAGTACGCTACTGAAGCCAGACAGAAGTTTTCATCACATAGGAAAATATTGTAGCACACCTAAAACTATGGCCAATAATTAAGTGTATCACTAATAATCAAACAAATTGAGTACACCGGGCATCAAGCTACAGCCTGTGGTTAAATGGAGGGTGCATAAGCTAGCAGTCACTAACGAGCGAACATAATGAGTACACCCGGCACGAAGCTACAGTTTACGGTCAGATGCTGGGTGCAAAAGTCAGTGTATCACTAATGAGCAAACATAATGAGTACACCAGGCACGAAACTACAGCTTGTAGTCAGATGGAGTGTGCAAAGCCAGTGTATCCATAATGAACAAATGTAATGAGTACAACCGGCTTCAAGCTACAACCTGGGGTTAGATGAAGGATGCATAATCTAGTGTGCCACCAATAAGCAAACATAATGAGTACAACCGGCATCAAGCTACAACCTGGGGTTAGATGAAGGGTGCAAAAGCTAGTGTATCCATAATGAACAAACATAATGAGTACATCAGGCATCAAGCTACAACCTGAGGTTAGATGAAGGGTGCATAATCTAGTGTGCCACCAATAAGCAAACATAATGAGTTCAACCGGCATCAAGCTACAACCTGGGGTTAGATGAAGGGTGCAAAAGCTCGTGTATCACCATGGAGCAAACATAATGAGTACACCAGGCATTAAGCTACAGCATGAGGTTAGATATTGAGTGCATAAGAACACTAGGGGCCATATATGGCAGGTGGTTGGAGTAACATAGGAAAAGGAATGTGTCTGGAATTAAAAAAGGGAGGTGTGTGTGGTGGAATATAAGACTTGGCGTACGACGTGGAATTACTTACCAAAATCAAAAATAAGGACCCCCCCCCGTTTTAAATTTGCCCTTGTGTGCAACGTTGTGCAACTCCTCCTGCAGTGTTCAAAATAGGGACTTAAAACTTTATGCTGTGATTGGGGTGGGTGGTTGGTGTATAAATGTGCACAACGGTTTTAAAATGTTGATTCATTAATTGGGGTTCCGATTTGGGGTGATATCCTGAGGGACACGTGTGATAGCAAGCACAAGTCAAAATATCAGATGAGTTTAGAATTAAATCCAGAAGTCATGCCTACGGGTGATATACGTCTGATCTAAGGGCCATCCTTTTGAATCTTTTGAGATGCCCACCTATTACTAACTTCTTTTACTACATAGGGAACAGCTTCCATGTAGTGTATTTGGTCTACTGGTTTAAAGGTGTCCCTCAATAATACTCTTATTTCCAAGTAATTTCCTCAGTTGGAGTCAAAATATCAGCAAAAAGTTCACTGTGAAATTTCTACAGAGGAACTATTTTTAATTAGACAATAATAAATTGATACAAAAAATAACAGACTATACAAGAAAAAATATACAGATTAACATTTGTTTTGAAAATCTTGACAGATACTTTCTGGTATTTGTTTTTACATAATTTTCGCTTTGACAGTGTCTGTATCAATGCACTGTATCTAAACTTCAGTTTCAAAATGGATGAAATACCCAGAACAAGTGACAATGGCGTCCCAGCCATGGATGAAAGATATGTTATCAGCATTAATCCGGCTTTAAGAAGATATCCAGAAGGATGCTTTGATGGAAGGGTAAGTCTAAGTCCCAGAGGGGTGGGGAATGGGGTTGGGGCTGGTAAGCCTATAGAGTCGTCTAATGTTCATCCAATGTAGAATCTTAAGTACCAAAGTTATTTGTGTTTAATTAAATAATTGGCAAAAATAAAGATTATTTATTTATTTATTTAGTAACACTTTACACTCTATTGAAGTTTATATGAACTGGCTATGATTCACTGCGTCATAGCTTCAGAGCACCTCAAGTCGGACCAGGTCTGAGTCTATCTATCTATTTTTGTACCTACCTGTCTGTCTCTAGGTATTTTCTCTGTCTCCTTAATTCATATACAGACACCTGCAGGAAAATGAAATGCCATGTCAGGTTTTCAAGACGATTTGCAAATTGTATGGCACTTGATTCAACTTCTAGTTACACTTGTTACTGTCATATTAAAAACAGTACAATGCAAACAATAAGTCTAAATTTAAGTTACCATATTTATATTATTAAGTCTACCCAAGACTATTAGTCGATCAGTCTTATTATTTGTTCATATCTATATATCTATATGTCTGTCTGTCTTCTTGTTTATTATTCTGTCTATCTGACCTATATATGTATTTGATGCGTTTATATTGTATGTTCCACTTGATTCATGTAATAATTAATGAAGATCCTGACAACTTCACTGAAGTCAATGAATTATAATTACCATATACAGGGCCACATTTATCACCAGGACCAAGGACTAGATGGCGGTTATATGCAAGTACAGGACAGTGGTAGGCACAACAGTGACCCTGACTACGATTACATTCAACTTAAAGCAAATCTTCACAGAAAGATGTCACAAATAATCTTGATACAAGAAGCTTCACAAACATATTTTTGCACAAGCATTTTTTGAGCATCTACCTCTGGATTGTTGTTTTGAAATATCAAACCTTGATCCTACGTGTAACTTATTACAGTCTGTATTGAAATGTCAAACCTTCCTGTTACAGACCCTTGTCTAGTATTAATATGAAGGTTATAAAATGTGGCATTTACTTTGCATGTAGAAACAAGACATTGTAATAATTGTTAGTGGAACATCAACTTAAGTTTACATAAGGAACTAGGGGAATCCACCATTGTTTGCATTGTAGTATAATTGTACGTATACACTGCTTTTGTACCGTTGTTAAAATCAAACCCTGATATGTATATATAATCATAAGACGTTTACTATAACATATATCTATACAAGCTATTGGGAAAAAAATAATATTCCACCTTGTGTAACTCCTTGCATTATTATTATTATTATTATTATTATTTCAGATTGGGTCAAGAGCGCATCATGATTAAACCGTATACAGCTAGCAATTATACAATAATAAAGTGTAACAGGCTGGTTTTCAAATAACTTCATCAGAAAAAGGGGACAATACTATACGAATCATGCAATATTACGCTAAATGCAAATCTTTGGCGGAACACGACGAGAGAGAATAAGAGCCCGATGGATCAAACTCTTTCCTGTGCCTACTTGCAAACTTGTTGCATGCAGACTGTTTATATAATCTTTATTCTTATAAAATCACTCAACATATACATTTAATATATATTGATATTCCATACCTTAAAAAAAGCAAAATAACTCGAGCTAATGTTCCTATATTTGCGTCCAGTTTACATCACAAATACACACGCCTCAAGCAATCGGTTCGATTGTGTAAGTGAAAAGACTCAAGAATTATAAACATTGAATAATCACTCTAAATTATTAAAAACAAGATTTTGACACGAGTTCGTCTTCTGCAAAACACGTCATTTTTTCTTCTTTTCTTCTTCAAAATGCAAGTACACTAATGAATACGGAAATATACCTTTTGTTATTATTACAAGTAATATATTGAACGCTTGTATAGTTACAACTATATAACTTTTCCTTTACCATAATTTACTGAAATATATGAGTGGATGGGTTTTGCAATTTACACACGATAAAAAGTCAATAATGTATTAAAGATCTGGATTTGATTGACTCTTTTTGCTATAAATTTCAATCGTCGTTTATATGTACCGTGTATTTTGTTTCTTACACCATGGAATCAGGAAATGTGTCTGTTCACCCAAAACAGTGGGCGCTGCCATGATTTGGGTTCTCTGAAATCACGTTTAACATGAAAATATAATATCTTCTAATAGTGCTGTCCCTACAAGTTATACAAATATGTTTAACATGAAAATGTAATAACTTTTAATGCTGTCAATACAAGTATATAAGAGTCATGTTTAACAGAAAATATAATAACTTCTAATGATATTACTACAAGTAAATACAAATAATGTATACCATGAAAATGTAATAACTTGAAATGTTGTCACTACAAGTATATACAAATCATGTTTGACATGAAAATGTAGTAACTTTTAATGATGTCACTAGAAGTATATATAAATCATGTTTGACATGAAAATGTAATAACTTTTAATGCTGTCACTATAGGTATATATAAATCATGTTTGACATGAACATGTAATAACTTCTAATGCTGTCCCTATAGGTATATATAAATCATGTTTGACATGAAAATGTAATAACTTCTAATGCTGTCCCTATAGGTATATATAAATCATGTTTGACATCATCATCATCTTTATTTTCTTCCGTAGAAGATTATAACAATAAATCATCTGAATACAATCAATAAATAAGTACCAAAATAAAGAAATGAATACAAAACAAACAAACACGAGTTAAAAAAATAAATAAATAAATAAGCAAACTGTGAATCCGGGGCGCCGTAGAAAGAACATCAATTACTTCGTGCATACAATAATGTCAAGAGATATATAGTGTGAATATCATAACATTGTTCGTCTATGATATAAAATAGAATACTAGAATACAAATTCTTACAGTATATCCATCATTAAAGTGTTCCTCAGCTGCATAAGTTGCAAGTTTAAGTACCTTATTTACAGAAGATAGCTGCACACTGCATGACAAAGTATGCTGCCTCCCGTTTGTTTGTACCCCCCCCCCCCACCGACTTTAAAAACAAAAACCGTCAAGGATATATAAAATGCACTAAACTTAGTCATTTTATTCATCAATTTATAATTTCTAACCTGATTGTCGCCAGGTTGCCCCTAACATTGTCATCTTGTTCGCGTTTCAAACAAAACAGACGCTGTCATTGTCTTTTTTTCCGGTTTCTAGACCAGTCCATTTTCGGGACAAACTGTCGTCTGCATCCAATATTTGCAATATATAGTTTTAATATTTCTAAAAAGAACTGAACAAAATATAAAAAGTGTAACTCTTACATACACCTGTTCTAAGGGATGTAACTCCCAGAGTTTCGGATAGTTAAGGAAATATTAAGAGCTTATCGAAGACGGCGAACTACATCACATATGTTGCCTGAAAAAAATAGATTGGCCCATGTAAATATGGCGCCGTGTTAGTAAAACTCCCGTTTGGTTTGAAACGTGCAGAAGATGACAGTGTTAGGAATCCCCGTCTTTTGTGAGTTTACAGTTGTCAAGCCATGATATCAGAGCTCTTTGTCCAGAGAGAGAGAGAGAGAGAGAGAGAGAGAGAGAGAGATAGAGAAAGGCATGTACACATTTTCACACACACACACACACACACACACACACACACACATATATATATATATATATATATATATATATATATATATATATATATATATATATACACACACAAATTAATACTATCAGACTATCAGATGTTAATCGATTACCTTTCTCTGTGTATCTCAAAACTTTAAGAAACTTCTCAACTTGAATGCAACCAGCATAAATATGAAAATGCACATATGTCTCGCAAACACTAATCGTAGAATTCTGAATTTTAATATGCTAAACATAATATACCATCTTAGAAAAGTATACATATAAATATATATATATATATATATATATATATATATATATATATATATATATATATATATAGATAGATAGATAGATAGATAGATAGATAGATAGATAGATAGATAGATAGATAGATAGATAGATAGATAGATAGATAGATATGCATTACACCTTGAAATTACTGATGCCTTCTCTCTATATGACACAGGCACTTATGCAAGGTAAAAGTGTCATGTTCGTTAATGACAATTCACTGGAATCACCAAGAAATAATGTAAGCGAATTCATAGAGATGTCTTTATTTTATGTACTGTTTGCAGATGACTTAGTTTTTATTTGGAAAGTTTTTGTTAGATAATTCAAGTGATAAATGAACTGATTACACGGGTCAATGATATGCTGATTATACGGGCCAATGATATGCTGATTATACGGGCCAAAGTTATACTTATTATACGGGCCAATGTTTTACGGATTATACCAGTCAATGTTATACTAATTATACGGGCCAATGTTATACTGGTTATACAGGCCAATGGTATATGTGGAACATAGCGAGAAAACAAAATCAATAACTACGACCTTAAGGATGAAACATTGCAAGAAATGGGTAAAACGTTGAATAACTTCGAATTTATTTCCTCCAGTGACGAGGAATGTTCTAAAACTTAACAAGCCCTTGCCGATAAAGTTTCAATAAAGATACACTTATTATTTAAGGAAAATCGTGTTTGAATTATAAAAAAACCTAATATATACTTATGTTTCCTCAAAGCTGTCGAAACTGTTATTTTCAAAGAGTATTTCAATGTACTGAAAACTCAGAGCGCAGGCTCTTATTCTCATAACAGTAACTATTAGTCTTTGCATTTTGCTTATTCTTATACCCGCATTTATTGTTTATAATTATATTTTAACGGTATATATTTGTATCTATGTTTTAAGCCTTTCATATTTGGCTAACTCATGGTTTAGCTTAATTATGTCTTAAAGTACTTTGTTACAAAATATTGTGCATTCTTTTTGTTAATTCAACCAATTTCTTGCTTATCTATTTTATTATCAGATTTATATGAGTGAAATTTGCAACTTCAACTAATATAAAACAATTATAAGATAAACACAAACTAATATAAAAGGATACAATTCAGTCTAGATAACAGTATTTAGTTCCAGTGCAGCTAGCGTGTGAATATAACGCATATTTAACTTCGACTTCATGTATGCCAATGGTGATAAATACTGAAATAACATGATCGTGACAATTTGTTAAATAATAAGAGAAATTCGATGTGTAGTTGTCAAAAACAAAATGTAGGATGTGTAAAATGTAAGTGAAATTATTTGACAAAGATAATAAAACATTCTAATGTGATTGTTCCACTTCACAACAATGACAACATCATGATTTTCTACTGTATACATAAGCTGCATGTCCTTGGTGTATTCGAGTTTTATTTATATGTTGATTATGATATTAAACGGATTTTAAATTCTCAATGGTCAAATTTTTCCCTTTTAACAATACTGTTTCAGTTCATTCTTTACGGGAATGCGGTTGTAAAATTACTAGTTCTGATTAAAAGTTTGAATTCTATTTTCCTCTTCATAACCATTAACTTAAAGATAAATGATAATATCAGTATCAAATACTAGTGAAAAGAACCGAAATGTTTGTTTAATTAATTAAAAACATATGTATGTTAGCTGAAATATCTCGATATAACGCCAAGCTACAATTCTTTTCCCAAATTAATAGATTGTTGATACTATGGTTCAATAAGTAATCATACTATAAGATAATCGTATTTACGAATGAAAACATGCATAAAAGTGTATCTGTGGAGACCTGTGACTATTAGTTGTAAAATTGTACCTATGGGGACCTGTGAGCATTAGGTATAAAAGTGTATCTATGGGGACCTGTGAGTATTAGTTATAAAAATGTATCTATGGGGACCTATGAGCATTAGTTATAAAAGGTTATATATGTATTATCAGCAGACCTAGTACAAGCATACTACTAGCATTAATTCTGAAATAAAAAGACAAACGCAAATAGTTGGATAATCTTGGCTATGGATTCAGGAAACCCAGTAGTTTGATACCGTAGATCCTAGGAGATGAACCGACACTCCTACAATAAGGAAACTGTGTATGCCAGCGTTCCTTTTGTGCCAAAGGTGATCAGTCCGGCTATGCCCGACTGGTCGGAGAGGATCAGATATCTAACCAAGCCGGTTGGCTTACATTGTTTACCCCCCTGGTAAATATTGATCAATGTTAACATTTAATAGAAGGTCTAAATGTATCCATCTCTATACAAGTACAATCTGCTGAAGCAGGTCATGTGACAAATTCTTTCAACGCGCAAATACTCTGGAAACGTATGTTCTTGTATATACAGCACTAGCTATAGGATAACCTGATGTGGGGTTTCCCCTATATTCCAGACTGCACCGTAACTTTCTGTAGTTTGAAGCATCACGCTCCTCGTCAAGATTGGTTGACAGGTGACTAGTAAATAGATGCGTTTCACATGCTTTTATCACTGGAAACTGGATCTGAATCAGCCATACGATTACATGTCAAAGGGTGATAACTGCAGAGGTTTATATTGTACATTGTACACTGAGTTAATCCCATCTTCCAATACCATGAATTCACAAATATACAAAATATTTCACATGTAAGCTATAGGTATTCTCCAGAATTTACAATATTTTCTTTGTCTACGCTATATTAAATCCAATTAGCATTATTCTGATAATTGATATTAACAGTAGACCCAGTACAAGCCTACTACTAGTATTAATTCTGAAATACCAACATCAGCTCAGTTAGTGGGATAATCTAGTCACAGCTCAGCGTCCCTTTGATGCCAAAGATATCCAGTCCGCCTAGTCATCACGGGTCGGCAAAATACTACTTCTGCCACTGAATACCCATGCCGGACCAAACTACCCACCTCCTCAGTTACTCTTTTTTGAGACTTACATGGGTAGTCAAACTCTCTCCTGGAAGGAGTGGCATAGTGGGTCCCTCTGGTCACAAGAGGTGAGCACTTTTTCCACTTCTCCCCTTCCACCTTAAAGCACTCTAGGCAGGGTTGTATGCAAGCACGAGCCAGTTGAGTTATATGATCCATTGTCGTCCCCCTGAGTCAAACCATTCCAGTGGGTTTACACACTTCGCCATCTGCCACATGAGTGGGTCTATGGGTTATAGACCTATAGTGCTTTAACTCACCGCAAATAATTCAGTGAAAGGGATGTATTTTTATTTCATTATTGTACATTATCAATGTCCTGAACAAACCAGTTCTGAAGTTTAAACATGGAAACGCTTTTTATTACAATGATTATTACAAAACAACTTTGCAGATAGTAAACTGCCACTTAATTTGTCTTCAGCCATTAAAAAAATTAAAATTGTAACTTCTTGACGTGTTGTGGAAAGTGCTCGGCATTTCTAGTAAAAAAAAATGCTGATCTCTGCGTATGCCCGTATCATTTTGAGTACATTAGGATCAATAATTTGTATAACTTTAAAGTCGTCGCCAATGTAAATAAAGCCAGAAGACGTGTTTTATTCATGTTTAGGTACCATAGAAATTTGTGCTGCATTACAGTGAGAGTGGTTGCGGTAGAGTGGAAAAGGATCCTATGTTAAATTTACAAATGAAGCACCGATTTAGCCCATTAGTATCATATTGGCAGAGCTTTGACAACTGATAGAGTTACTGTAAAATGGTAAAATTCCTCTTAAAATCTTGTTAAGTCTAATTGATCTCAACAAATTGAACTGTTAACTCTTTTACCGTTCCTCCACTCTATGGTTACTAAATTCAGACATTGTGTATGGTACATACAATGTATATACAAAAGGTGAAAATACAAGTCAAATCATCTGGAATATGTCAAATGCGTTAAATTGTAAGGATTCGCTAGGAATTATGCATATCATATTTAGGTACCTTATTTCTTCTATGTTTTAATAATGGTGAAGCCCGTTATTCCTGCATCAAATATTGCTGGTTTTGGAATTATATTTTACTTCTGTTAATTGCTCATCCCTAATTATTAGCCATTATTGATAATCGGAAACACAACTGTAAAGTCAATGAATGTCATACACTCCTCACAATATAATTTATGGCAAAACGTATTAAATAATTTCAAAGCGCGATATTGTATCAAATATACTCATCTGGCCCTGTATAGCTGCTTAGTATGAACTATGATCATTTTACCCTTTAAAATGGCGTCATCTGCTACAGCATCAGTTGCACACATGATCGCGGCTACTGCAAATGTACTTATATTGCTGTGATACTAACAAAAGCGTCAGCTTAGGCACTGTACAAGTCGATCAAAAAGTATAATACCAGATCAAAAGAAATGTATATGAATACCTGTTTCCAAACAGTAATAATATCATGGTAAACCAAACAGTTAAAAAAAGTCTCACATCTTATTTGTCTGGAGCTATTACTTCCTCGTTCGCTGTTTTACGTTGATAAAAACACATCCACTTGCACTCGTCACTGACACTTGAAGTCAGTGTTTGAAACTGGGAAAACTTGGTATTCTAAACAGCAGATATGTATCAGCTGGAAATTTCACAGCCACAATTTACAGTCTATCTTTAGTATTGATGGAATTTTGTCATGCACGCGGTGTTTGCAGTGATATACTGTAAGATCATGAAAAACCAGTTGAAATGTATTACTTCTATGTAGATCATGCTGGCAAAATTAGTACTACCGTGTAATGCATTGTAAAAGTGGCTGTTTGTAAATATAAATGAAAATAATCTAACAGGCAGTTCAGCTGTGCAGAATAAGCTCAATCGTAACATAAAGACGCTTTAGTTTCCCTCTCTAAATACCTATAAACCCAAAACTTTACGTCGTCCTCTCCAAATATCTATCTACCCCAAGTTTTAGTTACCCTTCTCTAAATAACTATCAACCCCAAGCTTTACGTCCCCATCTCTACATTCCTATCGACCCCAAGCTGTAGTACCCCCTCTCTAAATCCCTATCAACCCCGAGCTTTAGTTCTCCCTCTCTACATTCCTATCAACCCCAATTGTTAGTTCCGCCTCTCTACATTCCTATCAACCCCAAGCTTTACGTCCCCCTCTTTAAATGTCTATCAACTACAAGCTTTAGGTTAGCCATCTCTACATTCCTATCAACCCCAATTGTTAGATCCGCCTCTCTACATTCCTATCAACCCCAAGCGTTAGTTCCCCCTCTCTAAATACATATCAACATCAAGCTTTACGTACCCCATCTCTACATTACTATCAACCCCAAGCTTTAGTTCCCCATCTCTAAATTCCTACCAACCCCAAGCTTTAGTTCCCACTCTCTACATTTCTATCAAACGCAGCTTACGTTCCCTATTAGTGAGTGAACAATCGAACGCTTGGCGAATTCTGCTTCGCAATGATAAGAAGAGCCGACATCGAAGGACCATAAAGCAACGTCGCTATGAATGCTTGGCAGACACAGGCCAGTTATCCCTGTGGTAACTTTTCTAACACCTTTTGCTTTAAACTCTTAAAGTCAAACAGATCGATAGGCCACGCTTTCACAGTCTGTATTCGTACTGAAAATCAAACTCAAGTGAGCTTTTGCCCTTTTGCTCCACGCGAGGTTTCCGTCCTCGCGGAGCTCACCTTAGGACACCTGCGTTACCTATTGACAGATGTACCGAACCAAGTCAAACTGCCCGCGGATCGCCCACAGCCGCGGAGGGCCGCGGCCTTGCAATTCCAGAATCGAGAGGCTCGCGCCCCGCTCTCCGCTTCATTGAATAAGTAAAGAAACATTGAAAGTAGTGGTATTTAAATTGCGCTTTTGACAGCTCCCACTTATGCTAAACCTTTCATGTCTCTTCACAAAGTTGAACTATAGTCAACAGTTTTTCCTTGGTTAAATATAAGTCAATATTCAGGCCCCCTAAAACGGTCAGAACCTTGCGACAGCTAGGGCTGTGTTGAGCATGGGTTTTCCGAGCTTACCAAGGGCAGAATTATTTACGAACAAAATGTATAACAAGATCACACCGCTTGTTCGAAACCCCGGGGGTAAGAAGAAAAATATATCTATTTAAAAGATACTCGCTAATAAAACTAAGTTCTTCACGATCCCTTTGGTAGTTGCTATAAACTGGGTTAAATTGGTATAGCTATTGTTTCATACTCTGAATGGATTATAATGTTATCGGATAAATAAATAGAGATGCGGAGACAAGGAGTCTAACACAACTCAGAAATTAATTTTTCCTCATTTTGATTCTGTGGCACTTGTCGTAGCTGTTCTTTTTATAAATCGGTGGAATTTTGTATATGGCTTGTTGATTCCATAAAACAAGTTTTTAAACAATTTCTTTCAAAACCAATCACGTCATATGTACATGGATATTGAAAACGTTATTACTTTCAGTTTCAGCTGTTTGATATTACATACAGTCAGCGTTCATTCAGTTTATTTTCCTTGGTAAAGGTATGCTACTTTCACTTTGTCAATTTGAGAAATCCTCTGTGATTTAGGGTAAAGTGACTGGGGAGCTTTCTCTCCAGAAATTGTTTGATATATTTTTCCAAGAATTTTCAACAAATAGAGGATAATTCATCTATGCATAGCATTTATCTTTAACAATTTACGAGTGCCTAATATCGCAGATCACACAATTGAGCACACTGAACGAGTCAGTTCCTTGATCTTATATACGAGTGAACTTTAAAACATAATCGCCATTCTAACATGTATTAGTCCAGTTATTATATGATTAAGACATTTTGTATTCATATCCACTTTTTTCCACATGAGGAACAAATATTGGTGTACAAAGCTATCAATGTTGTATAAGTTGAAACAATTCATGTTTCATTTATAACGCTGTAAAATATGCTTCAATTAAGACTGATGAATATCATTTACCGTATTAATATTTACAATGAGAAGAACTATATAAGCGGTTGGCTTCCATTCCAATCCTTAATTTCTTATTTTGTAACTATTGTAAATGTAATTCATACCAATTAAGAAATAAATATGTTTAGACCAAATGAGATTACCGTTTTCCGAAAGAGTGATGTCTTTTCAACTTTATAGAAATCCCAAACTACTTTCTATTTTTAGGATGATTGATCAATTTTGTGTGTACCAGTGCATTTGTACTAGAAACAGTTGAATAGCTGTTTCTCTGCAGTTAAGTTGGTTCAGTTATTTGTTGTAAGATTTTTGTTTCACATCATTGGACAAAGTACGTACTTATTTAAGTTCTGTTAATTAATAAAGCTTTTTTTATGCTTACAACAAAATTATCATCTCTTGCCAGCACCATATTCAAAATTAGTGAAATACTTTTGCAGTGAAAATCAAGATATTCGAAGCGAAGCTGAGAAATGTTTTAAACATGTTTTCTATATTATTTATTTTTAGAATTAACAAAACATGTCTGTTGCTGCTATACGTCGTCACAATGAAACCGTTTTGAGAGACCTTGAGAAGGGGGACATTGTTCAGTTTCCAAGAGGACTGTACTCACATTGGGCAGTATTTATCGGTAATGTTATAAATAAGCCTTAGTTTAAGTGTACACCACTTACAATAATTTACATGCAGAAACTGTTCATAGTAAAACATTTTCTACGTAGGTGATGTAGGGGAATATGTAAAATCCTGACAACTTGCGCTCAATAATAATAATTTAAAAAAAGTATGTTCTAGGAAGATGGTTAAGGAGTATAAATGGATACAAATACAAATTAGGTTTCCGTAATTGTTTTTGGCACAATGAGGATTATTGAGAAATGAATCTCCCAAACTTTTACTGTATAGTAGTCAAAAACCTTCTGTCACAAATCAGACGTTTCAGCCGTTATTTTTTTCTTCTCTATTTCTCACATCATGATTTTTCCAGTACTTTGCATATAAGTATTGATCAAAATACCCTTTCTCGATTCGAGATAAAAATTATAGGTCACCGTAGTTAAAGTAAAACAACAGTGTCTTTTGGATATCATGTGTTTCTACTTAATGTATAGCGTCAACAAATGTTTGTATTCAATACACACATATTCAATTAAGAATTAAGCATGTATATACTATATTAAGGATTTTTCCCTTATAAACTTCAGGTATGTAAAGAATTAGTGATTCAAAGTGAAAAATTTGGAGACGGTTAACGTGGTTAATCAGAAGAAAAAAATATTAAACAAATTGGCTCTATATGGATGGAAAGTATGGTTAAGACTGATTTTGTGCTTTCTCTTTCAGTAAGACGTGAATCAAACCATTGTAACGCTATTTCAGTGACGATTTAACACTATTAAATATCTTTGAAAGAATTTATGAAGTTTTTAAAAATTAGTTTTAACAGTTTCGCGGTAAATGGTCAGCGATCTTAAAAGAATTTGCTTTTGCTGGCAAATTATATTGTATTTATTTATTAATTTATTTATTTTAGTTAATTATTTTAAAATTCGATAAAAGTTTAAACTACACCTCACATACATAATGACATTAACAAGGCATTAGAGGAGCTTGCACACATTTAGGAAATTTAAATAGGTGTATAAGTTCATTTTACAATCTATTTATTTTGAATATTAGCCAAAAAGCTGGAGAAAAAACAATGTCTCGACTGTATTCCATACAATATTTTACGTTATTCTGACAAATCTGTGTTTTTACGACTCCTAAAATCAAACAAGTTTGTCACAGCATTGAAACATTTTACGGACAATGATAGTAATTTGCAAATATGTATCAAATATATAAATATTAATTTTTATACGCCGGCCATAAAGTGGAGAGTATTATACTATGATCTCCATCTGTTATCAATTAACTCCAGTTGTCCACCATCTACAGTTGCCAAACTTTGTGGAGGGCTTGCACTTGGGTAAGAACAACTATCAATTTAGGGGACAAAAGATCAAATGTCAAGGTCAGTGTCACTGAAAGAAAGAAAAAATGGTTTCCGCATAATAATTCAAGTTTTCCACAATCTACAGTTGTCACACTTTGTGGATGGATTGTACCTGGGATAAGAAAAAAGCCTGGTAATTTCAGGACCAAAAGGTCAAAGTTCAAGGTCATTGTTACTAAAAGAATAATTATGGCTTCCACCCAATGAGATTAGTTCTACGTAACATACCTATACCAAACTTTGTAGATGGCTTGTCCCTGGAGTAAGAAAGAAACCTGTCGATTTCGAGGTTAAACGGTCAAAGGTCAAAGTCACTGGAACTGAAAGAATAAAAATTGTTTCCACGCAATAACATTATTTCTACCTACCATACATAGATCAAAGTTTATGGATGACTTTAACTTGAAGTTGGGAATAAGGCTGTCGATTTCGGGGTCAACATATCAAAGGTCAACGTCACTGTGACTGAAAGAAATACATGGTTTCTGCACAAAATTTCAGTTCTCGACATATATCATCACCAAGGTTTGTGGATGAATTACACGCTGGGTAATAAAGAAGCCTATTGATTTTGGGATCAGAAGATCAAAGGTCAAATTCACTGTGACTAAAATAATCTTTTTTGTCCTTATAATAACTTTAGTTTTAAACCACGTACCTTGACCAAAGTTCGTGGAGGGCTTGCACTTAAGCCATAGAAGAGGTTTATTGATTTGGGGGTCAAACGGTCAAAAGTCAGGATCACTGTAGCTCAAAGAAAAATGGGTTGTGCTGAATAACTTTTGTTATAGAGGAAGTTCATTGACCAAACTTTGTAGCTGGCTTGCTCTTGGGGTAATAAATACACCTATAGGTTCTGTGGTCTAAAAGTTAGAGGTTACAATTATCGTAAGTAAAAAGATAAGGAAAGTATTTATTGAAAGAAAAGGTAGCACAGCAACCTTACTTTGATTCTATTTACTATTTAATATTCGGCAGTTTACATTCCCAATCAAGAAGCATCATACCCTATTAGAAACAATCAAAAACAATATTAAGCTATCGCTTTGTCTGATTTTGTTTGCTTCTGAAAACGCCTTTAAAACTGACAACAAAAGTTCCGCGAGCAATCCTCACTTGCCCTCTCCCGGGACTTTCTACAACAGAGGAAGCTGCAAGGCAATTAAGCTTCAGTTACTCTGTACAAAGGGAGTTAACTTTGTCATGCTTGGTACTTATATTTTACCATATAGGGTGCATGGGACAGTTTGTATGCACAAATTTAATGCCGCATCCTATGCCTAATATAAAAATTCATAAAAAAAAAATAGACCAGTGAGGTCAAAAAGGGCAGTTTGCAGTTGGTATCGGTTGATACGCGAGTATAGACCGTATTTTCTACGTAAGAAGATGGTTAAGAAGTATAGATGGATACAAATACAAATTAGGTTTCCGTAATTGTTTTTGGCACAATAAGCATTATTGAGAAATGAATTTCCCAAACTTTTTACTGTATAATAGTCAAAAACCTTCTGTCACAAATCAGACGTTTTAGCCGTTATTTTTTGTTTCTCTATGTCTTACATCATGATTTTTCCAGTACTTTGCATATAAGTATTGATCAAAATACTCTTTCTAGATTCGAGTGAAAAGTTATAGGTCACCAGAGTTAAAATAAAACAAGAGTATTTTTTAAATGCCTAAACTGGAGATCATATGTTTCTACCTAATGTATAGCGTCAACAATTATTTTTATTCAATACACATATCATACAATTAAGAATTAAACATGTATATACTATATTAAGGATTTCCCCTTCTAAGCTTTAGGCATGTAAACCATTTGTTATCCAAAGTGAAAAATTTGGAGACGGTTAACGGTGGTTAATCAGAAGAAGAAAAAAAACAAAAAAAAAACATGGACAATGGCGGCTTGTCTCTAAATGAATGGGAAGTGTGGTTAAGATTGATTTTGTGCTTTCTTTTTCAGTAAGACGTGAATCAGATCATTTGAACGCCATTTCAGTAGTGATTCAACACTATTAAATGTATATGAATGAATTTATAAAGTTTGTGAAAATTAGTTTCGACAGTTTCGCGGTAAATGATCAGCGATCATAAAAGAACTTGCGTTTGATAAATGCTGAGACAAAGTATATTATAATTATTTTTTATTTTAGTTATTTATCTTAAGATTCGATAAAAGTTTAAACTGCACCTCACATACATAATGACATTAGCAAAGCATTAGAGGAGCTTGCACACATTTAGGAAATTAAAATAGGTGTATTAGGTCCTGTTGCAATCTATTTG
Source organism: Margaritifera margaritifera (assembly GCA_029931535.1). NCBI lineage: Eukaryota > Metazoa > Mollusca > Bivalvia > Unionida > Margaritiferidae > Margaritifera > Margaritifera margaritifera. Next base: position 1,102,682 of record JAQPZY010001076.1, read on the forward strand.
TTTTGAATATTAACCAAGAAGCTGAAGAAAAAATCTCTTGACTATATTCCATACAATATTTTGACGTTATTCTGACAAGTCTGTGTTTTTGCTACTCCGAAAATAAAAAAAAACTCTTGTCATAGCATTGAAACGTTTCACCGACAATGATAGTAATTTCCCAAAATGTATCAAATATATAAATATTAATTTTGATACCCATGCCTTAAAGTATAGAGTATTATGTTATGGTGTCCGTCCGTCCGTCTGTTATCAAGTTCGTTTCCGTATAATAACTCAAGTTGTCAACCATCTACAGTTACCAAAGCTCGGCTGGGTCAAAACCAACAACAACCCAGCTGTTAAACTCAGTCAAAACTGCTTTGGTGGCAAACCAGCTCAGATCCACATCAGCGCCGCGTTGGGCTGTGTAGCGTCCGTAAATATGAATAGGCATTTTATATACTGTTAAGCGTACTTTAATGTAAACTCAAAAAGTGTTTGCGGGTTGGACTTCCCGCGAGTGCACGCAACGCTTTAAAAAGAAGATGACTGCATATTTGCCCGTATAGCCGAGTTTGTAACGGCAGCGTTGAATAAAACAGTAGTTGTCGACCACCTCCTCGGGTTAAATAATCAACAACTTCAAGTGGTGGTGCAAGCCCGTACGAGTCAAAATACAAAAGATCTCGAGGCGTTATCATGCCTGCAACCCAATGAGTGCCAGGCCCTCTTGATGAATCCAGGTTAACAAGACTACTAGCACATAAGGACATTCAACGATACTGGAATTCATTCGCACCATTCTATATTTAGGACTTTTGATTAGGACATTTCGGATTATTTGATTATTTGGACTTTAATTCACATTACTGTGAGTGTCTTTTGACTTTTCACTTTAATTGTCTAGAAATAAATTGCTTATTGATTTTACTTACATTGCTGGTTTCACTTTCTTTCTGTTACATTATTTTAAGACCTAGAGTCGTAACACTATATACAACGTATAATGTTTTCGAACTATTGCATTGCATTAGCAGGATACGTGATCAGAATGTTTTTTAGGCTATTGCATCAGCCGTATACGTGTTCAAAATGACTATTACATCAGTTGGATGCTTACCCACCTGTACGCGATAAGAATGTTTACTAGCCTACGCAGTAATAAGGCAGCTGTAAATTGAGAGATATAAACAATCGGTACAATTTCTTCCTTATTCATCTACAGTAGATAGAGCACGCAATTTCTGAGTCCCAAGAAAACTATTTTTTAAAAATATTTTACACACTAATGCCAAAGGCATGCTAACAATACGGTGACGGCGCAGTTAGTGTTAACATGTCGTTCCGACCGGAACAGCTGGAGTACGAGATGTGCTTTGTTTTTCGGCCGGTTCAAATAGAATGAATTTGAACACGCACGGCTTACGATACACTTCCAGAGAGATTTTTAATGATTTCCCCGCAGTCTTGAGATCTTCCACGAGCTATGAGCTCGTTTTCTTGCCACTTTCGATTACAGCCCGTATTTCAGTTTTTCATTATTGTTTATTTATCGACTTTATCCAAGATAAGCCTAAACTCTTCTCTGGAAATGGCATGGTCGTATAGTGCCTTAGATATGTCGTCTGCGATTGTGTTGAGCTTTCATTCGGCCAAGACGAAGATTTCATCGTGCTTTTTAGCTTTCATGGATAGTCACTGGCGGATAAATTTTCAGTTATAGAAATCAGACCACATCTTAAAGCTGCGATCTCAAGAGCAATCGTGATATGGGTGGGAACGATTGTTGACAATATTCCGATTCCAGCCTCGCTGATGCTCAGAGACGCAGCTTTCAGTGCGGTTTTAATACCATTAACAGTGTTTACTACGCGTTTGCAGTTTTTCAGCCTCTGCCTGGAGGGAAGTTTTAGCGTCGCTGATCTATTTCAGCCTAACTGTTGCGGTCTTGGAGTGTCGGGTAATGCGACCTCATAATTCCTTCATAAACAGCATGATATGAAAGATTAATTGGTCTGAAGGGGCTGAGGCTGGGGTTAGCTCCCCTGCGGACACGCACCTTTAACTTGTCGCACTGGTGTGCTGGTAAGAAGACGGTGATGCCAAAGAAGGCGTCAGTATGCTTGATATCCCCAGATCTGAAAAATAAAACACCGTCTTCAACAGCCCCGCCAACATTCTCACCAAGAATAAAAAATATCATTCGCTCTGTTCTTGGGTTCACCGACTGTTTGTTTTTTCTCCCCGTTTACTGTGACGCAGCAGAGAGCGTTGATGAGACAAGTGATAGAGGGCCCTTCATTCCTCGAATGAAAGGATATTGCCAAAAGGCGTTTCGCCAGATATCACATTGTCATTGTAATTGCAATCGCGCACAGGGCTCCCAGAAGGTAGTACAGTTGGCTGTTGTCCGACATCGAAAGGGCAATTAATTCTAGCTGCTTGAGGGTTGAATTAGGATTATATGGGTAGCCACAGTGCTCAGTGTCTATCTGATCTGCATTCTTGTTTCACTCAATCTGCACCTGTACGTATCAACCCCAAGTTGGTCCAGATGCTCTAGTACCAGTGGTTTGTATTCCTTGTCGTTACCATGCACGTTTTGTGTAAGTTGCACCAATACTCCGTTCTTCTGGTCGATCTCAGGCGGCACCATTGATTCGTGTTCTACGTCTATGTCTGGTTTACCTCCCATGGCTTTGTTCTTTTTGCCTTTAAGATAAGTATAGCGTGAGTTCGAATTGCAAAAGTTAATGATGATTAGAGTGGCTGAAAATCCCGACGCTCCTGCGTTGACGTTGAGGCCCTCACACAGTATGGTGTATCCAGCTGCAAACATAGATGCAAAGCTAGTTGCAAAGCTTTCGTATGAGACGTTTGTCGGAACGACACACTGATTACTTATGTACCCTTACGAATTACTTATGTGCCCTTACGACTCCGTTTACACGGATTCAAATCGTTGCTTACCTTCCATTACCAGAATTTGCATGAAGTAAAAACCGGCGCCAGGTATGGTGATAGTGTCGTTGTTGTTGCTGAGCGCAAAACCACCAAAGTTCTGAAAGTTTTTGTGTTGAATCCCAACGATAGTAACCAGATGTACTCCTGCTGACCTACGTGATATTGTCTACCACGATACCTGGTTACAACTTTAGCAACACGATCCTGGTAGGGATACCGAAAGTTACCGTTTACCCCAAAGGGTCAGCTATGAGAAACCAAAATATCCAAGCTAAAATGGCAGGTGCTAGTATTTAATGCACGATGGGAGCATCGTCTGACATATCTGGTACCCAATTATTTACGAAGATTCTAGTAGCGGCATCACGAGAATCGACAGGGTCAAGTACCCTGTTGAAACGTTGTTTTTCATCACCAGCATGCCGCTCATTATAGCGCCAGTCTTTAAGACCTTCAAAGCATTACCAGTGTCAGTATACTCATTGATATGCCGCCATCGCTTCGTACATCTGTAACATGGTCGGTTACAACGCCAAATGGTTTGGTGAGGAGCCCTAAGACGTCAACGCCCGAATTTTTAAGGTCTCCCATTGCATCGAAGAGCACGACCAGTACATTCGGATCCTGCGTCAATAGCACGATTGAAGAAGGCCGCAAGCTCGACCATGGTTGCATACTGGGAACAATCACCTTGTGAGGCGTCGAGCTTGAAACAGCAGATAGTCCATATACGTCTACATGCATGATTTGTGCTTACACTAAGCTAAAAGCGTCTGTCTTGAATTGGCACGGTCGAGAGATACCGCCGTATCAAACGACGTGACTGTTGTCGGGTCGCGCAAAAGCTCCTTTAGCACTTCAATAGATAGATGGTCGTAAACCGACCCGTCGGCCACTTTGTTAATCGGTAGCGTAGAGTCGGTCAACGGTATCGACTTCGGGTCGTGCCCCCTTGCTCTGCGAAGGTACGAAATTAGTTCAGGCAAGTAGACCAGGTGTGATAGTTGTCCCCCGGAACTCTGCCCAGTGAGTCCCACGGTTCTATGAAGAGTCAAGGTTGGCAATGCCAGCCTCATGTCCGATGCACCCATGTAGACTCTGGAGACGTACTTTAAGATCTGGGCAATACCTAGTACTTCAAATTTGGAGAGAGCCTTTACTACCGCCCTGGCAGGCACAGGCCTTGCCTTTCGTTAGACCACTGCCGCGCTTGGCGGCGTCAACGATTCTCTTGACAACAAGACCACTAGCTGCACCAGCTGCGCTAAGCGCCGCTGCTTTGCCAGCGGCTACCGAAGTTGGAATAGTAAAGGCAAGCAGGAGCAGGATGCCGTCATCTTTGCGCATGGCTTTCAAAACTGAAGCCGAAAGTTCAAGGTCGATGTGCTGCTTTGCCTTGCAGGCAGCTTTGAGTTGCTTCGTCTGGGCGTGCGTTAATATGAGTGGGGCACACCCAAATAGGTTGCAAGAGCAGAGTCTCAAGGAGATACCGTGGTCTGTCTTTATGGAGGCGGCAGCCTATTCTAGGTGGCCTTTGAAGACAACACTGACTGTTTTTTTATATGGCATTATGTTGTTATTTTGACTTTGTTAGTACAAAGCAGTGTGATCGCATGTAGGATTTGGCTTTGTAGTTTAAATGGCTTTTCTCTGGTTTCGTAAATGACCTTCATTCGTCCGCCAGCGCCATTTAGCAGTAGTATTCAGTTGGAGAGGATGACGGCAATAGGTCTGTAGTTGGCAACTGCAGTCTTTGCTGGGTGTCTGTGGCCCGGAAAGTTAGGTTACTCACGCCCCCAACCCCCGCATGAAGTTGAGCAGGTTGGTCTGCGTCACCAGCAACGGTATCCAAGGGTCGAACTTTGAATGCCTGATCGTGAAGGCGGCCGTATCATTGTTGTGAAAGACTGCGTTATCGTCAGTGTTTTCACTAGTCAACGTGATGGCGTGTTTGGTGTTTAAGATGACTTTTGGGTACATCCCGACATTAGCCGAAGATGTTTGTCAGTGGTATGGCACAGAAAAGGTTACCATGTGGATCCACCTATGCCTTCAACAAGGTGAAGGTTATTGTTGAATTTGGGGTTTATGCCTCTCAATAATCTAGTGTGGCCATCTGCCAAGGTTTTTCTGACAGCGATGAAAGTAAACTGGGCATCGTCGGCGTGGTCTGTTGGGTTTTTTGAAAACATCATCAATGGGCCAGTGCTGAAGGTGTAGTCGTCGCTGAAGCGAACAAGGCCTAATATGGTGGTGGCGTTATAGACGCAGTTTCTTTGTCGTTAATATATCACGCACTGTCTAACAGCGCTATTATAACGTTGTTGGCAAATGACACCTTGTCATCTGCGGCATAATCTCTCCAGTCTCTCTTTGTGAGTTTGCAGACAACATCAATCAATGCTTCTGCGGGGAGAATGTAGCGCGAGGTGTTTTTCACTCGCAGCTCCATACGACCATTTAGATTGGGATTGCGGGTTTCGTACGTATAATACTGCAGGTCGCAAATCCTGCGGTCACACTGCGTTTACACTGCGCCCCCAATGGCGTTTATCATTTGTTCCTGCACTCACTCTAGAGCTGCTAGATGACAGGCCATCGCGTATGTGGGCCTCTACGCTTTGCTTTTTGTCCAGGTAGGCTCTAATTTTTTCCATAAACTGGTCAAACTCGGGGCCGCTTGCCTATCTTTTCCCAGTTACCTCTTGAAACACCAACTTTGGCTAATTTTGTTCATGGTCCTTTACACTGATCCCTTGGTTTGCATCCGACGGCAGCAGCCTTTTCCAGTTTTAGGTATTTCAGCCGCGAAAACTATACCGCACTTACCCTCAATAGGTCGGCGCCCTTGCTCGTCAAACATCTGGGCTTTTATTCGAAAATTTGTCGGATAATTGGGTGGTGACGATTTTCGCAGGGCAGCAACGAGGTTTTAGTGCAGCCTTTGCAACGCCGATATGGTTTCAGCCATGCTGACTTGGACGGCCTGCTTTACAACTCTAACCTCCTCGCAGGTCTCCTCGGTGGATTTTGCGGCGCGTGCAGTGTCTTTGGCGTTGGCCTTGACTGGTTTTATGAGAGGTGAAAAGCTCTCTTCGTGAGAGCTGATGGGCGTTAAGTATATCGCGCAGCTTTTTTTTGTGGACCACGTACTCCTCCAGTATTCGTATCTGGTCTTGTATGCTTGACATATTGGCAAATGACAAAGTTTTTAAATGTGTTTGTAATGTCTTTTAAAATATTATCCAACCCATGGTCATCCCAAAATTTTACTGGACCTGTGCTGGCCAGGTCTATGGTGGCGAAGCTGTGGGGTGTGGACGTTGCCTCGCAAAAGAAGCAATGATATTGGAAAGAGGCCATGTCGACAGCACACTATGTAGTGTTAACGTTTCGCAGGTCATGAGTAGTATGTGGTTAAAAGTGCAAGGGCGCCGTCATAGCGAGGATAGGTGCGGTATAGTTTTCGCGCCTGAGAAAACACTTTTCGACTATTTATTATCAGAACATACTTGTTTCGACACTCTTTTTATCAAAGCATACTTGTCCTAAGCTTTTTCGACGCTTTTCATGTAAGTGTATGAAAATATTTAATGATTTTGACGCTTTTTAGCCGCCACGAAAATGTTTTCGAAGCCTTTTGACACTTTCATTATACGTAAACAAAGTCCACCCACTCCAAGGACCTCTGGCTCTTTACCCTCGATATATAATCATTTTAAACCAAAACGTTGCTTTCTCCCTTGCCCAATGCCCCACCGCTGTAAGCTTGTTGCATCTTCTACCCTTTATATAATCATTTTAACAAAACTGATACATGCCTGCTTTTGGTTTAAAGATGACATGGTGTATAATGGATCGGAAATCGATATTGGAATCAGTTATTAAGCAGAAGTCGGCAACAGTTGGTGGATCAGAGCTACAGCTTGGTCATTCAATCTGCCTCCCATTATATTATCTGATTACAGCTTGAGCCATTGATTAGCCATTGCCCTCTGCCATTATATCATCTGATTACATAGATTACATAAAAACGGTGATTACTTTCAATAAGAGATATAAATTTACTTATACGTTAAGGCTTGGCGCGATCATCCCGTTCATAATATTTATGAAGCCAACGAAAATGGCGATATCAGACATATTCTTAGACGTAGAATTCTTGCCAAGAATCAAAATAACAATGGTTATACCCTCTCATTGTTGTTTCAAGCTGAGACAGACGCCAGAAAGTATTAAGTGGAGAGAGATTCGTCTTCGAATGTTTAATAGCGTAATAGCAAGGGACCTTGTTATTGATCACGTCAGTGGTGATAAAGCTGACAACAGAATACCAAACCTTGAAGCAACATAATAGCAAGGGACCTTGTTATTGATCACGTCAGTGGTGATAAAGCTGACAACAGAATAGCAAACCATGAAGCAAGAATCTGAATGATGACGTTGGTAAGCAAAAAAAAAAAAAAAAAAAAAAAAAAGCGAGGCCAGTAAGAGCAGTCAACATTGAAACTGGCGACCATGAACTATTTAACTCATTGTACAAAGCCCAAAGCACGCTTGGCACCAACCGCCGATTCATTCTGTTTTGTTGTGGCGGTACGAAAACTAAATAATATTAACCAATTCGTGATTGCTGGTATGCATTTAGCTTTATTCAAGACTGCACTGAATGTGTGTAATGTGGTGTACTGTATTTTTGTTTTGCTTAGACCAGACCTAATTCAGAACAAATGTCGTCATCTGCTTGCTTATTCCTGAAATGACTGTGTGCTCGCGTGCTAATGCCATCATCCAGAATAAATCTTTCATCATCATAGCCTGATAGACCAGTTTTATTTAGCGTCATTCTAAGATCTAATCGTGTTCATACTTGCGTATTGTTTCTTATCTGCTAGTGCCTCTTTGTATTCAGCATGCGTGATAGAGTTTCTGACAACGCACTTTTTGACGCTCTTCGCTCACTTTTCTGATTTGTTACTTAGCTCAAGCAAATACAGTGCAATGACTTTCCTAATTTCAGCAGTATGCTCTTCTTTGAATTTGCCTACGACTTTTTGTTGTTATCATCATAAAATTTTTTAAGCGAACTGTCAGAAAAGTATAATTCGTCTTGCATGGTAAATAAATTCTCGTACACGTCATCTATTCTGATTTCATAACATAGCGAATTCGTGTCAGTAAGCAGCAGCTTGGCCCGGTCACCATATTTTGTATCGATGATGCCATAGTGAAATTCGTACATGTGATAGTTTGACAGCTCAAGCACACCAAAGCCAACATAGACAGGCTCATTCAGTTTTACGTGCGTCTTCTTTCTGTGTATCGCAACTAGGTTCTTATTGAACATTTCATGCTGACAAATGTTGGGTCTGCCACGAGCGTCACTGAAAAATCACTTAGCATTGTATCCTCAACGATCATGTTTTCAGGCACCAAAGGATAGTCATCGTGATAATCACGAATCTTAGCATGATATTAGAGATCGACTTCAAGAACGTAGCTTGTGTGAGACTCTGATTGCAGGTCCAGCATGGCTCTGTCTGTAAAAAGTCTTCTTTGTCCTGCTTGTTAAAAATCATTCTTGCTGAAATATGATTTTGAATGCTGCTAACTTCCTCAAGCAGGCTCTCTATGAAATGCTCACCACAGCTTTCTCAGCTCTGTGATTTTACAGGCTTGCTTAGAGCATTATTAACGCAAACGACTTTGTACGAGTATCCGCATGGAACATATACCTGGTACTTTCTTTTAAAAGATGTTTCAGGATCATTATCTGCGCCTTCGACAGGAACCAGCAGCGACTCAAAATCAGCATAGATAATGAAAGGATCTTTGGTCATGTTACGATGGTTGAAATGTGTTGCCTGGCTATTCTTCGATGTCTGGCATAATAGTTTTTGCAACGTCAACACAATCTATTCCGTGTGCAGTAAGCAATTATTCTGTCGTGTATCTATTGAGGCTTCTTCGGTAGTAAAATAATTTGCATTTGTGCTTGCTGTATTGGTCATACATTATCGAAGAGAAACTTTTTATCCAATAGTAGTGACTATCGCGATCGTCACGATAAAGATAGAGCAGATCGACATTAGCAACGGTACCGGCAAATGGCCAGATGTAGAGATGATAGATGTTTGGTTCTGTGCCACAGACACTGACTGAAATATTATTCAGTTTTTCAAATTTTGGAATGTCACAAATCTGTACAGGAAACGTGACTTCAGCAAATTTAGCGTGTTCTGATGCGGTTTGCAATTGCTAACACGATTAGGATTTGTTGGAGCTGAATACAGCGCGGATAACACTGACCGCACGAAGCATGTGTTGTCTTTGTTCTTAACATTAACGCAGCCCTGATTGGTTTTAATTTTAGCTGGTAATTCTAAGTATGATTTTCCTCGCACGGGATTGTACTTGGCAGTGTTAACGATGCATGCTGTTACGCCTTCTAATGTCCAGCCGGAGCCTTATCGCTGAAAATTATCAATGCTATTTTGCAGCTCCTCAAAAACCTTTTTCTTATGTCAAAGCTACGATGAAATGCTCGAACTGGCTTTGAAATGAAATGAGCTTTGCTTTCCGTATCATCTGAGTGCTGTGAAAACAACTTTCTAATTCTAAATTTTATGCCGGGATGCAGCTGCAGATCTTTGGACATAAATCGCTTTATGGATGATTAGATAGCTGTCGTAAAGTTATTAAGTGGTGTAAACTTGATATCATCTAGGACGAACGTTTTGCTTAAGCTATCATAAGATTGACGACTTGCCCTAAAGCTCATCTTTGTGCTCATAGTGTATTTTATTATCTAATTGCTTGTTTCTAGTATCCTTATTTTATCAGATTCACTCATGCACGACATACTGTGGCGCCATAGCAAGCTGTTACCGTACGTCATGTAGATCTGATCTAATCTATCTAGCAAATCTCGCTGTAGCACCGCATGCAACACCTGGCAGATTCAGCTGAAAACTTGTATCAGGATTTTTTTATAATTCTTTGATGGCAGTGTAAATCACCGTAGGTGCCATGAGGTAATCGTTGATGCAATAGATATTGCATCTAATATAGTATATAATTCGTGCGTAAAACAATGTTTGACTACGATGATGAAAACGAAGCCGCAGTTGTTCACGATTATACAATCAAGTTGATGATGCACATATTCATTACAATATGAGACCGCAGAGGTACACGAGAAAATATCATATCAAAAATAAGCTGGCGCGGTTTAATCTGTCGTATGATGACAGGCTACAGTTCAATTAAATCTTTAGCAGATTTATAATGTTAGGCTTGCCCGGAAGAAAAAAAGTTCATTAAGTTCGATTACGTTTTCAGGAAATTATTTGGTGTAATGGGCCTGCATAAGAAGGCGGCTCTGTCTAAGCCTGTCACCAGCAAAATATTCTAGCAGAGTACGAAAAGATTATTTATCAGTATCTTCCAGAATGCCATGTTGGCTTAATGATTTGATGACATAACCCTGATGTCATATTGACATGTCATGTTGGCTAAATGACCTCATGGCATGTTAAATTTTTGTAGATGGTAGTTCTTGCTCGTACAAAGATCCTAGTATTGGCTCTCCATACAGGTCTGCAATTTTATAATTGACTGGAACTGTCTTTAGTACTTGCACTACGGTAAATATGTCCTCGGATTAGTTTGCTGTATGACCTTTTTCAAAACAATTCCTCGAAATCCCGACATGATCAATTACCTTAAACTTGTGTTAGAAAAATAATTTCTTTGCAACGCTGTTCTGATTTAATTCGCTGCTGGCTTGTGCTGGCGTCATTCTGATGTTCGTATGCTTCGTATTGTTGTACCTGTCAACGAGCTACAGCAGAATATCAGCGTACTTGTTTGTATAATTATTTTGTAAAATGCTTCCACATGACGTTCTTGAGCGTTGTATTTATTCTTTCAACAACAACTGCTTTGCCCTCATTGAACGTGGAACATTTATGAACTTTAGTTTGTTCGAACCAGTTCTCAAACGTGTTATTGTAGAATTCACCGCCATGGTCGATCCAAAGCTTTGAAGGCTTTGGACTGGACGTTTGAGTTATCATTTCAAAAGCATCTCTGATAGTTACGCCAGTTTTACTTTTTAGCGGCAAGCTCCAGGCATATTAGCAGGTACTTGTTGCCGCTATTACTCCTAGAATATTCTTTCATGTCAATGAGATATGTAGCAGACCAAACGTCGTCAATGGACCTAGCAATTACTCTGCGTCTAGGAAATCTTTTTCTTGCTGGCATGTGAAGTTCTGCGATGATGTCAGCTGTGTATTTATGTCCTGGCAAAGTGTAGCCGCCACTTGGCTTAGGAAGCCTTCCGATAAGTGAATGAAGATGAAAAGCACCGCCATAAATTTTACGACGGTGATAAACAGAGCAGCCACCAACTATTTTATTTCCATGAAGGCAAATTTTGTCTTGACAAGCATGCATATATAATAGGCCTTGCATAAAATTGAAGTATCAGGTACGACAACCCGCTGAGGAGTGCAACCAACGCCATATGTTCCTTTGACAAATAGTGATTTTCTTTTGCAGCCCACAAAGACTTTATGACTGTGCGGCCATTTTTTGTTTCAGATTGAGTTTCCTCATTGATCTCAGTATTATTTTTACACGATAAGCACCACGAAGTTGTCATTATATTCAACGTTTGCACAAAACAGCGTCAGGTGATTATGCCAGACTCATCTCAGATGGCAGATTTACATATCAATTAGCTTATCCATCACCAACTTGTAATTGTCAAGTGCTGGCAACTGACTTAATTCCAGCAAAATGTCTAACGCAGGTTTTCCCTGACTACCTGATCTGATAAGGTGTATGCAGTAATAGCCACGTACTGAATTTAAGTCGAGTTGTAAACCCAACTCTTTGAGGTATATTTTTGGATAGCATCACTTGGAGGTAGACCAAGCGAATCAAATTATTCTATGTCGCTGCCGTCTGGCAGGTTTACAATGGCAACCCAGTTCGTACCAAAACCGCCAAAATAATTTTCTATGTTTATGACACAGCATTCAACTGCTTGAATTTTATTTGGTAGTTTATCTTTGGAATGGACACCACGAAATGATGAAACGTCTCTAAGAGCTTTGTCAATGTCATTGTTACTTAGTGGTGCTGTGTTTTGGGATATTGCAATCCTTCAGCTCTCTTTTTTTTACCGACAGCACCACCAAAGAACCTACCAAGAATATTCCGGCAGTACCAACTGCAAACATAAGCAACAATGGCACAATTCCACCTTGTTTCTTAAGCTGCGATGCGGACAAATCAAGTATGAGACCTTTTCCCGCTACGGACTGTTTTCTATTTTTTTTTGTTGACGTATTGTTATCATACGCTTGTCGCTGCCTGATGTCAACTACTTTGCTGATCATTTTATTGACATTAGACTGCCTCTTGAAGCGGCGGACGCAATGTTTTTGCGTTCAGCTTCAGACAGTGATAAACTAACTTGCTGATACGGCATCTTATATTTAAGATGATTAGACAAATCGCGCTGTCAGTCGTCAGCAAGTATTCAAGCAAATACTTTTCTATATTTTCTGCGTCTGAGACCGCTGCTACGCACTGCCTTTTTTGTAGCGCCAGATATTGCTTCAGTATTTGCTGCTAGTCCAAGTGAGCCAAGTACAGATATTATTGTAGGTCCGTATGCATCAAGAAGAGTCATAATCGCAGGTAACACGCTGCCCATTCGCGACAACTGCTCGGCCGACCACTTCAGTGTTATGCCTTTGCCGAAGTACTTTGCCATAATAAATTTTAGATTATGTTTCTCTGTAAGCAGCAGAACGTATTGTCCGTGCAGTTGGTTAGGTCCAAGTTTGATGCTAAATGGGGAACGCTTCCTACGTGCAGCTTGACATGCCTTTTGTTGTGACAGTGTCAAAACTACTTTTGCTGAAATGTACCTCAGTTATATGATATCCTTAGACAATTACTGTCATCTTGCTGCTAAGAGCATCGAGCGTCAGAAATCGTTTAGAGGTAACTACGGCGTACACACGATAGTTTACGGCTATGGCACGTGCTATGGGCTGAGGAGTCCATTTGACCTTGATATCAGCCATAGAATCCTTTGTGCGTTCCAGATGTTTAGAAACGTTAAAGTGATACACAGTGTACAGATTTGCAAACTCCTCTAGTGTCATCTGGGTGCCGGTGTTAACGTCCTGATATTTATGCATAGCCTCCTGCAACATGAGATAAGCTCGCGAATAATCTTTATTTAACGCAGCATAATTGCATTCAAGCTATCGTTCGGGATACTGTCTTCTGTTGATTCTGACATCAATGCGAGTCAGTCCAAGGATGTCAAATATCTGACTGCTTGACAATTGGTTTTGATTTCTTGCTGCTGATTGAAAAGCTATGAACACGTGTCGGGGCAGTTCTCTGCCAGGCAACGTAGTTATTTTCCAGTTTGCGGACAACTGTGTAAGTAAGTACGTGACGCTTTTGTAAACGCGCATTTGCTCAAAGTAAAGTTTCTTGCTAAATCTATCCAAAAGAGTATCTGGTATCTGGTAAATAGAAAGAGTGATCTTTGGCATCCCCAGTGACAGCTTGCTAATAACAAATAGTCCGTCAGCAGCAACAACGGCTGTCTTATGCATGTATGCTTCAGGAGCGTGCTCGTTCCAAAACCAGCGTGTGCTTTACGCCTCTGAACACTGTGTCAATGTTGCGGCGAAAACCAAAAATGGAGCTCAGAGGCAGCATTATACAGATTTCATTGCGACCATCAGAAAGTAATCTTTTTATTGCAAAACCAACGTTGTACTTAGCTCTTCTGATGTTAGCAGTTGCAGCTCTAATTTCACCAGCCGGAACGTTTTGCGCACCGGCATTAGCACCGGCTGGATTAAGGACCAGTCTATTATGTATGTCTGCATCATTGGTTTCTCCGGTTTTAAAATCGTCTCTAATGGCTGCACCAGAACTAATGTCCTTAAACCAGAGCATGTTTGTTGCTGAAATTCTGCTGTTGTCATCGCTCATCGAAATCAGATTCATGATTGTGCTAGCTGGCAGATAGTTGCTAATGTACTCGACTATTTGAACTTTTAGCTGATATCGCGCAGTCTCCAATAAGCTCCAACCGTTATTTGTTATCGCTAATTGTGCATTAGCAGCAAAATCTGCAGGTAGAGCTGCAATTGTTTTCAAATAGCCTCTGACTTCCAGAAAAGCTTTGTGGGGCTGCAGGTAAACGTCTTTATCCCGCGTGTCAATAATTCTCACACCAGGTTTATTCATCTGATGGGAATCCTTATTCAGGTATTCCATATACTCATATTCCGTAGTTGAATCGTCAATGGACGACTCATCGAAAAGCTTAAAATACTCAGGAATAAATATCGACAGCATGTTTATACACCATCGTTACACTAAAATTCTCTTCAGACCAGATCCTGACACTGGTGAAATCTGTTGTACGGTCTGCATGTCAAGCTTGTTCATATTTTCTTCGCAGCGTTTAGATAATATTTTTTTTCGGCCGTACTTACCATGGAACGCTCAGCTTCTTTTGTTTTCGCAAGTTCTTTGACAAACTCTCTAATCTGCACTTGCGTTGGCGCCGAGGAAATCTTTTCAAAACGTTTTCTTCCTGCAGCGCTTTCTGCTGCCGACGCTGTTTGCTGAAAAACTAGGTGCAATTCTTTAAATAAAGCCTGGCAGTATACCAAATGACCTAGAAACATTGTTGCAAGCGAACCTCCTATAATCATTTTGCGTTTGATTCTTGTTTCCTTCATTATAAAACCTCTTTACCTCTTTATATTATTCCTCCGCCTTCAGATGCAGGTAAAATGTCACGGGCTTATAATTCAGGTTGACGCTGTTTCCCGTTTGGTCCGTAATTGACATTGTGATTTCTGGAATGCTGTAAACATTGTTTACGGTATTGTAAAGGTTTTACCGTCAGCGATCCAGGTAGCGCATTTGGTCTAAGGCTATATATGACATGACTATGACCTCCTCGTGAATCAAAGGATCCTTGGGCCACAGAACAATCTATCAGCAAGCTGTTGACGTTGATAATGTTCACGGGAAAATCACCATCATGTACTCTTCTCGAATTGAATCCCAGCAGATCACGTAAGCTGTTATTGATCATAAAAGCAAGTGTAATTCTTGTCTTTAGCGTAGAATAGTTTGGCGCAATAAGAATGTAAGCGGCAGCATGTCCCTGCTCTGTCATCAGCCTCTTCATTTCATCAGCAATGTCAACAATGTTTTCCGGAATGACTGACAAGACTTACTGACAGTGTCATTGGCCGAAGTAAGATATCTGAACTTGCTGTTGGCTGACGTAACATTATGAAATTAATTCTAGATTTCTGTGGAAATTAGCGCAACCTCATATCGCGTATCCTCTACCAGCTCAATACGAGTATTGTATTAACGAGCTGTCTTAACGCAAGATTCTTTTTTCCAGCTTTTCGGCTAAAGTACATGTTCGCTTCAGCAATATTTTTTCTCATAATCTCCAAATCTTCAAGATCCTTTTGTTAGCGTTTTTTTCCTTTGTGTGTTGCAATCTTCTATGCAGTAAGATCAATACGATCCTTGTATTCTTCATTGGAAAGCGACGTAATCCAACCAGGAAAATCTTCTTTTTCCGGCAGAGGTTCAGGCTCCACAGACGCTGTTGAAGCTTCTTCACAAATGCCTTAAGTTGTATTTGATGTTAATTATTGTAGCTCCTGAGATAATCTTTCCTGACGCTCTTGTTTTGCATGTAATGCAGTCAGCAGCTCGGCTAAGCGTGCGCTGGCAGCTCTGTTTTTACAAATGTGTCTGTCCTGTTTTAAGTCGTGTACGGTTTGTGTTTCAGCTACAATAGTAGTTACAGGTAAACGAAAATGTTGTGCTACGTCGCGCTGAAATTCCTGCTCGCCTATCTTTTCTGCGATGATACGTCCACGTAAATGCTGCTGCTGCTCAACATACTTGCGTATAACCTCCGCTTTGTCCTTGTGATATACTTGTACAAACGGCATTGTATACATTACAGTTGCATAAAATATCGCAACCTGAGGCGGCAACATGTAACCAGAGACACTTGACACAGCAACATGATCTGTTGTAAACCTGGTATCAAGAACCTGTCAACCAGGCAAATAAAACTCATAAAATCCGCGTCAGTACATTTCAGGAACATATTCTGCGTCTCTGTAAAAAAGCATAAAATTATATTTTTGCTATCTTCATCAGCCTCATGATAACACTGCTTAAATTTTGCTGCGTCTATGCCTCGACAGTAATCCCGCGCAATAGAATCTATGTCACGATTGTCCAAGCCGGAAAACAGTACAAAGCAGCCTGTATTTTGTCTGATATATTTTGGAACGTCATGGTATGACTGTGCCAAGTAGATAGAATTGCAGCGCTTGTTTCGTGACAGGAAAAATATTCTTTGATTTTATTCATGTTGTCGCGTTCAATCTTAATGTCATCGAAGACTATTCTGGAATCGCAGTCACCATCTAATTCTTCTACTGGCGTTATTTCATATGGCTCCAGTATCTTGAATGTGGTGGTGTCAGTAACAGCTTCATCAAAGTCATGAAGTGTCTTGTACTTGTCCTGACTAGGGTTGAGAGTGTTAATACTAACCCCATTGTTAAGAAGCATGTTTAAGAGGTTTGTTTGCCGCGACCTGTTGGACCAACGTTCATGTAGTGACAGTCTGAATGCAAAAAGTGATGTCTTGATTTCTTAATGTCTTCTGAGTCAACGTTGATGATGCGAATTATTTATAAGCAGATTATATATAACAAGCTTTGGAACAGTTATTGGCGGTGCTGAATCTATCACAACAGCAACTATTTCAAATGCAGAAATCAGCAAGCACTTGCTAAAAACTGGCGACACGATGAGCGGTCCGCTGTGGCTACACCAGCAGATAACGCCGAATATGCCATTTAGACACTATGCAGATAACTGTGCACATATTAGGGTGTTGTTAACAGATGCCAATACAAATTTCCTCGAGGGCGCTTACTTCAGGAGGACAAAACTTTGCATCAGTAATCACTGGCAATGAAATGTTAGTATCAGCACTATATGTTTCGCTACTAGCTGGTGGAACTATGACTGGCGACATCAACATGAATTCTAAAAAAATAACAAACTTAGAAGCGCCACTTGTTGGTGCAGATGCAGCTACAAAATCATATGCGGATACATATTTTGGTCCGAGTGATGACATTTTGGTTAGCGCACCAACCGCACTAAATAGATATATTATAATGGGTAGTGATCTGCCAGTGGGTAAATCATTGTGTTTTGTTTTTGGTTCGCCATCAAGGCGGAATGTTGTTGAAAGGCCATCTGAGGCATCTTATAATCCAATCATTATTTCAGAAGGTTTTGAAATTACCAACCATGTAAACTCAGTTATGTTTGAGGTTACTGGCGCTGGTGTAAACGTACCTTTCGAGCAGATTGTAAATCTAGGTGTTCCTACAGATAATGCAGATGCGACAACTAAACTGTATGTGGATTCCAAGCGAATAACAAACACGATCGGACATATTCCATCGCTGTCGTCCTATTCTGATCATCGCAGCGAATGTGAGGCCTCTGGTATCATCGGAATATTCAGCAGCCTTTAGAGCACATCTGGCATTTGCTGAACACATATCTATCAGAATCAAGTGTCCTGTGGGGGTTACTCTTTTGCGCTTCCAGCTTAGAGGCAGAACAGCTGCAGATAAATACATCAATAATTGGCGTCTAAAAGCATCCAATGACAGCGCTAACTGGACAACGCTTTACACAAGTGCAGATACATTAGGATCAGCTCTGGCTACGTTTGACATTTCAAGCCGTGGCACGAGAAAATATCGCCTGTACAGATTGTATTGCATTTCTGTGATGCCAATCAATCCCGGTCTGTTTTATTTACAGATTTTTACGCTAGATGATCTAATGTAAACACATATATAACATGACAGAGTTCGCAAGAATTGCACGAATTTAACACTGTTGTTTAAAGAAAAACACGAGGACGTGGTTTATGATGACGCGTAATTTATATGGTATTATGACAACATTGGTAAAAACAAACAACTATACAAAACGTTTTTGGTGCATCCAGAAAGCGAAAAGTAGATGATATCATGCTCAATCTTTTCTCGGTAACCCACACGAGAGCGCCACAGTTGCTGGACGAGCTGGACCAATATGACAAGCTAAAAAGCTCTGCAATGACAAGGAATCTCTGTGCTCTTTAAGAAAATACTAAATGAGTTGAGTATAGATAGTGTTACAACTCTATGTCTTAAAATAATGTAACAGAAAGAAATTGAAACCAACAATGTAAGTAAAATCAACAAGCAATTTATTTCTAGACAATTAAAGTGAAAATTCAAAAGACTCTTACACTAACGTGAATTAAAGTCCAAAATAATCCAATAATCCCAAGTGTCCTAATCACAAGTCCCAAATATAGAATATTCCGAATGAATTCCCGTAGCCTTGAATGTCCATATGTGCCAGTAGTCTTGAATGTTCTGATGTATCAGTAGTATTGAATATCCTGATATGCCTGAATGATGTAATCCAGAATATCTTTGAAAGAATTCACATAAATCCTAAGTCAACTATAAACCCAACATGAGAATGGGCACTTTTAGTAATTCCAATGAATATTTCAAATAAATAATTTATCTCTTTGAATTTACTCTGATTTTCACAACTGTAACATCTAATTACTACAATAAATTCCTTGATAGACTGATCTTAATAATATGAAGTTTAGTATAGGAATGAAATCTTGTTTACCTAACCTGTATAAATATAAGCATAAGTCACCTGACAGAATATTCTAGAATATGAGTACCTCTAATGGAAATTTCCGGTGCGTACCTGACTATTCTCAGAGCAAGATATGAAAAATTCCACAACCTGAAGCAGAAAAACCTGCAGTAGATATTCCACAACCTGAAGCAGATATTTCACAACCTCAACAGTAACTAAATATTATATAAATTGAAGGATATCATGGACTTCAATCCCATTAGTAATCATCTTAACAAGGAAACGCGTGATGAATTTATTGCATATTATTGCAGCCATCACAAACGAGCCTACTGTTTTAAGACGTCATACAGGCATTACAAGGGCCTGTTGTTTTTCTTGTCAGCTTTTCCGCTAACAATAACTGCGGCTGGCGTTGCTAGGACAGGTGCTTTCTTAGAGCCTTTTCTTATGATTATATCTGGGATTGGGATTGCAGCTCAGGCTTGCTACAGAAAGCTAGAACCAAAAATTCTCAAGCTTAATCATAAAAAACAAAAACAAAAATTTGGTACCATCTATTCTAGTCTTGACAAAATCGGACAAAGAGTTTTTGTTTCCTAACTTGTTGTACTCTTCTCCTGGCATGCGTCTTGATCTTTCAAGTTCTATTACAATGTCAGCTAATAACTAAAATGCTCTAGATTCTCTTTTGATGTTTGATAAATCATCTTCAGAGATTCCTTGACAAATTCGTAAGCGCGATGTATCGACTTGATATCCTGAACCATCCAGTTGACATCATCAATATTCCAGCCTGAAGGAAACTTTGCTTTGGCGGCATATGCACGCTCGTACGCAGCCATTATTTTTCAGATTCAAAATTGTACATTATATAACCTGTTTTCCAATAACAAATTCAAGTACAATCTGCTGCAAAAAAAACTTAATATGGCACATTTGATAGTCTTATCGTAGCCTGGTTCGCGAGCAATGTAGTTATAAGTAATATTGAAAATTTTCCATGGTAACATCGCGACTAACTTTTTGTCAGGACACTTTTTTGCGATGTCGCAATATCATCAGGTTGATCTTGAATGTCAGCAACAACATAGTCATGCTGTCTGTGCAGATCTTTCTTTAAGTATGATAAAGATTCAGCCTCGTTACACTCACCATGATCGACAAAGTCGTCGTAGTCGCCGAAGAATCATATTATGCCAATTGCTATGGATACTTGTCGCAGCGGCAGTAATCTCTATTATGAAATTTTCTGTAGTATTGAGGACAGAATCCAAATTGTTCCAGCGAGCACTTACGAAATATAGTATCGACAAGCAGACCATATGACGCAACAATAGATATCTCAAGACGTGATAGTACCTGCGGCAAATAATAGTTTGGCAACTTGCTAACGTCTCGCGTAAAAGGACAATTGAATTCTAGCAACAGGAGTTTGTTGTCGCTGAGAATGTAGCCATCTGGACTATGTCTAAAACCATCTAGAGCTTGAATGCAGATAGTGTTGCCAACTACTTTTTCATTCATGGCGATCTCAACATATCTTCTGATGACTGGCTCACATAATGTGCCCCACAGACACGGTAACGTAACATATCATGCCCGTGTACTAAGCTTTCTTCTGGCAATACACGCGCAGTTGCAAAAGGACAAATGCCAAGGACTGTTGCCAGCTCTGATCTAGCAACTTTTGCCGATAACAAAACTACCGCACAGGCGACTTATGCTTAACTTAAAGCGACTTAACGAATGATTCAAATATCGATTTCGGGTCCATTATACACTATGTCATCTTTAAATTAAAAGCAGGTAAGCATCATTCTCGTGTAAAAGTAGTATATAAATGGTAGAGAGCGCGACAAGCTGACAGCGGTGGGGCATTGGGCAAGAGACCAAGCAACATTTTTGTGTAAAGTGATTATACATCGAGGATAAAGAGCCAGAGGTCCTTGGAGTGAGTGGACTTGAGGTCACATTATAACCTGGTGTCAGCAGATTTTGAAAGCGCCAAAAAGCGTCGCAAAGGTGCTGTTTAAAAAGCGTCGAAAAAATGTTTTCATACCCACATTACAACATACTACTGTCATGTGCGTCAATCCCATGAAATTTTACCACCATATGTGCGTTGCTGCGAATTACGTTTGATATATGGGCGTAGCGCTGATCGAAACACAACTCTGTGGCATTTGTATGCCCACCGCGGTTAAAGAGACGCGTAGGTTTCTTCTGCGTGTCGAGGATGTCATAACCGCAATTTTACCACAATATTTGCGTTGCTGCGAATTACGTTTGATATATGGGCGTAGCGCTGATCGAAACACAACTCTGTGGCATTTTTATGTCCACTGCGGTTAAAGAGACGCGTAGGTTTCTTCTGCGTGTCGAGGATGTCATAACCGCAATCTGGATATATATATATATATATATATATATATATATATATATATATATATATATATATATATATATATATATATATATATTTATATATATATATATATATATACATATATATATATATATATATATATATATATATATATATATATGCATGCATAAATTCGTGTTTACTTACTTTTGTATACATACATACATACATACATACATACATACATACATACATACATACATACATACATACATACATACATACATACATACATACATACATACATACATACATACATACATACATACATACATACATACATACATACATGCATACATACCTATAAGGGTGGCCTGACTGTTTGACTTCTCGCTGGAACATGTATTTGGGCCTAGTCGACTCGCAAAAGTAAGCACTGCAGATAATGAATCTTGCTTTCCTAGTCTGAACGAATTGACTCTTGTGAATGTAGCATGCACGATGCATTCATACCACTACACTTTATTTTTTATCTTCAGTAGACTAGATCCTGATAGTTGACAGGTCAAAAGACAGATCATTCTTCTCAAATTATACATACATACATATATATATACATACATACATACATACATACATACATACATACATACATACATACATACATACATACATACATACATACATACATAATACATACATACATACATACATACATACATACATACATACATACATACATACATACATACATACATACATACATACATACATACATACATACATACATATAGGCAGACAAGCAGAAGGTAATATGAGACGAAAACATAAAACCCTTTTTGGAGGATTCGGTAAGGTTTTTCTTCTTCCTTTCTTTTTATTTCTTTCTAAAGAACAGTATCCTGCAGCGGCATGTTTCTTTTTGGCTGATATTTACCTGGATTAATGATCATTGTATACATTTTAATTAAACGAACCTGTATTAATACAATGTTTAAACGTACAGGTATTGATACAGTGATTATATATATATATATATATATATATATATATATATATATATATATATATATATATATATGTGTGTGTGTGTGTACTGACACAATGAATTAAAAAATAATTTGTGTATCATGTCTTTTATTTCTTACAATTGCTATATTATATACACGCAAAGCTTGTGACGACGTCAATCAAGAAAGATAACTCGATCAATTTTCTATTTTCGATTTAAAACTGCTGTTATCATTTATCTATTTGTTATCGTCGTCAAACGAAAATTGATGGCAAGTAATTTTGGCAACCTGAAGATTGTTTGTATAGCTGATAATTCGGACTACTAGCATCAGATGTACGGTATCATGTGTATAATAAAAATGAAACACTGACTAAGACTTCCAAATTGTTGACATATCTGTATGATAAACAGTGGCACTGACAAGTCCTCTTTGTCTAGTTATTAATCACATATTACTTACTACACGGAGATACGATGAAGCTTTATGGCACTGATAAGGCAATGCCGTCTTGTTATTAATCATATAGTACATACTACAACAGGATAATAAAACTACCATATACTTTTAATTACGATTGAAAATACTTGAACAAAGTAAATATTATCAGTCAAGCTGGAGCAATTCCATCGTACCTATCAAAGTTTTGTATTTAGAAAGGAATGAGCATATTTAACCCGACGTTATTCCATATTTCGAGTAGCTTTCCGTGAATACATGTAATCTAGACAAATTTTGATGGTAAAGCCATAAGAGGATATGCTATAGTTTTAGAAACAAAACATAAAAACAAGATGTGGATAATCTTTGTTTTAATTATATCATGTAAGTATATGTTTCTTTTCCTAACCTTTTTCTTTTGTTTTGTATACGTTTTACAGAATTTTAACTTATTTATCTTTTAATACTTAATATTTATGTTTGTTTTTGGAAGGCTTTATCTTCCTATATTTTTATTTGTTGCATTTTTTATATTTATATGTTAAGAACTTTACTTTTAATCAGTAAAATATAGTCAGTATTGTGCTGACGTGCCGTTAAACCCTTCAACAATCACTACGACTACTTTCTTTTCCCAATGTCTTTCAACGGCTTGAGTCATATATACATATATTTACAATTGATATAAAAAAGAGTGTCTCAGATAAGTTTCAATAAATTTTCATTTGAAGTGTTATTTCTCTCTCTCTCTCTCTCTCTCTCTCTCTCTCTCTCTCTCTCTCTCTCTCTCTCTCTCTCTCTCTCTCTCTCGCCTTTCTATATAGCCGTGATACAATATCGTAGAACTGTTTCAAGAACAATTAAGACGGAACAATTTTTAAAGCAAATCAATGTAAAGGTATTTATATTCAAATTTTCTTTACCGTTACATTAGACGTTCGAACACATTTATCAACTTTTACCGCTCAAAACTGCCTCCCCGCAATCTGAACATACATTTTTTTCTACTTTTATCAAATTAAATAAAATCCCTTGAAATTATTCATTGCAAATGATAATTAATCATTGCATATATTGATTATTGCTTCTGTTATTTCTTTAAAAGAAGAATAAATGTGTAAATTATAATATCATGGTACAAGCCGAAATCTCCAATACTAACAAGTAAGCAGAACTGAGACTGGGGTAGTTTAATATAGTTTTGATGATTTTCTACAAGATGCAATTCTTGTCATATTGCATTAAGACACATTCTACATAGACTGTCATATTGTATAGGGACACATTCTATATAGACTGTCATATTGTATTAAGACACATTCTACATAGACTGTCATATTGTATTAAGACACATTCTACATAGACTGTCATATTGTATTAAGACACATTCTACGTAGACTGTCATATTGTATTAAGACACATTCTACATAGACTATCATATTGTATTAAGACACATCCTATATAGAGAAACGTATGTGCGACAAATTTCTTTAAGCGAGATGATAT
Source organism: Margaritifera margaritifera (assembly GCA_029931535.1). Classification (NCBI taxonomy): domain Eukaryota; kingdom Metazoa; phylum Mollusca; class Bivalvia; order Unionida; family Margaritiferidae; genus Margaritifera; species Margaritifera margaritifera. The sequence goes on from JAQPZY010001076.1 coordinate 1,126,763, forward strand.
TCTGGCAATGTTAGAATGATTGGAATAATACTGGGAATTTCCTTATTTAATCTCAAAATAGTATAACAGCAAAATATGATTGAAAAACAAACTATAACTGCAAAGATAAAATCTTTGGTTAAATATGTGACAGAATTTACAATAATAATTCGAAACAAATCCTTGTACTCTATAAACGGAAAATATAGGGGAAAATGTAGATCGAACTCCAATCATGATTTTCAAATATAATCATCGGTAAGAAAATAAATTATTTCAAAAAGTATAACAAGGAATAATAAAAATGATACAAGTATATGTTGCATAATGTTCTTGAATCTGTCAAGGAGTCACAAGCCGCTGTGGTAAAAATGACATCAAGGGGTTAGGTTAAAAGAAGTTTAACCCTAGTGAAATTGCTTCAAGGTAGTATATTCAAATATCAAAGAGTGTAATAACACAAAATGTTTATCTTTAAGACAAGTTTGTGCTGATTTTAAAATTATCTTCTTCTTTCTGTAAAAGAGGAGCGGGTTTACTCACACAAATAGCTTTATCGTTGAAGATGCCATTGATATCAAAAGAGTTTTATCAGTCGGATGTAGCTGTCTCATTATTTCATTCAATAATCAGACAGTAAAAATAAGTATAATAGGTGACGAATATATATATATATATATATATATATATATATATATATACTGGTGACCCCTCTTCTGTGTATGCAGAAAGAGGGATAGATATACATAAATTGAGATAGATATGTACATAGAGATAGATACATACGTACATCTGTATCAAATAGCAAGAATACATTATGAGGTTATCTACATTAATACCTTTATACATTGTTGATCTTTCAGTTAATTTTACTGAGACGTCATGTAAGTATAGTTTGTCTTTAACTCGCTTGTTTTGTATTTCTGTTTACATATTTTTATCACACTTGCTTTCTACTCACCATTTTGAGTTTGAATTTACATACATATATTGAAGTTTTCCGTTCAAACTCTTTGAAAAAGTCCAGATACTGTATGATGTAAAAATCAATAAATGGGCATTTTACCGTTGTGTATGAGAAAATACTTTTGTTATCGTGTTCGTCTTTAAATTAAATATATATATATATATATATATATATATATATATATATATATATATATATATATATATATACATTGTCTGATACCTCAACGGCAATATGACCAAGTTTGGTGACGCCCAAGGCCTTTAGCAATTGCGCCACCGAAAAAAGCAGCCAATCCTTTCCAAGAAAAATTAAATAGCTTGCTCAAATGATGCCCAATAAAGGTAGACCTGGGTGCCATTTTGTAAATTAGAGATCTTCATCTACAAGTTATTTTATTTGCACCATGAAGATAAGATTATGCACGTATCTAATCAATGGATTAGGAGCTACTGCATGTTAAATATTCAAAAGCTGTTACTCTTGACTAGAGTTATGGCAAGCTTTCGAATCAATGAAAACGGGGAGCTTTGCGGCCTTTTTTGAGATAAATTGCCCTAAAGCCGATTGCCGGTTAGCCTGTATTACAGTCTGTTTTAATTCTCGAGAATGACGGCCTGTGGACCTGCGAAAATGTAGAGCAGCGCCCTCTGCTTTACCCTAGGATTCAATGGGCTAATTTCACGTTCGATAACTCTGATCAAGTTATCCCGAAATAGACCACATCCTTGCCTTGTTTTGGATAAGGTCAACGTCATCGGTAAATTGGTTATTAATAGGCTTACACCTCTCATGTCCCCAGGCGTCGATATCGCCACAAACTCAATAGGGTGCCATTAATTAATGATCATCTCTTTTCGACGGATTTTCAGCGGGGAATAAAAAGAAAAGAATATATTGGGAAAGCACACACATATAATGACGACTATTCCCAGGCTAGGTGCCGGTAAAAGCAACCTTAATCAACAGTCTAGCACCAGATGGGCACAGTGTAATTTTGGCCACGCGAAAAAAATCAAGGTCGTTTCGGCGTACAGACAGAATCAATGTAAAAGTTCAAGCACTGAAAAAAGTCGAGGAAAATTAAACAAATAAAATTGTAAGTTGATATTAGAGGGAATGGTCTCATCTCGAATTAATAATTACTGTATCCAATGTTTACCTCCCACTAGAGACTGGTAACTCCACTTTTGAAATAATAGGCATCGTATTATGTAACTTCGTATAAGTCATGATGATGATGAGGCTTAATTAGTGCACCTTCAATCTTCATTTAAAGAAGCAAAATAAAGAAGAAATAAATTGAGATCTCATTGAACCGTATAAAAATTACAATGCAGTCGCCTCAAATTATAGGCCTCTGGTGTAATTATGATTTGTATGTGATCAGAGGCGGTAAATACATATAGGTTTTTAACTGAGCATTGAAACATACTGACCCGAGGTCATTTGGCTCAAGATGCCAGAGCTTGCGAGGGCATTCTACGCCACCTGAAAGAGGGCCTTATATTTTGTAATACTACATCAATAACCTTCTTATTACATACATAAAACAAGCATATTAATCATTATGTTATGTTACAGAAATAATACAAGTGAAACAAAAATTAAAAGAATTGTTTTAACGTTTTATAGAACAATTTACACGTCATTCATTTACTGAATGAAACCTGAACACCGCGCAGTAATACACGCTAGTTTACAGTTATGGAAGCGCGCCTACATGGGCTGATTATCATTCAGTAATAAACGAAACTAAGTTTGTCAAAGAGGATTGAATCTCGTGTAGCCAAAGAAACATAACAAAATAATGATATGAGGAAAAATGAATGAAAATTGAAGACACCGATATGAAAAGATAAGTCACAAAAATTCCGTTGTGATTGTCTCAATGCTGTAGTCACAGTGGCAGGTAGATCTGAATGTGCAGTATGCGTCATGATTATTGCCCGGTTATTGTGATCCATCGCTCTTGGATAATACATCAGAAATTATATTCATTTTGGAGTCGTTTGTGTTTCAATAAATTCCTAGCACAAGATAAAACATGACATTCAAGGTGGATAAAAGTGCACTGTTTATATGAATGAGATGATGTTGACTAATACATTGTATCAAAGATCAGCATGAATGACTCCCCCAACCCCGTACTAATAATAGCAACTAGCGATTTCTATCCGCCCATTTTCAATATTATTATAAATCATAATTTCTTTTTCTCCCTACAATTTAAGTCTTTGGATGTATTCAGATTTTCTTAACTTAATTTGGATGATAGATATTTTTCTATGGATGAAAGCTAGATCTACGGATTCTCCAGCTCTGGTGTCAGGTAGAAAGAATTAGAATGATTGTCGGTCTCTGGTTGCCATCAGATTTATGACGTGGTCAACATTCAACGTATCCATCGCCATTTTTATTTAGCCGTAGTCAGAGGTAGTTAGTTCATCAAATGCAGGCACATGTTTACCATTTTTGTAGGAAGTAGTGAATATTAAACAACGTTAAAATAAAATAACTGTTTATGCAGTATATAATAAGAATTTATACATCTATTATGTTATTATAATTTGTATGTGATCAGAGGCAGTAAATATGTATTTATACATTTCTGGTTTTATTTCTATTTGTATGGAGATCAGAGACAGTAAATATGTAATTATACGTCTTTGGTGTTATTATAAGTTGTATGTGATCAGATGGAGTATATATATATATATATATATATATATATATATATATATATATATATATATATATATATATATATATATATATATATACATATATCATACGTTTAAGATATGATGAAATTAAAATCACTATGGAATACAAATGCACCAATGTTTGTTTGTGTATTTGTGTATTTAACTAATGTGTATGACTGTGTGTGATAGTCGAATGAATCAGATCCCAAACCAAGAGAAAAATCGTAATAAACAGGGTTGGGGCTGATTTATCAGAGCATGTGTGTAATTTTGCGTGCGTGCACGTGTGTATTTGTGTGTATGAGAGAGAAAAACAGAGATGTTGAGCACCCATTTTTTAAAAACAAAATCAGCCTTTTTGTCGTCATTTAAAGAAGACAACCCGCATTTCGCAAATTTTGATGAGGATTTTGATAGAAAAAGCAGTAACATTCAAGATACTTACAATTTATGGTGTTTTTGTGTTGTCATCCTTCAGCTTGTAATATTTTTGATTACCAAGGAAACACTGAAAATAAAATTAGCCATGAATGCAAGATTTCGAAATAAAATATAAAATTGAACAATGTCGGGCATGATCTCGTAGCTAACCATCTAGGCAGTTATATTAGTGGGAAAACATGTGTGAAAATGGATTGTTAAATGACAGTGGTGTTATCATAGATATTAATAGAGATAGAATAGTCAGATATAAGAAAACAAATAAATTAAGTACGAATCGAATTATGGTTAAGTATAATGGATGTGGCTGACTGTCAGTTTGAATAGATCCACATCTGGCAAATTAACAATATCAGCAGGTAGAGAGTTGCAGTGTATGATGCTGTTAGGGAAGAAATAATATTTTCAGTAATAGGCAGAAGTCTACAGATTTTACGTGTTCAGGCATATCATTAATGCAGCCGAGAAATAGTATGAGTCCTAGAACACAACTCTGGAGACCCCAGATGTTATTGGTTTTCTCTGTTAATTATTTTGTCTAGAAAATGATTTAATCCAATGTTTTACCCATAATTCCATAACAACTTTGTCATTATTGTTTTATAATCTAATGTTTAATTTTACAAATTTATCTTTGTCCTTCTGTTTCCCAATTTTACTGTTTATTTTTTTATGACAGCCTATGTAGCTTGCAGCTGATCCTGGGGAGACCTTTCTTGGTCCCAGCTTGTTTGAATGTGATGCACAGATTTATTCCATTGTTTACATCTGTTGTAAAGTTCTACAAAGTTCTTCAGCATTCAGGATATCATAATTAATATTTGATAGCAGCTCATGTTAATAGTCTGTCATGATTTGTTTTAGTTGGGTCCAATTAGCTTTCTTCTATATCTGTACTGTGGATGGGAGTTGTTTTACAGTTTTGGCATTGACGTTAGCGTCGATGCATATGACATCATCATGGTCACCGATTCTTGGGATTGTTGTGGTTTTGTTGATGAGTGTTTGATTAGTTGCAAAGAACAAGTCTAAGATATTTTGACCTCTGTTAGAATTATAATAATTTGTTCTAAGTTAAAGTCGTGTGAAGTTTCAATACAGTCCCTATAGAACGCTGGATATTTACAGTCTGACCTAGGCCTTAGTGCGGTGTTTATACAGTTCTCATAAATCGCTTGTCACACAATACTGTATAGAGAGTGCTGTCTTCTGTCAGTCTAAATTGGTGTTAATATATCAAGTATGATCCTGAAACAATCATCCGTTTGATTTTAAGTTAGTTAATTTTTTTTACTCGTTTGAATTAGCTTTTCTTTTCTTTTCTAGTCAGCATAACCAAGCCATTATTGTCTGCTTACTCATATCCACACGCATTTACAACCAAACTATATAACAATAGCAATTAGCAATGAAGACTTTCGCAACAAATGGGATAATGGGATATCAGTAATAATATACTGTACTGTACTTAATTGTTTTTATCGAATATGTTGATTGAAATGTATCTCCCCATTGTCAAATGCTGGCTCTGCAAAATCTGCATGTGAGGTAAACTCCGGTTAACAATTACCACTCATCGTAATAAGCCATTAGCTTTGTTATACCACAGTTACATTAACCTTCAATTTTGTAAATGTGTCGCTTTACCATATCTGCACGTGCGGCCAGTTCGGTTTAACACATATCACTTATTATGAATTGCTCATAGTTTTGTTCACACCATGCTAATAATATCTCTAACACACTTAATCCAAATTTGAGTAATGCTGTATACTCAACTATTGGCATTTCTGTCAATTTTTCTCAACTACTCAACTAAAGACATATCTGTCAAATCAAGAACTACAAATATATGTGTGTATATATGTTTGTATAAGTATATATGCGTATGAATGCATGCGTATATGGATATGTGTAAATACATGCATGTGTGTGTGTCTTTGCTCCTACACCGACCTACTTAGCGATCCTCGTTATCTTCGAACAAGAAATGTGTTCAATATCAGCACGTGTGATCACTGAAATGTAATGTCCAGTCGTACGGAGTTTACATAATGATTTCATATCGAATAATAAACTCCATATTTAGTCCATCGGTATTGAAATTATTTAGTATACAGTTTTTACACTGTATCAAGTCTAGGCTTCAACTTTAAAGTCAAAACATCTCCCCAGTTGTATGCCAACTTGAACTGGAAATTATCTCAACCACTCTCTCCGGGCACAATGTCAGTTCCACAGTGTTGTGCAATCAGACAATTATATATGATTCTTCTATATCTTGTCTTCATAACGAATACCCCCAATGGAGAACAGCTCCAACATAATAAACTACTTAATGATTATGGATCACTCCATAAAATGCAACAAAGAATTTACATTGGGGTATTCAACAATTATTCCTTGTTATTTTTTACTTGTAAAGACATGAACATGAACGTCACAAATACGTCTAGAAATATGTTTTTTAAGCAATTATATGCAGTTACTATATATTGCCACTCATTAATAATATTCCATTCGTTTTATTGACTTCCATCTCACTAACTCTTTGTGGGGATATTGAAACAAACCCAAGACCTAACGTGGATAATTAAATTTCTTTCCTTTATTTAAATATTAGAAGCATCCGAGAAAAACTTAGCTATTTGAAAAGTATAGCTGAAGTGTTTTCAATTTTATGCTTGAGTGAAACACAATTAAATTCTAGCATCCATAGCTTTTGATCGGTTCTAGCAGAGGTTTATTATTTAAACTGAACTAATACGGTGTTTCAGGAAATCTTAAAAATGGTTTAAAAATTATCTAAGTAATAGAAAACAAAATGGTCATTTTTCCATGATACTTATTCACAAGAAACGATTATAAATGCTGGTTTGCCGCAAGGTCTGGGTCTCTCTTGTTTCCAATCTACGTAAACGATATTGCCAATGGTACGAGCTTTTTCACCCGTCTCTTTGCTGATGATTCATCTCTGCAGTATTCGTCCCCTTATTTGCCTGAAATGGAACTATTCATGAATAATGATCAAATAAAACTGCATCAATGGTCCAGCAATGGCTCTTAAAGTTTAATCCAGAAAAAACTGTGACTGTGTTTTTCATGAACAATAAAGTAACAAATATTCCTGAATTTGTTTTTGAAAATACTGATCTTAAGTATGTGGATTCCCGTCTTGGATTAAATCTTTCATCAAATACCAAATGGACTTGTCATATTGATAGCATTTTAAAAACAGCATTATCTCAAATAGCCAATCTTTGAAAACTAAAACATAAACTTTGCAGGCAAATTTTATCTAAACTGTATATAACTTATATCAAACCCAGTATGGTATATGACAGTGCAGTCTGGGATCGAAGTTTGTTTATAAATTCAGAAAAACTTAAAAAACTACAGCTTGAAGCAGCAAGAATAGCTACAGGGCTTCAAAAGTACACGCGTAGGTACTGTTTCTATTTTGAAACTGGATGCCAAGGTCTGCAATCTAGACGAAAGAGACAAAAAGTATTAACACTCTGTAAAATTAAAACGAGGCAAACTCCAAATTATCTCCTTGAATTACTCTCTCCCATGTGTACAAACAAATAAAAGTATAACCTTCGACGTTCAAATAATATAGTCACTTGCAATTTCAGGCTAAATTCTACTAAATCATTTTTTATATCCTCAACTGTGGCCTTGTGGAAACATCTGGAACAGGATACCCAATTGAGCATGTCTTACAGTGCTTTAAAAAAATGTTTGTGTCCAAATATCGAATCCAGTAAAATGCATAGTTTTAGTCACCGAGCCCTAGATATTATCCATACTAGATTGCGACATAATGTAAGCTCATTAAAAGCTGATATTTTACCGCGTTCAACATGTTGACACCCCTTTTTGTTCTTGCGGTGGGATAGAAACCAACATACATTTCATCATGTTCTGTCAAAAGTACAGTCAGTAATGAACTGAGTTGATGATAAAATTATTCTCAGTGTAATATACAACTGACAACTGGTAGTTTAGATTTACTGCTTTAGGGAAAGGGCGAATGTAAATGAAAAATATCGAATTCTGTAACACGTATGCAAATATAGAACTGATATTGGACGATTTCAATAACGTATTCAAATTGCGAATGCTGTCATTGTGACCCCTTCTCTCTCTCTCTCTCTCTGTGCAATCATTTTTCATTATTAGTTTTTACTACATTGTTGTCATGTTGAAATATGTTGCAAAACTTGTCATGATATTGAAGTTATCGTCGACAACAATACACCTTTGTATGTGAATAGACTCGTCCTTAATAGTCAAAACTCGACCATAGTACATAGCACGCACAATATAAAGACAGTTTTTGAACAGCGGGTAGAGTCTATCTGACACAAAATTGTGTGCTCAGATATTCTTGAGCTAATATTTCCTATAATAGACAAACTGTCTGTTAAATCTAATTGTCAGCTTTGTAGGTTATGGTTAAATATTTGTATAGTCTATGCATTATCTATATAAAATAGGAAAAAATGCCGTTTGTCAATTGCTCGTGTCTGTAATTGGTTGTACTCTGAATGCATGATACAGTTTGTTCTAGAACTACATATCACTATATATCACTATCAATATATATTCATTGGAATTTCTAAAGTGCTCATTTACTTTTGAATGAATAGATTGCTTTGGACTTTTGTGAACTCCTTCCAAGACATTCTGAATTGTATCATTGTGGTATATCAATATATTCAAGACCATTGAAACTCATTCGTAATTTTATTCTATATTCTTGGACTTGTGATTAGGACATTTAGGTTTATTTGGAATTTGATCATAATATTGTAAGTATCTTTTGAATTTTACTTTCTATTATATGGAAATAAATTGCTTGTTGATATTACTTACATTGTTAGTTTCACTTTCTTTCTGTTACATATTTTTAAGACCTAGATTCGTAACAATTGTAGTTTATCTGAAGTAATTATTTTGTTACAATTTAGTGAACACTTGACACAATTATGTCTCCAAAAATGACACAGCTATCTACAGTGTTCATTTCGTTGTTTTGAAGCAATCTTCTCTTTATCTTGCTTCTTTTACACTTACACTGAAAGCTAATTTTGTTTTTTACTTTTGCACAATAGTCATCGAGCAAGTCATCAATCTTTATTTGAAACTGTTAAAACTTGATATGGTTCAAAGTCCTAGCCATGTTCATATCATGTAACAGCTTAGATTGCTTTTAAGACATCTTCTGTGGAGTCATATTCATCAGTTATTGTACCGTTTAAATTCAAGTACATGGACAATTTCCATGTTAAAATGAGTGTCGGTTTTATGCGGGAGTGTGATAATTTTAAAATTGCAATTTGTGATCGAAATATACTTTAGTTTTCGGACTTGAGGGGTCTTGGTTTACTGGTTAAAAATAAATATACTTAATTAAGATATTTTAAGATATAAAATATTAAATTCAGGATCCCCCCCAAAAAAAAAATATCGGGACTCTCTCTCTCTCTCTCTCTCTCTCTCTCTCTCTCTCTCTCTCTCTCTCTCTCTCTCTCTCTCTATATATATATATATATATATATATATATCCTTTCTTTCACTTCGTGTGGGAGTTTTCTTTTGTACCAGGATGTAAATATCCCACCCCCTTCAGAACTTTTGTGTTAAGTGTTTGCTTTGTCATCGTATGTATCATTTGTCCTTGATGATGAGATTGCCAAGCTAATATTATTATTATCATTATTGTTATTATTATTATTATTATTATTATTATTATTATTATTATTATTATTATTATTATTATTATTTTCAGGCTTTAGAAATCATGATGCAGAAATCTGTCCCTATCCGATTGCTAGAGTAGAGGAGAACAAAACATTAGTGATCACTGTCAAAGTCAACGTTACCAGTGCTTTGAGTTATATCCGGTGGAGCGAGAATATCAAATGGCATACCCCAATACATACATGGATTGTCTACCAAAACTGCACCATCCAAGGAATAATATCAGCTGGTTACAAATTTACATGTAACCCGTCAGAGTCTACAATCACTCCTACATTGGATCAAGTTCAGAAGGACAGAAATACTAACTCCTTTAATATTCAACTCCCATTTGATTCTAGGCCTTACATTGACAAATACATCTTTATTTCTGTCCAAGACACAGGTACTCTTTACTAAAAGGACTTCATTATTTATCTATTCTCGCATTCTCACAACATCTTGGAAAGACACACACACACACACACACACATATATATATATATATATATATATATATATATATATATATATATATATATATATATACAATATACAATGTCATTATCAATAAGTGATTAAATGTGATTATTAAAATAGGTTGAATTTAAAACATTTTCCTTTTCTATGGATTGATGAAAACAAGAATTTTAAATACATTTAACCGTTTCTTAAAGCACAACTGCACGAAAACAAACAACAAACAGCAACAACAATAATATATACAAAGAAGAGGTAAAAGACATTTATCAAATCCAGTCTCCTTTTGGATATCGGACACCGCTGACATATAACCTTCTCTAAATTATGTTATCTCTCTCAAAAATAGAAGTAACTGAGTATCTGGTGGTTATATATTGTGTTATAGAAGTAATTTAGGAATTGTGTATTGTGTATATATATTGTGTTCCTTGATAATTCAGACGAAAAAGGAAGATAAATCACTACCAAACATATAACATATACGTATTTCGATATTTGTGAAAACTATATACAGTAAACCTTCCCTCTGTGACTTGACTTAATTCTGAATACTGGTCGGATATTTTAATTCTAAGAAAGCTTGTTCTAATATCAACTAAATTTCTGTGTACTGGCCACATCAATATATCGGCAAAACATTTTAATTCAATTAGTGTCCGATTTCTGGAAGTTTTAATATATATGCCTCGTTAATAATAATAATAATAATAATAATAATAATAATAATAATAATAATAATAATAATAATAATAATAATAATTCATCATATCTCAAGATACGGAAAAGTTTATGAAAACGTGCTTCGTCTACCATGTAATCACTTTAAACATCAAGAGAAAATCTCAAATCACTTGTGTCTTGTTCTAAGGCCACACAGACTTGAATGACTTACTTAACTGATTCGCTATGAAAACATTAAATTAGACAGAGGAAACAAAGATATATATCGCACACTGGATGCCAACCTACCTCTAGATAACACTAAAATGCTTCACATGTATATCTTGTACATGAAACTCATTGGCTTTTAATGCAAGAAACCGATCCTTGAAAAACAATGTACGTTCATTTTATGAGACTTGTAATTGAAATATACATATTCTCAAAAACTGCTAGCATCACTTTATGAACTGAGAGCTTTTAAAATTTAAATTCGATACTAATACTACTCTCGCCTAACCTAAAAATTCTATTAAGTTTCAAGACGATTGATTAATTTGTTTAAAAGATACAAGTATAAGATCTGGTCCCGCTTTCATAAAATATCTCAACATTGAGTAAAAACGCGGCTCAAATTTTTGCATACTGATTCTTTGTAAAGAAAAACTGTATTAATTATACGTTTTTGAGGCAAACTGTCTACCTTCGGGCTGAGCACAGAAATCCTAAAATTAAGCACATAGCTAGGTCGAGAAGTGTTACATAAGCAAAACATGATGCTCCAGTATTTAGCGAGTAGTAATAAAGTAGGAGTTCAAGACAGGCCTTACCGGTCTGGGTAAAAACCTTAAATACCCCATGACTTTACCCTTTTCTCACATTGCATCGCGAATGTATTCCAGTGGGTGACAAATGCGGGTCAGCGCGCTCGGCGCCATCGTATTTTATACAAATTAAATCCGCCTGGATTTCGAATGGCCGCTCAGTCGGAAACCAATCAGAGATCTACGTTTTGACGACCTTGACCAGGAGCACAATAATCTTGTCGTGTACGACGATGTGATGCTTGACAGACAAGATAACCCTGCGATAATATTTCCCGGGGCCAGCACAAAAACGTAGACGTGATCAACGTAGCACAACGATGCGCTCACGTAACCAAAGTGATCCGGGACAACTGCAATATGTTGTTGATATTTTGTGGGGTTGACGCGCACGGACTCGTAAACATTCATTGGGCCTGGTGTGCCGCTGACGTTTCGTGGGATGAGTTTCGGAATATGTTAGAGGGGGGGGGGGGTCACCCGGGACCCGTATAGTTTCCTCACGTTTGACTTAAGTGGTGTGGGGAAAAAGTATCGCGCTGGTCTGGACGCAAACGTGTCTTACGTGTGAAGCTATTTAACGACTATAAATATATACAATGACGAAACCCAATAAAACTTCGCTTTCCGGCGGTGATGTCATAACAAAGTATGCTAACCGACGCCGCAAAGCCTCCCAGGATCAATTAGAATGTCTAGTCGATTACATAGATGTTCTTAAATGTCTCAAAATAAGCTTCAGTCGCAACAAACCGCACGAGAAAAACCTCACAGCAGGCTTTGAACAAACGTTTGCAACACTGATAAAACCCAACAATAAAGATTGTAGCCAAGACCGCAGAGATGAAGAAAGTTGCGAAAACCACCGCCGAGATGATGGGAACAGAAGATAAATCGGGTTAGATTGTTAAAACTGCTAAACGCGTCAAAAATATCAAGAAAAAGTCACGAGACAAACCGCAGCGACTATTGGACGCCTGCCAGTGGCAATTGCGAGAGTCCAACAAGCACTTGATGAAACCAGCGTCGATATCGAGGAAACGCGAGAAGTCATCGGAGAGGCAATGGCGCGTGTTCCACAACAACAGCCACCCGAGTATAAGTCGGAGATGCCAACAGAGTCTCAATTCTTTACTGAAAAATCTCGCGAATGGATCCATGAAAATCCTATGAGTGCCGCTTTAACTGAGCAGAATTAATGTTGAGACAACAAAGAAGAAAAATGATGCATACTTAAACGATGAATGACCTAAATGCGTATTCAGGGAAATTACCGAAAAATCAAAAGCTGCAGGTTCGGAGTGGAATCTTTTTGACAAAGCACGTAAGGAATTTAAAACCAAACACGTGAAAAATGCTAATAAATTGTGGAACGAATACATTAAAACACATGAAGAAGAAAATTTCCGACTCGTATAACCTCACAAACGTACATTCGGACCCGCATTCCCATACGACGGTTTTATGGACTCCAGCCAGAGCGTCCACGTGAAGCTGAACCCGAACTTGAACTGGAACTTGAACCTGGACCTGAACCCGAACAACCTAAACCCACGTTAGTCAAGCAGCAAAAACGCAGGGCGCAAAAACAACCTAAATCACAAGAACAACAACCTGTTGTAGGAGAAGGCTTTGATTGAGCCGTTTCCCGCATGTGTGACCTGCAAAGCGTCCACAAATTTAAATATTATTCATACCGCACTAATTAGCCCATTGGAGAAAGATGAATAGAATCAAAAGTGCACGACACGTCTCTGTATTTTCTCCTGTGTAAGGCCTTCTTGGAAATTGATGGAAAGCTTATGCAGGCCGACGATGCTGATTACGATGCCAATGACATGGTTGGACTTGTCACAACGGCATCTTGGCATTGTTCAACAGCGCACGATATCTCTTCGATGGAAAGAAAATCAAAGCATGTTTGGATCAAATCTACGTTGCCACGACAATTATCGGACCATTACGCGAAGTCTGCTGGCCCGTCTATGATGTTTACCAAGGATACATTCGACCATGCATATCATATCCAGTATACCATTGCAAATGTCAGAAACGTGGCAGGAGATGGGAAAACAACCGATGTAGATCTGTAGCTCTGTAGCTGCCATCAATCTAAATTTCAAAGGTATATTTGCACAGGGTCGAGGACAACTTCACGGAGACTCATTGATGTTCTCGTGTGCGATTCCTCTCAGTCATATATTCGGGTTTTGCAGAGATGTCCGCACAGCTATTTTCAGAGCCAAACACACAGGTTTATTAAACCGAAAAGGCCACAACAATGATGCGATTTGGCGCGACGCCGGCGCCGCTGCTGGGAAAGTTGAGTTGTCGAAAGTAATACTGTGGATGTCTGTGATAACCCCTTCGATGGCTGCAGAAACACGTTTGATATCATTTACGAACTCTGAAGGCGTGTCAGCGTTATCATTTCTCGCGCTCACCACAGACCCGTATGAAAGCGCGGTTCAGCAGTTATCATGGCAAATAACTTCCCAACAAGGTATTAGCATTCCAAGACACGTGTTTGCGGCGTTTCAGTCTATGGATCGTATGAATGGCAGACAGTTCCGTAGTAGGGTGATATTTGACAAGTTAGAGGTGTCTGAAGTTTCTCCGCGGTTAAACGGCCATCAGGAACCCTCAGCAGAAATTTTTTGACAAGTCGCAAGTGCATATTACAAGCTGTCGTCTTACATTGGCCGAGACAAAAACGTTGACACGGGTCTGCAGATTTCCCGGCAAGACCTCACTTATTTGTACCCAATTTATTACTTTTCGTTGGAACAACTGGAGCTGTTTAAGCAGAATGTGGTTGTTATGCACTTTAATGCACTTGTTACTGCTGTTCCCTCCGGCGGTTATAGATGCACTGCTGTGATTCTTTCAGACAAGACTCTGTTGTTGGCCGAATGAGGGTTGTCGACGCGCCAATCAGCAATTCGTAATAGAACAGGACAGTTTAAAATAATATCATATCACGAAGCTAAGATTGGTCTTTGCGACAACCAGTTTGCGAAAATAAAGAGCGCAATAAGAAATGATTGTGGGGTCACACTAAATCTTTCTCCAGCAAACCTGATTAATCCAAACGCAACAGCCAAACAAAAGAAGACCTTGGTAACATTAAAGTTGTCCAAGTCAGAGGTGACGCAAATGGAAAAGAGCTATGGAATATTTCCATTTATCGTGGCGTTTCCAGCGCTGTTGGCGGTTGCAAAAGCGACTGCGTTAGGGGCCGTGGGAACTGAATTCGGGATGGTTCTGAAAAAGCCGATTGGAGGATCTACAAACAAGAAACAGTCTTTGACTGCCCTTGACAACCCGAAAGGAAAAAGTTCTTCGACTACCTGGGACGACTCTTAGTGGAAGAGGTCTTCGGTGGTGGCATCGTCGTTGATGACAATGGAAACGAAGCTTCTCGCGCGTCCGTTGACCAATTTTGATTTACTCGCGATGGCAAAATCAATCAAGCGTTTCATGCGGGATGAACTTGCGTCGATGATACCCTGCGCGTGGGAAACCGGCAAAGTCAGCATGGATTCGTCGACTGGACCTGGAACTCACTGAGTCGCGTACGCGGTGACACCCAAACATCTCTTATATTTTGATTCGTACAATCTTGCACTGCCACGTGAAGTTACTGATTATATCACTGGATGTTTACGGGGTGCCAGAGCCCCACCGCTGTTTTATTTAACACTGCCGTTGCAAACTCGAATGGATGGCCCAATATGTGGATATCTCGCCGCTGAAGCGCTGCATGCACTCGAGCGTTCACCGACACCACAAGGGCTTGTTAATTTCATGTTGTCGAAGAAAAACTCACTAAGAAATTACTCTTAACGTATACAAAATGCCTGTTGACATTAACGGCCGCGCGAGTGCAGCGACACGACGCGGCGCTGATGCGGATCTGACTAGGTCACACCAAGGCAGCCGACCCGAGCTACCCTGAACGGGTATCGAACCCGCATGCCTTGGACTGCGAGTACAACACTCGACCAATTGAGTTACTGCGTCTCCCTATATATCTCTCTCTCTCTTGGTTACGGGTCGGGAGGGGGACATGTAATAAGAGGTTATTTGCCATGGCTATATGTGGAAGTATCTCTAGTTTCAAATGTAATTTATATGACACGAGCTGAACAAGTTTTTTTTGTGCAAACCTTAGCGGGCAAAAGATTAAAATAATTGGATGAGTTTTTTCCAAAGTTAACACAGATCCAAGATTCGGTGAATCTTATAACGACCATATAGATTTCCTTCAACGAAATCACAAAATAGTGTAGTGAAATCGGATCTCTCGGATTGATACCTTTACTTATTCGATATCATTGTTTAGGTCATTTTGGTGTTATCACATGTTATTAATATATAAAAGTATAATATGGACAAATTAAATTTCAAGCGATGTGGTAATTGTATGGGTATAATGTACCCATATAGATGCCAGAAATGGAACATAAGACTGTTGGTTAAATATTAATTGTTAAGAAAGACTACAATTATCCTAAGAAGTTTTGCTGCCAATAAACGTGATAGTTGTTTAAAATGAAATTATCACCAGTCCAGCATGAATGTTAGGAATATTTTGCCACAACATACCTTATTATCGCAATCAGATCTGATAATCAAGATAGTAGTGATCATGGGATCAGAGGGTCGGTTTGTTGGCAACGACTAATGTGATTGTAACAATAGAGAGAATTCCATCTAGTTGCAGTCCAAACTTAATCTTTATCCAGTTTTGGCATAAATCTACAGAGCTAAACATTAGCTATTGATATTGTTATTTCTACCTTGAAGAACTATTTCCCTTTTTGGTTTCTTTTCGACTCCTTCGTCTTATTTTTAACACCCTTGAATGAATTTTACTGCATTTTAAAATATTATTTATTGCATTAAGGTATGGTCTTAATGAAGAGTGGAAACAAAGAAATCATTGTTATTTTCAAACCATTCTTTTTAATAAAATTTGTAAAGATATCACTTTTCTAAGGTAATATTTCCATTCAGTAATCACCAACAGTGGATATGAAACAAAATAGCGTTAGTAGTTTTAAGAATACATTGCGATTACATCCATTCAGTCTATACTGTAACGTACAAAATTCAGAGGAATAACAGATTATCAGAGGTTAGCAACCAAATATCTCTATGCACATCTGTCTTACTAGTGTGTTTTGCTTTCACGTGTTTGTGTTGCAATTTTGTTACATTATTAAATGTAACTAAGGCCCTAAACGTTTGCTTTTATAATTGACCGAACTCCAGTATAAAGGAATATTTTATCATGACAAGAACATGTCTCAGACATTCATGACCATGAATACAATAGGCACACATGAAAAAAAAATGTATCCAGAAAGATTATTGATCCCATTCCATGTGAATGTGCGACCACAAACCTAAGAGACAATTCTTGCTGGCGCATGAATATAGTACGATAATTAATATAACAAAATATTATGTAGCCTCGAAGAAGAATTTAGTGTTAGTGGAAAGAAATATAACTGAATATGCAGGTATCTTGATGTGACAGTAAAACATTAAAAGAAGGCACATTTTCAATGTATTTTGTAACATGCTGTAGCGATTCCATTGTCCGAACCTGTATGTGACGGACACTAAACACTTAAAAATGATGACTGACGTCAAGGATGCAATACGCTCGAATTTTAAGTACAATATTATTCTTTAACCTTTTGTGCAAAGGATAATAAAAGAACCTAAGCCTATTTTGTTAAATGATCGGAACTCATTACACAAATTAAATATGTGCATCACTATTAAGACTATACAACTACTGTTGATATGGGCTTTTGTAGACCATAAAATATACCAAAAACTGTCACTCTGGTCCCACACTGATTCTGCTTATATTTCAAGTATGCAGCCTAGAGTATTTACGGCCCTATATAGTACACAGTAAACATTTAGATACAAATGTTATCAGAACTTAAGATTTTAAGAAAACAAAAATGTTATGGGACCCGCTATTAGGCCAGCCATAAAAGATATGCTATACATTTATTTATTTTCAAAATAACACGTTGCAATGTGTTAATGTTCTAATGAAGTTTTAATATGAACAAGTCACGCTGTACACTTCTCCAAGACTAATGCAGCTTTATATTGAGTATCTAAAGAACCCACCACATCGATAATGTAATAGATCTACAAGATCGATAAGGTAAAGAATCCACCATATCGACAGCATATATAATTTTCAGTACAGGTAAATTTATCATTATTTAAAAGAAATGGTTTAAGACTTCAATCAAAATTTTTAATTAGGAAATCAATTATAAAAAAACGCTTTTATAAAAAACATTTACGTAATATATTTTTCCAATATATGCATTGACTCTAAATATTGATATATTGGTGAGCGATCAATAATTTCCTTATGGTGAATATAAAAAAGAAACCCCATGATTTGTCTGGCAAAATTTCCTATTTTTACAGTACATGTCAAGCGAGTATGTCTATAAATATACTAAAAGTATGCTTTCTCACTTAAAAATATTTACATTTGCAAGAAAACCTCTCTCTCTCTCTCAACTAGTGTTCCACTCCAAACTGGAATGTCTGATAATAATTTAATAATTCCCTCTCTCTCTCTCTCTCTCTCTCTCTCTCTCTCTCTCTCTCTCTCTCTATATATATATATATATATATATATATATATATATATATATATATATATATATATATATCTATATATATATATCTATATATATATATACAGAAACAACGCCAAATACAATGAGTCCAGTCAGAACAACAATTTCTCCAAGCAGTAGATCAACAGCATCCACAGTGCAAAGTACAAGCATCGCCATCTCGATGGTTCCTACCACAAAACCGCCACCTTCCTACGTGCCAGATCCTGGTAAGAGACAGCTGTCATATCTTTTACTTTTATGTTTGTGGCAAGGAAATTGATTCTAACTACCATGCTGCAGTTGTCACATACACAAATCATACTATATAATAAATATTAATTCGAATTTTTATTTAATAATGAATCTTCGTTTGAATTTTATAAATCGTACCATCTGTCATCATCATTCTTATCTTCTTTCTGTGTATTAAGGAATAGATGCATGATAGATCGATAGAAACATAAGAAATAGATATATGATTGATCGGTAGGAGCATAAGGAATGAATGAATGATAGTTCGATAGTAACATAAATAATAGATGGCTGATAGATTGACAGGAGCATAAGAAATGAATGGATGACAGATCAACAGGAGCATAAGAAATGAATGGGTGGCAGATCGATTGGAGCATAAGAAATGGATGGATGATTGATCGATAGGAACAGAAGGTATGAATGGATGATAATATCGATGGGAACATAAGAACTGTATGGATGATTGATTAATTGGAACAATAGGAATGGATGAATGATATATCAATAGCAAGATAAGGAATGGATGGATGATAGATCGATAGGAGCATAAGGAATGGATGGATAGTAAGTCAATGCGAACAAAATATATGGATCGATGATAGATCGATATATAGAAATATATATATATATATATATATATATATATATTTATGTGGATGATAGATCGATATGAACAAAAGGAATGGATTAATGATAGATAGATTAGAGCATAAAGAATGGATGAATAATAGATCGATAGGAACAAAAGGAATGGATGGATGATAGATGAATAAGAGTATAAGATATGGATGGATTTTTGCAATACATGCATTTACTCTATATAGTGATATATTGGTGAGCGATTAATAATTTCCTTATGGTGAATACAAAAAAGAAAACCAAAGATTTCGTCTGGCAACATATTTTTTAGAGTTCATATCAAGTGAATATGCCTATAAATGTACTAAAAGTATGCTTTCTCACTTAAAAATATAGTCATTTGTAAAGAACTCTCCATCTCTCTCTCTCTCTCTCTCTCTCTCTACTAGCACTCCACTCCAAACTGAACTGTTTGATAATAATTTTATAATTCCGTTTATATATATATAAATATATATATATATATATATATATATATATATATATATATATATATATATATATATATATATATATATATATATATACAGCGCCAAATACAACGAATCCAGTCAGAACAACAATTTCTCCAAGCAGTAGATCAACAGCATCCACAATGCAAAGTACAAGCATCGCCACTTCGATGGTTCCAACCACAAAACCGACACCTTCCTACGTGCCAGATCCTGGTAACATGCAACTGTCAGATCTTTTACTTTTATGTTTGTGGCAAGGAAATTGATTCTAACTACCATGCTGCAGTTGTCACATACATAAATCATACTATAAAATAAATATTAGTTCGATTTGTTTCAAAATAATGAATCTTTGTTTGAATTTTATAAATCGTACCATCTGTCATCATTATTCTTATCTTCTTTGTGTGTATTGAGGAACGGATGCATGATAGATCGATAGAAACATAAGAAATAGATAGATGATTGATCGGTAGTAACATAATTAATGAATGAATGGTAGCTCGATATGTACATAAGGAATCGATGGATGATAAATCGACAGGATCATACGAAATGGATGGATGATAGATCAATATGAACATAAGCAATGAATCATGATAGATCGATGGGAACATAAGGACTGGATGAAAGATAGATCGATGGGAACATAAGGAATGGATGAATGATAGATTGATAGGAACATAAGGAATGGATGAATGATAGATTAATAGGAACGTAAGGAATCGATGGATGATAGATCGACAGGAGCATAAGGAATGGATGATAGGTCGATGGAAACAAAAGATATGGATGGATGATAGATCGATATATAGAAATATATATATATGGACGATAGATCGATAGTAACAAAAGGAATGGATGAATGGTAGATCGATTAGAGCATAAGGAATAGATGGATGATAGATCAATAGGAACAAAAGATATGAATGAATGATAGATCGATAAAAACATTAATAATAAAGTGATTTGATGATGGATGATTATAAATAGCTCAATCAGTACAAAGAAGAAGAATGACAAATATCGATTGATGAATTGAAACGATCTGCAAGAAATGTAGCAAATGCCATTATAAATCTATTGAAAAATGATTAACATAAGTTAATTTTACTTTAAAAAACAGCATAAAAAGCAGCAGCAACAACAACAACAACAACAACAACAACATTGATACTGCTTTGAAAATGATTTTTACTTTTTCAACGCTTTTGATGAACAGTCGTCTTGACTAAATATAGGCTACCAAAAATCACATATACCATAAACAGCTTGCAAATGCAAATAAAATAAACTGCTAGAATCTCAGAGATTTTTTAATCTTAAAGAAGATTTTTTTCTATAACCTGTTACCCATTTTCTAGTTTATTTATTTATTTATTTATTGTGCAAGTGAATGGCGTCACATCGCCCTGCTGTGCCCATACACTAGAGAGCACAAGCACATAATATAACAGCAATTAAAAAGAATGTTAGGAAATGTCACAAATAACAAAAGATTTGATTTACATTGCTTTATTTTTATAGGAAGCTTTTATAAATATTCTTATTGCATGAAGTGCGACAATTATTCAAAAGTCTTGACAAATAACATGAATTATCTCTAAATATCTAACCATGGTTTCCTTTGTTTGTGCCATCCACATACACATAGGAATGATCAGTCACTTGGATGCTTGAAGTAGTTCTCGATTACTCCTATATTGTATGTATATATTTATTTATTTATTATTTATTTTTAACTTATATAGTTATCTATTTATTTCAAGATTATCTAGATTCGATAATATGCGAAGAAAAAATACGGATATCTATGCATGGTAGAAAATGATATTGAACAATATAGTTATTGTTAACTTATGAAATATTATGCGTTAGAAGTCGCATATATGTATATATATATATATATATATATATATATATATATATATATATATATATATATATATATATATATATATATATATATATATATATATATATATAGGTGAATATGAACTACAGCTGGAGTTTGATTTGAAAGTAGAGATGGATTACAATGAAACGTATGCGAACAAAACCTCGCCAGAATTCCAGAGCTTGGCCACAAACTTCAGTGTTTCTGTAAGTGTTATTTCAACATATTTATATATATATATATATATATATATATATATATATATATATATATATATATATATATATATATATATATCAATTTAGGTCGAACTATCAAAAAATCGTACCAAATCAAATTCAAAGAGCCAGTGTGTATTTAATCCTGAAGGAAAATAAAAGGGATAGGTTCACTAGGGTCAAACTCCGCTCCACTCAATACCTATCTATAATTATCTTCCGTAATCTGACCCTTCTGGGGGTCTACTTTATGAAACAAATGCATGGTTTTTGTAATTATTGTTGGAATATGAGTGGTCAAGCACAAATATAACGTCATGTAAAAGGCCGAAATTGTGTGATGTAATGCAATATTATCACAACGACAGAATCTCAAGAACCAGTTCCCATACTTGCAAAACAACGCACAATTTGAACTGGTGTTCAAACATTACGAATTTTGATCTTCTATCCCTTCTCTCTAAGAGGGGTTAGAATCAAAACAATTTTGGAATGATCCAATTGTTTATATTTCTACATGCATGCCAAGTTTTTACGAGATTGAGCAATCTAAGTATGATTTAAAATTTTTGGAGTTTTCATTTATTGTGCTCTTACACTTTTGTAATTACTGGAACAGGCATTTGTCGCGTGTATATTTGTGTGCTTGCGAGTGAAAAAGCGAGATAGAGAATGTTCACAAAATCGAAAGTCAATACTAATGAGTAGGACTGGAGACTTTATTTTACTTATATATAGTACATTATATATTGTAAACAAAGTATTTATATATTTTACTATTATATGGAAATCCTATAGACCAGAATGGAAGTTACCTTAAGGAAATAAAATTGCCACAATTTTAACGAGACTAAGTTTGCAATTGTATTGTTTCTATTGTAATGACCTTGTATCATACTGAATTTTTAATTTCAAAAGTAAAATGATATTCTAAACTATTGCAATATTTCACATGTAATATGTATGTGAAAATGAACAAGAAATTTCAAACATACTCTAGTTAACCCTCCATTACAGTTAAAATTGGGGAGGGGTTTAGATTTAAATTCCAAGACTGTTGTGTACGTCTTCAAACTACCTCAAATTGTATTCCATATTGTCATTTTTTGTGTGTGTCTGCAATGGCTTTGTAGTAGTTGCATTACATTACCAATTAAGACGAAATGCATATTTTCCAAGTTTATCCTAAGGTCATTGAGGTAATCAATGTGTTATATTGATAGCGTGTAATTAAAACCCATATTATGATCTGCATTAGTTCACCACAGACATCAGGAATAATAACTAGGAATAATTCCCAATGTACATTCAACATGAACTATATATCATTTCGAATCAAACTTCTTCGATTTTCTCTTTAATTATTGTCTTTGGCAATGTTTACTAAAAAGAGCAAAATTTTTAAAAACAAATATGATTAATCATAATCACGAATTTAAGTACCTTGAAAATAAAATTTCCCCTAAAACAACAAAAAATGAAACCCACCAAAAAGTAAATGATTTCGCAATACTACACACGAGTAAAAACATAAAACTGCCAGATTAGGATAGGCGAATGTATTCTAAGTAGTATTTATAAATACTTCTCAGCTATGATGCACAGTTGTTACCTTGATCATCATCATCACCACCATCATTGTTACGGTCGTCGTCGTGATCATCATCATCATCATTATTATTATCATCATGATCTTGTCAGGTTTTTGCATCTTTATCCTAGCTATATTTCAAATACTGAAAGCTATACTAACAACTGCAAAAAGCTATAACAAGAACTGCAAAAAGCCTAATCATCGAAGCCCTGCTTGTTTTCCCGAGAATCAGTGAGAATAACAGGTTCGCTCTGTGTACATATTGTTACGACTCTATGGTCTAGAAAAATATAACAGAAAGAAAGTGAAACCAACAAATCAAGTAAAAACCAACAAGCAATTTATTTCTAGATAATTAAAATGAAAAAATCAAAAAAGACACTTACAGTAATGTGTATTAAAATCCAAATAATCCAATAAGAATTAGTGTTCTAATCACAAGTCCTAAATATAGAATGTTCCGAATTCACGGCTGTATCCTTGAATGTTATGATGTGCCAATGGTCTTCAAGGTCCTGATGTACTAGTAGTATTTAATGTGCTGATGTCAAAATGAAGTACTCCAAAATATCTCTGAATAAGTTCAGATAAATTCCAAAATCATCAATTAAAAATCCAAAATCCAAAAGTTTACGAGCACTGTTATAATCCAATGAATGTTTTAAAGAATTCCTCTCTTAGAATTTGGAATGACTTTCCACAACTGTAATAGCTCTTTACAAGACTGATAGTAATGTCGAAACTGAAAAACTGTCCACTAAACATGGTATATATAAAGATTGGTCACATGACAGAATGTTCTAGAATATGTGTCATCTTAATGGAATTTTACTTGTATGGACATGACTTTTTACACATAACTCTAAGGATTTTCCAGTTTTATCTGTAAAGAAAATCAACCATGACCTCAAATTCAGTAAACATTTTGTTTATCAAAACTATCCTTTAGCTCAAATCTGAAGTAAACAACCTAATTCAAGGACACTAGTTAAACATAATTTTCCTGATAAACAACATTAAGATTTAAGCAAATATTTAGTCAAGAAACATTTATAATTTCCTAAAATATCTATAATATTATATAAACATCATACATCACACCTGATAAAGCAAAAGAAAGATTTATGCAATAAAACTTTCATTTGAATATACATCTAATACTATAATAACCAAAATTACATAAGAAAATGTTTTATGATACTGAACTTAATTACATTAAGCAATATAAGATTTCTATGCACGTGAGAGTGCATCTGCAATCACATTGTCTTTTCCACAGATGTGTTTGATGTCAGTGTTATATTCCTGCAATATTAATGCTTTCAATACAAGACCGTGACCTTGACCTCTTTGAAATAAGAGCATTTACTCTGTTGCTTATTTCTCAACTTGAAGCAATCAGAAATAACATGCTCTTTCATTTTACAATAAGTGCACGTAGGAAGAGATAATGATTTCTGATCAGTCTTATCAGATGTTTGATTCCTAACAGTTGTGCTGTTGTGAAATTTGGAAGTACTCATATGAGATTGAAATGGTTTTTTGCCAGAAAACTGCTGAGAGGACAACTTATTGCCAAATGAAATTTTGTGAGTCAAGGAATAATCATCAGCCATACGAGCAGCATTTTCAAAAGATTCCACATTCTGCTCGTCAAGATAGGTTTTAACATCACTATGGATGCACCTCTTGAACTCTTCAATTAATACGAGTTGTCTGAGGTTATCATAATCTTGATCAACGTTCCTGGCTGAACGCACCTATCAAATAGTTGTTCTTTTTCCCTTGCAAATTCGACATGAGTTTGTCCAGTTTCTTTTCTACAATTCCTAAACCTTTGTCGATATGCCTCTGGTACCAACTCATAAGCTTTCAAGATGTACTCCTTAACCACATCATAGTCAGTGCTTTGTTGTACTGACAGTGAAGTGTAGACTTCACGAACTTTGCCAATAAGTACACTTTGTAATAACAAAGTCCAATGCTCTCTGGGCTATTTCATGTTTTCAGCAATTTTCTCGAAATGAAGAAAGTATTTATCTACCTCTTTTCCAGATATATCTAGTAACGTCAAAACCTGAACTTGTTTGTAAAGGAGTGGAGTGTGCTCTGTTTGCCAGTTCTAATTCTCTTAATTTAAATTGCATTTCCCTTTCATCTCTTTCTCTCTCTCTCTCTCTCTCTCTCTCTCTCTCTCTCTGCATCTCCCTCTCCTCTCTCTGCATCTGCATCTGCAAAATGTAACAGAATGAAAGTGAAACCAACAAATCAAGTAAAAATCAACAGCAATTTATTTCTAGATAATTAAAATGAAAAAATCAAGAAAGACACTTACAGTAATGTGTATTAAAATCCAAATAATCCAATAGGAATTAGTGTTCTAATCACAAGTTCTAACTATAGAATGTTCCGAATTCACGGCTGTATCCTTGAATGTTATGATGTGCCAATGGTCTTCAAAGTCCTGATGTACTAGTAGTATTTAATATGCTGATGTCAAAATGAAGTACTCCAAAATATCTCTGAATAAGTTCAGATAAATTCCAAAATCATCAATTAAAAATCCAAAATCCAAAAGTTTACGAGCACTGTTATAATCCAATGAATATTTTAAAGAATTCCTCTCTTAGAATTTGGAATGACTTTCCACAACTGTAATAGCTCTTTACAAGACTGATAGTAATGTCGAAACTGAAAAACTGTCCACTAAACATGGTATATATAAAGATTGGTCACATGACAGAATGTTCTAGAATATGTGTCATCTTAATGGAATTTTACTTGTATGGACATGACTTTTTACACATAACTCTAAGGATTTTCCAGTTTTATCTGTAAAGAAAATCAACCATGACCTCAAATTCAGTAAACATTTTGTTTATCAAAACTATCCTTTAGCTCAAATCTGAAGTAAACAACCTAATTCAAGGACACTAGTTAAACATATTTTTCCTGATAAACAACATTAAGATTTAAGCAAATATTTAAGTCAAGAAACATTTATAATTTCCTAAAATATCTATAATATTATATAAACATCATACATAACAATATTATCCGTAAAGATTCTAAAATTGAGTGATTGTGGCGTCAGAGGTTGGTGTCCACTTCGCACAACCTTAAATTGGTACAGCCTGTGAGAATGTATTCTGCAATTGCATTATGCAACTGTACAGGTTTAAAATCAAACTAAATTAATAAAATAACTTTATATTGGTATAATATTCAGTACAAATCACGAATGAGGTCTTATTAAAAACATATTGATTTAACATACAACTACCGTAGACCTTAATCACACAATGAAATTTTAGGAGCTAAATCACTCGAGAGCTCTCTCCCTCCTTTTTATTTGCAATTATTCGGTGATATTAACTACATATATATATGAATCAGTTATTTTTATAGTGACCACACATATTTTTGCCCCACCCCCTTCGCCCCTCTCCCTCCTTATTTGTATCTATAGTTAAGAAAGTTAAGAAGTAAATTCCGCTTATTAAAGGTGATAACACCAAAGAGATCGATAGAAGTAGAGAAAATAGATGTTATCTTTCATATTCTGTTATGTGTATTGCATACCTTCATCTTACAATAATGTCCAACACCATAGCCACATATTAAGCTTGAGAAGCAGGAATTCGACGAAAATGGTCAGTTTGACAATAGTCAGTTCTGCAATGATTACTTTGATAATGGTCAGTTTTACAATCATCACTTCAACAATGACCAATTTTACAATGATCAGTTTTACAATGATCAGTTTTACAATGGTCAGTTTTACAATGGTCAGTTTTACAATTATCACTTCTACAATAATCAGTTTTACAATGGTCAGTTTTAGAAGGATTAGTTTTACAATGATCAGTTTTACAATGATCACTTCCACAATGATCAGTTTTACAATGGTCAGTTTTTAAATTATCACTTCTACAATAACCAGTTTTACAATGGTCAGTTTTAAAATTATCAGTTTTACAATGGTTAGTTTTACAATGATCAGTTTTACAATAGTCAGTTTTACAATGGTCAGTTTTTAAATTATCACTTCTACAATAATCAGTTTTACAATGGTCAGTTTTACAATGATCAGTTTTACAATAGTCAGTTTTACAATGGTCAGTTTTTAAATTATCACTTCTACAATAATCAGTTTTACAATGATCAGTTTTACAATGGTCAGTTTTACAATGATCAGTTTTGCAATAGTCAGTTTTACAATGATCACTTCTACAATGATTAGTATTACAATGGTCAGTTTTACCATGATCACTTCTACAATGATCAGTTTTATAATGGTCAGTTTTACAATGATCAGTTTTACAATGGTCAGTTTTTCAATTATCAGCTTTGCAATGATCAGTTTTACAGTGGTCAGTTTAAAATGGTCAGTTTTACAACAATAATAATAATAATAATAAAAACAACGATAATAATAATAGCAATATCAATAATAACATAATTGTAATCTTTATTATTACTATTATTATTATTATGATTATGATTATGATTACGATTATGATTATGATTATTATTATTATTATTATTATTTTTTGTAAATGAGAACAATTTGGAACAAAACAGTAAATGCGTTAATTAAGACATACACTTTGAAATAGATATACACTGTAATTCAAGTATTTGAATATTAATAGTATGTGTGCTTTATAGGGTTTAATGACACATCAACACAATCCTGGATATATTGTCCCTTGTAACTTAAATATATTAAGGCATACAAAGATAAAGGCAAAAAAGGGTAATATCCTTTAAATACAAAGTCATTTTTTATATAAACCGCACACTTGTAAATATTCTGAGGCCTTCTCGTGTCCAGACAAATTTTTTTTTTCAGAACAAGTTCAAAAACTTTATTGCTATGTTATTTGTATCTAATAAAAACATTATTAAGTTATTTAGTGCAACCCGTTTTTGAAATATACCGAAACATAATGTTATACCTCGAAGATTCAATGTTTCCTCTTCACAGGAATCAATATTTACGATCACACCTATCATACATTATCAAATAATGAACTTTAAGTATGTTTACTTCTGCATAAAATCAAATAATGGTAATAACGTAATTCGAATTGTTACGTTGCGTTACCAACAAAATTTTGATGGCGGTGAAAACTCTCTCTCTCTCT
The DNA here is from genome assembly GCA_029931535.1 of Margaritifera margaritifera. Classification (NCBI taxonomy): domain Eukaryota; kingdom Metazoa; phylum Mollusca; class Bivalvia; order Unionida; family Margaritiferidae; genus Margaritifera; species Margaritifera margaritifera. Next base: position 1,155,452 of record JAQPZY010001076.1, read on the forward strand.
CTCTCTCTCTTTGATGAAGTGTATAGATTTATCTAAGTAATCATTAATTAATCGTTATTTGAAAATAGTGTTGGCTGCTCAAGAAAGGTGCTACTAGAATAACAGGTTTTTTGTTGGTTTCCTAATTAATACCTTTCTCACTCATAATGTTTGAGTTTGCATAGCATTTAATGTCCCTCTTTTACGACATATACTCTTCTTAAAGTTTGCAAATAATTGGAAATCAAATTTCTTCCTATAAGTCTTGAACATTGCTTTATATTTGATTGGTATGTTAAAAACGATTGCATAGTGATCTGCAACAAAGAAATATGATCTTCCCAGTTACTAGTCCACCTAACCCACAACTTACCACCACCACAGTTCATTTGTATGCTCCCCCCATATTCTGTGGAGGAGCTTATGGTGTTACCCGTATCCGTCGCACAGTCTGTCTATCTGTCTGAGGCCCGCTTCGATATAAGGTTTCCTAACAAGGCAACACAGGTCTGGTTCAGTTGTCACCTTTTGTTTTAAAAGTTTGAATTATGGCCCGTTTTTTCAATCATAACCGTGACCGTACAAACACCCCCCCCCACCCCCCCCAAGCCGACCCCTTCCTTTTCTTTCGTAGAAAGCCGAGGATATTAAATTAGGCCTGTCCGTCCTTCAGTCCGCCAATTCCACTTTCGTTTCCGCATAATAATGCCTTTAATTATTATTATCTTACAACCAAATTTGGGATGCCACTTGATATTGGTGAGACCTCGACTAAATTCGACTGACAGCTTGCTTCATCATCTAGCAGAGTAATTCTTCCAAATTGACAGACCCACCCACTTTCGCTTCTGCACAAAAACTCCCTTAATTATTAGTAGATTTCAAGCAAATTTGGTATATAGCTTAATTTTCAAAAGCCCTTGGCTGATTTGGATTGTTAGAGTTCTGTGTCATCGTTTAGTTGAGTTATCAGACCACGAACTTATTTTTCCGCACAATAACTCCCTTAAATATTATTGGATTTCAACCAAGTTTGTTTTGTTGCTTGATATTGACGAGTCCTTGGCCGGGGTCGATTTTCAGACTTCTATGTGATAGTTTAGCAGTGTTGAAGCCCTTACTTCGCAGACCGACACACTTTCTTTTCCGCCCAATAAATCTACTGATTATTATTTGATTTCAAGCACATTTGGCATGCAACTTGGTTGTGATGAGTCCTTGGCTGAATTCGATTGGTAGCTTGCTGTATAATCGTTTAGCAGAGATATAGCTCTTGATTAACTGACCCACCCAGTTTTATTTTCTCAAATCAACCTTTTCATTTTGTGATTGGATTATTTGAACCAAATTTGGTAAACAGCTTGATATTGGTAGAATCTTTGCTAGATGAGACCTCGGCTGAGTTCATTTATCAGCATTTTAAGTCACGTAGCCTACAGTCCCTGATTGTCAGACCGATCCACAGTTTAATATTTATGAGACCTCTATTGAGTTTGATGTTGCTTACGTACATGTTCCGCGATCAATGTCATCTACAAGCGGAGTTGTGGGCCTTGAATGTCAGACTCACTCGCTTTCCTTTCTCTGCTACTGCTAAAACTCCCTTTATTCCTGTTGGATTTAAATTGAATTTGGTAGGCAATTTAATGTTGATAACACCTTGGCTTAATCTGGCTTTTCAGCGTGCTATGTGCATCATCGTATAGCGTTGTTCTTGTTTGCACACAGTAATTCCCTTGATTATTATCGGATCTCAAGAAAAATGCGTACACCGATCTATATTGATATATCTTCAACAGTAAGGCCAAGTGTGCTATGGTATGGTCCTTTGTCTGTCGTGCGTCGATCGTTCACAATTGGTATTTACAACCTCTTTTCAATAGCCGTTGACCAATTTCCACATGATTTTACAGAGAGCATTCTGGCATCAAGACCTTTCAAGTTTGTTCAGTGGATGTTGACCCGTTATCCAATATGGTAATCGTTACTGAAAATGGCATTATTTTTAAAAACAATTTCTTCTCTGAATTTGACAAAAGGTGACACAAAGCAGCCCGGAATGAAGATCTTTCATATTTTTTTCAACTGATGCCTATCCGCCATCAAATATGGTCGATGAAACTAAAAGTAGATACACATTTAAATGACCCTGTCTCGATAACTGCTGAATAGAATTTAACTGAATGTCACAGAAAGCATCCTGACATAGAGGATTTCGATATTCGACAAATTATGCTGATTCACCATCAAATATAAAAAAGCAAAACCTTATAAACCACTTCATCTCCAAAAGAGCCAAACATAATTTGACCACATGTAACAGAACGCATTCTGTCCCAGATCGCTTTCAAGTTTTTATAAATGATGCAAATCGGCCATGAAATATGTCCACCATCACTGAAAATAGATAAACATTCAAGCGAGGTCTTCTCTAAAGCCGCTCAACAGAATTTAACCAAATATGACTGAAAGCATCATGGCATAGTGGTGTTTTAATTTGATGCAAATGATGCCGATCCGCCATCAAATATGGTCGCTCTTACTAATAATAATTAAAAAAATTTAAAAAAATATAAAAAAAATATTAAAACTTTAAATGGCTTCTTCTCACAAACTGCTCTACAAAATTCAACACAATTTACAGAACGTGTCCTGGCATATATGGTTTATGCCTATGATGCACTTTCGCCGTCGGATAAGGCCAGACGACCATTACTAAAATAGTGAACGTCTGAGTGATTATTCACTGTTACTTTAGAATTCTTTATACGACGTCTTCTAACAACTGCTGAACAGATTTTCAGCAAATCTGATAGAAAGTATCAAGGAATAGTGGGCCTTCAAGTTTATATAAATGATGTCAGTCTGCCATCAAATATGGCCAACATTACTAAAAATATAAAAACCTTTCAACGACTTCTTAAATACCACTCATCAGAATGTGACTAAATTTGACAGCATTCTGACACTAAGCCTTTCAAGTTTCTACAAATGATGCCGATCCGCCATCATATATGGTGGACCGTTAATAAAAATCGAAATTCATTTAGATTACTTCCTCTAAAAACAATTCAACGCAGTGAGACCAAATGTGACATAAAGCATCCTGGCATAAAGGGCTTTAAATTGTGTCCAATTGATGCCGATCTCCCCTCAAATATGGCTGCTATTACTAAAAAGTAGAAAGAAAAACACTGTAATAATATGTTTAAATAATCTACTTAACCGAATGTGACCAAATTAGATAGAAAGCATTTAAGATTGAATGTCTTGCAAATTTATACAAATGATGCTAATCCGCTGTCAAATACAGCTGATGTTACTTAAACTAGAAAGATATTAAGTAAACTTTTGTAAAACTGGTCAACAGAAGTTGACAAACTTTCACAGAAAGCATCCTGGTATTTTAATATTGGACAATTTGAACCGCTGTGGTATCAAGCTTGAAACAGTTGTCTTACAAAATATGCAGTCAGCAGCATTGGAAGGAATTGCTACAGAAAACATCTTAGTGGCCCAGATTTCTTAGCCAGCTGCTCTTGAATATGACTATTAGGCAATTGTCATCCAGGCGAGCGATCTCAGGCCCACTTAGGCCCCTTGTTTGAGATTTAGGGTTGAAACTGAGGCAATGTTAAACCGTTAGTTGTGTAGTTAATAGTCAATGATAATAATGTAAAGACATAAAGCTGGTCAATACAACAATGAATCAGTTGAAGAAAGTGTATATCAAGTAAAAGTTTGATTGGCATAGAAGCGACAATATGAAGGGAGAATAAGGTGCTCTGCATTTCTAATATGAAGCACAAAGTAAACCAAATGAACAATTGCTGATGCTCTTTAAGTTATTTCAGGGTTCCCGTAGATCTTGGAATTGCTAACAAATTAGTTTGATTAATTTGTATATACCTCAGTTGGCAGTAAGGACCAGTGAGTTTTTGTTATGGTCGTTCGTCACTCGTCTGTTCACTATTGTTATTTACAACTTCTTCTCACAAATCGCTCGGTGAACATTCTGGCATCAAGGCCTTTCAAATTTGTTGAGAGGACGATGATCTGTCAGTCAATATGGCCGCCGTTATTAAAAGCATAAAAACTTGTAAAGAACTTCTAAAAAACAACTCAACATAATTATCCAAAAGTTGACACAAACAGCTTCACAGAAATGTCTTTCATATTCATACAAATGATGCTGATCCGCCATCAAATATGGCCACCATTATTAAAACTAGAGAACCTTTAAACCACTTCTCATAAACTGCTAAATAGAATTTAACCAAATTTGACAACAACAACAACAAAAACAACAACAACAAAAATTCTTGACATAGACAGCTTTCAAGTTTGAACAAATGATGCTGATGCGCCATCAAGCATGGCTGCAGTTGCTAATAGTATATAAACCGACTTCTTTTCAAAAACCGCTGAACAAAATTGGACTAAATTTGACAGCATCCTGGCATACAGAGTTTTGGGGTTTCTTCAAATGATGCCAATCCGCTATCAAATATAACCATCGTTGCTAAAATAAAAATAAATATATGTCGCTTCTACTCAAAAAATAGCCAAAAGACTTTTACCAAATTTGACAGAAAGCATCCTCTTGGCACACAGGGCATTCAAGTTTGCAGAATTAGACCCAATCTGTCATTAACTATGATCACTGTTACTAAAAATATAAAATATTGTAATGACTTTCTCTCAAAAACCACTGAACAGAATTTGAACACATTTGACAGAAATCTATCTGGCATAAAGGTCTTTCAGTTTAGTACAAATGATACCAATCTGAGATCAAATGTGGCATCTTTTAATAAAAATAGAAATTTCATCATGTGATTTATTATTCTCACAAACCACTGTACAAAATTTGACCAAATCTGCGACAAAATATACTGGTATAAAGGCTTTCACATTTATATAAACGATGGCGATTAACCATCAACAGAGGCGGCGCGAGGGTTTGAGGCTCTCGGGCGCAATGTTCTTTAATGGCGCACCCTACCGAGGCGCCCAGGGGCAATGTTCTTTAATGGCGCCTCCCTACCGAGGCGCCCGGGGTTTAAGTTTTTTAGTGGCGCCCCTTCTTTGCCACAGAGAACAGTTTTTATGTCAGTTGCCAACCTCCACCCCCTCCCATCTAAGCCCTGAACCGGGGGCTTAAATACTCAGATGTGTGTGGGTGTGTGTGTGTGGGGGGGGGGGGCAAGAAAGCTACCCACGGCGCTCCCGCCCTCGCCCGGCGCCTTGGGGCAATTCTTCCCCCTCGAACCCCCCTCGCGCCGCCAATGGCAATCAAATATGGTCACTGTTACTAAAAATTGAACAAACTTCAAATGATTTCTTCTCAAACACTGCTGAACAGAATTTGACCAAATCTGACAAAAAGCACATCTGGCATAGATGGCTTTCAGATTTGTACACATGATATCAATCGGTCGTCAAATATAGCCACCATTCCCAAAACAGAAGAACGTTTTCACAACTTATAAAAAAAAAAAAAAAAAGAAACAAACAAACAAAACGAAACAAACCCACTCAATAGAATTGGGCCGACTTGGATACGAAGCATCCTGGCCTAGAGGCTTTTCAATATGATACAAATTATGTTGATTTAACAGCAAATAAAAATGAAGATACAAAATCCAGAGAAACCTTCCAAAAATTGTTTTCATAACGAATGCATTGGAATACATTTATACAGTAAGCACCCTACTGATCCAGATCCCTTGATCAACTGTTCTTGTATTTGGTTATTAGGCAGATGTCAGCCAGATCAGCGATCTTAGACCCACTTGGACCTCTTGTATTGATTTCCGTGGTTGCTGTCAATCCCGAAATTAAAGAACCAGTAATTATTGACCCGTTCATAGAAATAATAAGACCCTTTCCCTATCTACGAATGTAAGTATCATCAGAAACGTGTTTCCAAATCACAAATATTGATATTAAAAAGAAAAAAAATAAAAAAATTAAAAAAAATAAAATAAAAAATTATACCATAACAAATTATTATTAACAATAACATGCCCCATCGTACTTGCCCCTTTGAAGTGTGGGAGTTTTACACTGAACTGACTTTGGTACCTGAACTTTAATCTTTCTTGTGTGCGTGTTTTCTGGGAAAGAGGAGGGGGGGGGGACTGATATACATATTTCTCAGATAGTTTGGTTTGGTTTGGTATTCGGTGTCTTATAGTTTGGTTTGGTTTGGTATTCGGCCTATTTCGGTGTCTTACGGTATAGCAACACTTGACGATTACATTGTGCCGCAGCATGTTGTGTAAAGTGCCCTGCCTAAGGGCACACAATGGTGGCCAATCCGGGAATAAAATCCGCACCCTTCTGGTCATGAGTTCAATGCCTTAACCACCGAGCTGCCTCGGCCCCTCAGATGAATTAGACCCTAATAGATATTCTAATAAAAGTTCAAACCGAGATGATGTGGGTCAAGCTATGCTCCCCTCTGTAAAAAGTGGAACAGTTTCCTCAATGAGAGATTAGTTATATTTTAGATAATATCTTAATGACATAAGATCTTATTTTGTAATTATTTTCCTGCTTTTTCATCATCATAAGACTGTAAAATAAATGTTAAGTAATTCTCACTCTATAATACGGGTGATCGCAAAGATAAAGCTCTGATAGTAATTGTACCTGAAGAACGAGATAAGATCTAGTCTGGAAAAAATATAATGGAGCAATATAAATTAATTTTCATTATATCATGTGTCCATTCCATTTATATTTCTATATGTGTATTGCATTCCAGGACTGAACCACCAATGAACTGTTACAGTGCCAAGCCTGTCTTATAGCAGGAAATCTCTGTAATCTGACATGTAGTTGTATTGGTCTCTTCCTTGCAAGCCGTGTAGCTCTGTAACGAGCAACAATGACAGTAATGTCTACCCTTCCATATATACGCTGAGTTTGAGTTACATCCCCTGGATCAGGTACCAGATTGGAGGCGCGGTGGGGGGGATTTGCCATGGTGTAAGTAGCCCTGGCTTCATCTCATCCGCATAGTTAACTCTTCCTCAACAGCTACCTCCCTTAACCAACAAAATTGTGTCCAATCATTGGCTGCTGAAGAGAGGCTTTACGGGAATAACAGGTTTTCCTCGCTTTCTTGTTTACCACCTTTCTGTTAATAATTTTATTAGCTTGTATTGTAGAAATATAAGATTTCATGTCCCTCTTTTGCGACATTCATACTTCTTAAAGTTTGCAGGTAACTGGAAATTGAATATTTGCTAAAAGTCTTGAACATAACTTCATATTTGATCGGTATGATCGGCATGCTTAAAAATGATCAGATTGATCTGCAGCAAAGAAATCTGTTTTTATCAGTTACTAGTCCTCCTAACCATCCTCCCCCGACCCCAGATCCTGCTGCTTTTCGTAGAAAGCAGAGGATATTAAATTGGACGTGTCTTTCCTTAAGTCCGTCCATCCAACTTTCGTTTCCATGTAATAATGTTCTTAATTATTATTGAATTTCAACCAAATTTGGCAAGCAGCTTGATATTGATGAGACCGTGACTACATTATATTATCAACTTTCTTCATAATCGTCTAGCGGAGTTGTACCTCACATTGTCAGACCCACCCACTTCCGTTTCCGTATAAAAGCTCCCTTAATTATTAGTAGATTTCAAGCAAATTTGGCATGCAGCTTGATTTTTAAGCCTTTGGCTGAGTTCGATTGTCAGCGTTCTGTGTAGTCGTTTACTTGAGTTATTGTCCCTGACAATCAGACCTTGGAACTTTCTTGTCCACTTAAAAACTCCCTTAAATATTATTGGATTTCAACCAAATTTGTTTTGTCGATTGATATTGATGATTCCTTGGCCGGGATCGATTGTCAGACTTCTAAATGATCGTTTAGCAGTGTTGTAGACCCTGTAGACCCTAATTGTGACCCCCCACTCCCACTTTTTTCCGCCCAATAAATCCCTTGATTATTATTTGATTTCAAGCAAATTTGGTATGCTGATTGCTTGTGATAAGTCTTTGGCCGAATTTGATTGTGAGCTTGATGCATCATCGTTTAGCAGAGGTATAGCCCCTGATTATCTGATCCACCCACTTTCATTTCCTCAAATCAACTTTTTGTGTGATTGGACTTGATTATTCGCTAAATTTGGTAAACAGCTTGATATTGATAGAACAATGGTTTGATTGGATGAGACTTAGGCTGAGTTCAGTTGTCAGCATTTTACGTCATGTAGCCTACAGTCACTGACTGCCAGACCCATCCACTTTAATTTCTGCATAATGACTCCCTTTTTTGGATTTTAATCAAATTTAGAAGACAGTTTCATATTTATAAGACCTCTGCTGAGTTTGATTGTCAATGTTGCTTACGTGCATGTTCTGCTTTCAACGTCATCTAAAAGCGGAGTCATGGGCCTTGATTGTCAGACTCACTCGCTTTCCTTTTTGTGCAAGGACTCCCTTTATTCCTGTTGGATTTAAATCGAATTTGGTAGGCAATTTAATGTTGATAACACCTTGGCTTAGTCTGATCTTTCAGCGTGCGATGCGCATCATCATATAACGATGTTCTTATCCCTGATTGATGTACCCACCCACATTTGTTTGCACACAGTAATTCCCTTAGTTATTATTGGATCTCACATGGTACTTTGCCTGTCGTGCGTCGACCGTTCACAGTTGTTATTTACAACACAAATTTTTAATAGCCGTTTGAACAATTTGCACAAAATTGTAAATAGAGCATTCTGGCATAAAGGCCTTTACATTTGTTCAGTGAATGCTGTCCCGCTATCCAATGTGGCAAACGTTATTAAAAATATTTTTTTTAAAACAATTTATTCTCTGAGTTTGACCACATTTGACACAAACCAGCCTGGCATGAAGGTCTTTCATATTTGTTCAGCTGATGCCTATCCGCCATCAAAATGGCAAGCTGTAACTTAAAGTAGATAAACATTTAAATTACTTTGTCTCAAAAACTGCTGAATAGAATTTAACTGAATGTCACAGAAAGCATCCTGGCATAGAGGATTTCGATATTTGACAAATGATGCTGATTCACCATCAAACATAAAATCAAAAATATAAAAACCTTATAAGCCACTTCTTCTCCAATACAGACAAACAGAACTTAAACAAGTTTGAAAGAATGCACCCTGGACTAGATCGCTTTCAAATAGTTAGAAATGATGCAAAACAGCCATCAAATATGGCCACCATTACTGAAAAAAGACAAACCTTTAAGCGAGGTTTTCTCTAAAACCGCTTAACAGAATTTAACCAATTTCACTGAAAGCATCCTGGCCGAGGGCTTTCAATTTAATGCCGATCCGCCATCAAATATGGCAGGCCTTACAAATAAAAATCGTTAAATGGCTTCTTCTCAACAACTACTAACAAAACCGAGTTGACTTGTCGCCATAATTTAAACCAACCCCCCCCCCCCACAAAAAAAAAAAAAAAAAATACGAAGCCACTGGTAGCCAAAATTTAGCTGCACAAAACCGAAGCCAATGGTCGCCAAAATATACTAAAAAACAAACCAAGGCCACTGGTCGCCAAATTGTTACTAAAAGGCTGAGGCTACCGGTCGTCACAATTTTACTAAAAAAAACCTAAGGCCACTGGTCGCCAAATTTTACCCCCAAAAAACCCCAAGGCCACTGGTCGCCTGGCCACTAAATATCCTGGGCCACCCAACCTCTGACCTTCATGTGAGGTCACTGGACTATTAAATATTACGACTGATATTGCTCCAGACCACCGACCTTTTTTATGACAGGGCCGGTCCTCATGACTGTGAGAGGGGCTCACCCCGAAATGCAGTCCCGTCATGTCCCACACCGAACAATATAGGATAAAGAGCCAGCGCCCATCAATAGTAATATATGACAGAGTAGACTTAGATAAATAGGTAATACTTTCAATAATAATTATCATCATCATCGTCACCATCTTTTTCATCCTCATTAGAATCGTTGTCGTCGGCATTAGGATTACGTATCTAATACACCAGAAGGTATATACATGTACACTTAGTACTTCTATTTAAGTATGAATAAATTATGTATTTGATGTTCGTTAATACACATATTTATATTCGACTACATTTTCAGTACAACTTGATGATCTCGCTCATTTTACAAGGTCAATCTACAAGGATTCGACAAAAAAGAGATAGAATTTATGGTAAACAAAGGTCGATTTAAACAACACATGCTGACTCAGTATACAAAGTTGATGTAGTAGAGTCAGCCATAGGAATGGCAACATTTGACATCAATCTGAAATCATTCATACTTTTGAAAGAATTGAAGAAACATTGCAAATTGTTGAAAATAAAAGTACATATTTTAAACTGTCATCCTGTTGGCTTTTTTATAATACCTAAAAGCAATATAACAAGTATGTTCTCTGCATGTCTCTATTTCATTTTAAATGAATGACAAAGTACAGTATTTAAGACATATTTACTAAGATCCTGGAGGTCTATGCCTTTACCCAAATACCAATGAATTGTAGCAACAAATTAAACACAACGAAAATAAAATAAGATACGCTGAATTGAAAGAATGGTTAACTGAACAATCTGCTTACAAATTACACAAGCAAGCGAAAAATATAAAACTTACACAAGAGTGTATGCAAGTCGTTTGGATGAACAGTAGCAGGCCAAACTATGTTCACATGCAAACATAGGGAAAAAAAAGAACAATGGATACAAATACGTTTTGACAGTGATATATATATTCTTTTAAATATGCTGGGCTGAAAAGTTAAAACAAAAAAGGGAGATGACATACACGATGGTTTTAGAGACATCTGTGTAGAGCCAATATCTAGAAAGACACAGTTTGATGAAGGAAAAGTTTGCAACAAAAAATATAGGATTGGTTGGAAACAAAAGCAATTTAATACGTTTGAACTTACATTGATAAAACCAAAAACACAACAAAAAAAACCCCAAAACCCCAGCAAAAACAATTAGATAAAGAAACAAACAACACCTCTTCCCAACATATGTAGTAAGAAGGTTAAACAGAACTCTAAAGATTATAATGTGAAATATTTAAATTTAAAAAAATGAAACCAGACATCGTTGACGTTTTACAAATTTTAATTGGGGGATACAATAACAGTTAGTAGGAATCAATAGAGTTGACTGGTTGAAGCAAGCAAGGAAGAAAACAGATAAAAGTATAACTTAACCTATTTAGTTGCTTTACAACAGATACATTGGGAATTCCTAAATTTAAAATCAATGAAACAGTCAGAATTTCAATATACTAAACAATGTTTGAAAACTGATGCCTGCCTAACATGACCCCAAAAATATATAAAATCAGTCAAGCAAATTTAAGCGATTCAGATATTTACAAATTGGAAGACTTGAAGGGACTGGATGTAGAGAGCATGTTTTATGAACAAAAGTTGTCACAGTATGACGAGCAAGATAACAAATACAAAGCTGAAAAAGTTTGAATACCAAAAGAATGAACGGCAAAAAGTATTTACTGGCTAAATGAAAAGGGCAGAATTAACCTTTTAACAGTTAGGAGCCAGCTGAAAATAAACCATGTGCCAAAGATACACCAATCGATCTTAAACGAATGAAGTTTTTGAAAAATGAAGAGTTTGTAGGATGTGACAGATGTAAAACATAACCCACAGAAAAGAAACAAAACAAGATAACAACAGCGCATTAGATAACGAAGAAGTTAAAACTTGTATGATTTATGACTTTGTCTGATTACAAAAGCTGACGAATTCGGTCCTAAAGTAACAGGATCTAGACCAAAATTAACATAATCTAGTTCTAAGGTGTTACTACTCCAGGTCTTAAAATAATGTAACAGAAAGAAAGTGAAACCAGCAATGGAACTAAATTCAAAAAAATTTTTATTTCAAGACAATCAAAGTGATAATTCAAAAAAGACACTTACAATAACGTGAATTAAAGTCCAAATAATACAACAATCCTAAGTGTCCTAATCACAAGTTCTAAATATAGAATATTCCGAATGAATTCAAGTGGCTTTGAATGTCCTGATGTGCTAGTAGTCTTGAATGTTATGATGTGTCAGTAGTCTTGAATGTCCTGATATGTCTGAATAAATGTAATCCAGAATATCTTTGAATGAATTCACATAAATTCCAAAGTCAAGTATTAATCCAAAATGAAAATGAGCACTTTTAGTAATTCCAATGAATATTTCAAATAAATAACATCCTCTCTCTGAATTTGCTCTGATTTTCACAACTGTAACATCTGATTATTGAAATAAATTCCTTAATAGACTGATCTTAATAATATGAAGTTGAGTATACGAATAAAATCTTTTTTACCAAATCTGAATAAATATAAAGATAGGTCACCTAACAGAATATTCTACAATATGAGTAACTCTAATGGAAAATTACGGTGCGTACGTGTCTTTTCTCACATCAAGATATGGAAAATTCCAATCTAAGTACTAAATTATATGTAAACAAGAGTGACCTTGAACTCAAATGCAGTAAATATGTTATTTAGAAAATGACCACTAAAGAGCAATTTACCTCATGGACACATATTATAAATTCAATATACATAAAAAAGTAATGTAATGAATTGTATATTTAAAAAAGGTATTTTATTATTGTCTTGCGATTCAGTTTAATGCAATAAAATGGTTAAGTGAAAACCATTAAACATAGTTTTATAACCGCACTTTAAAATTTGACAACGATTACCCTGTGAACAGATGCAGAGCTCTGTGGGAAATCAGACTTTGGCAGACTCAAATAAAGTGAGCCGCGTTGATGGCAACGTATGGTTACATGATGTCCTACTGGAATATAACAGATCCAAATGTTCCAAAGTTAGTTTATCTATTTACAGATTTCACATTTATTTCCAGATACAAAAAGTACTGAGTGTGCAATATCTCTATCTTTTGATGATATATTCAATCTGACCAACAAAATCAAAAATTTGAATCAATTTAACATAGTGTGCAAGAATTGTTAACATTACAGAAAATCAAGACTGGAGATACTAAAAGGGGAAAAAAAAACAAATACTTGCTTGGTAATAGGCCAGAAGAAAATAAAACTATACACAAAAGTTTTGTGGAGCCTACATCTGCTGTTATGCTAGCTCGTTATTAGAGGCATTATAACTATGGAGCATATACTGTTGAACTCTGGATAACATTGTCAGCTGATTAAATGAATAATATGGCTGTTACAATGATGAACCTACTGTCAGGACCAACTTCTTTTCTGCAATATAGCAATGGATTAACAGACCAAGGTATTAAAAGAGCAAACCAAAGCATTAGGATTTGTGTAATCAGCAAACATTTCCTGATCCAGCATCATCTGAGGGTTCTTTTACAATAATCAAGATAAACATTAATTGCAACGTATTTACATCCTACAATGTGAAGCATTTCAAGCCAGTGTCCCACAAACAAGACATTTCTCACTGATCGACCTAGCTATAGGTACATATTCTGAAGTCTGGTTTGAAGTCGAAAAAAAATATTGTAATTATTTTTTAAATTAGTTATGAAAGGAAAATCAATACTAGAACATAGTTGAATCAAGGACTATATCAAATATTTTTCTCTGTGTCGTTTAAGGGATAAGAGTGGACTTTATTGTTTTAACTGTTAACACTTCTACCATTTTTGTGCTCTATTTTAAGTTGAGGAAACGTTAAAGACATGCTTTGCTGTTGTAAAGTTGCATCAATATTCATAATAAGCCTAATCACCTGCATGACTGGGGATGCAGAATAGGCCCGATGCGCTCTCCTACATGTCATAAGAAGCGAGTAATGGAGAGGATCCACGGTGGCTCAGAGGTTAGTGTGCTGGACTCGCGACTGAAAGGGGTCGGGTTGCAACCCTACCATCGGCTGGCTATGGTCCTCGGACAAGGCACTTTACTACAACTGCCTCAGCACTAAATAACCTACTTGTGTTGCTGTGCCATAAAACACCAAACTAAACCACCAGAATAAGTCATATAGACTTTGACCAACTTTTTTTTGTTCAACACCGTGAGACAAATAATCCTTCATCATGCATTGGTATTCGGTATTAAAATTCCATTCTCGGTGACAGAATTTTCTATCAACAACTCTGCAAAGCTTCATTTCGGATGCAAAATGTTGACCCTCAGATGGAATTTTCCTATACCAATGCATATGAACAATTATATTAGGCTTGCCATCACAGGTAAGACAAACATTAGTGGGACAATGCTGTGTTACAGCAAAATGTCTCATTTATAGCAAACCTCAAATATGAGAGTGGGTCTAACCACCACCCTGAGCGAAAGATATTAGGGGCAAATACTTGTAGGGGAAGATGCACTGGGAGGTAAATTTTAATGCTGAACTTAAATTTGATCAAAACACTATGACTATGTAAGAGAGGATCAGTTATGGAAAATACGTTTTTTGTTATGTTCTAACTTTTGACTTTGGTTAAATGTGATAAATTGGTCCCTGTTTGTATATCTGCTACATCAATGATGAAAATCAACTGTGGAAATGTTTGAAATGATTTACTGCTCAGTTTCATCGAATAGAGGAAATTACACTTGTTATCAGTTCAGGAAACCTAACCTTTCCTTTAAACATTTTCTTTCAATGGGACCATTGTTCATGTATATGCAACACTTTTCCAAAAAACTGGAAGAAATCCATCCACTAAAACTTCATTTATTCGTTCTAAATGATCAATTCTTGACACACAAAAATATTTGGGTTTTGTCCTAATTATTTTATTGAAACTTGAATGCAGGAGTTTACACATTCCCTTCAACAGTATATGACACAGTGTTTTGTGAGTTATGCATAATTACTGAGAAGTCCTGATTCCTATTATCAAGATGAAATATTCATGGATGAAACAAAAATCTTAGTTTTAAACAAAAGCACACATTTGTCGCCCTAATACTGCGTCGCCATAATGCCTACACACAACTGTGATAGTCAAAACATCCTTATGGCAACAGAATCTTCACACACATATTCTATCTAACCCAGCATTAAGGCGACACTCTTTCTAAGGCCCCTTTTGTCATACCAAACAAAACAGGAAATTAAAGTGTATTTACCATGATCAGAATCATAAATATATGTCTTTTAAAACTGTATTGCCACGCCTGCAGATCCATTTGCAAACGCTTTCATGTTAAACTTTTTTCTTAGAAGTGTGATCGGCGAGAAGGTGTAGATGGACTTCCGAAGCTGAAATATTATTTTCAAGCAAAAATAATTCTTTAACGCCTTATGAAGAGGTGTGGTCAAAATAATTTTGGAGCCAAGAATAGAGAGATGATATTTGCTTGAAACGAGCGAATAACGGATATATTTCATCTAGTGGGTCAAAATACTTAAGTTTGTCATCCACGAGATCAAATATATCTGTTATTCATTTGGAGCAAGCAAATTTTTTTAAAAATTTTATGCTTAAACATATTGGTTAGCAATATGTATAACAGATTGACGTAACAGTATCACTGTATCCCATAATGTCAGCGGTTATCAGTTTACTTTTTGCTGTGTTTTGTGTATATTCGCACAGAAAATATCAGTAGCAACATAATTTTACTTCGCAATTCAAAGTAAAACAACACATAAAAAATATGAAAGATTGAAGAAAAAAAATTATATGCACATCGTTGGGTTTGAAGTTGGTTCGTCTACATGCCAGGCGGCCATCCTTACCACTGGACCATGTCATCTTCTAAAAATAGCTCAAAATTTCTTCCTCATAATGTTATCGACGTGGCAGCGAAATATTATATCTATTATCAACATTAGTTCTCTTGGAAAATCCAGTATTTCACGGTCTAGCATAAAATAGATTAAATTAATGTTTTCCTGAACCAATGTCCCCCTCTCATTATTATTTCTGTTTGCCCACGTGTAACACAAACTGAATATATATGAAAGTTGAAGTTTGGTACATTTACTGGTATTTCCATGCTGATATGACCTAAATATAGGATATTTGGTTGAAACGAGTGAATAACGGATACGTTTCATCGAGTGTGTGATAAACTCTGAGTGAAACTACTTGAGTCTTTCACCCACGAGATGAAATCTATCCATTATTCACTCAGAGCAAACACAATTTCTTTTTATTTATGATTGAAAAGCAGATTCCTTACTGTATCCCGGCGATAATGTCGCCAGTTTATCGTTCATGTTCTGCTGTGTTTTGTATACATGTTCGCCCACTACTCAAATTTCTTGGTCATAATGTTGTCCATGTCTACTGAGGGCAGTGGAAATTTATTTCTGGTATTCCACTCCAGTGCATTATCAAAATTATTTCTCTTAGAACATCCAGTAATTCATGGTTTAGCAGAAACTGGAAGTTTAAACTTTTATGTTCCAAATCTGACGGAGTTATAACCCTTAATTTATTTAGACTTACACCGATATGGTATGTATGCTTTATAAAAAAAAAGATATTTAATAGAATATTTTCCTGATTTGCCGTTTTGATGAAATTAAAGAAAGGGAAAATTATGAAAGCAAGAAAAGTTAAGGTTATGTTTTATATGATTTTTAGGAAGAAACAAAATTACTGCTAAACAGAAAATCATATCGACATATTTTGTTTTACCATAAGACTTCTGATGGTGTCTAGTTGGTCCTAAATGAAAATCATGTTGATGTGGCAGCCATTATGTCCACCATGGCCGCCATCTTGAAAATAGTATCACTACTCCTCCTGAATAGATAGTTATATAAACATGGGATTTTCACCAAAAGACTTATAATTATATCTTGTTGGTCCTAAATGAAAAAGGTATCAATCTTATATCCAATATGGTGCCACGGTAGCCATTTTGAAAATATTGTTATTGCTGAAGAATATCAGAGATGGTGGCAACACTAAGCAGTTACGATAAAGAAACGTTCTATCTTTGATTAACTGGAAAAACAAATAGGCCAGTAAAGCGCAATTTCTGTTAGAGTAACTATTGTTTTTGTTATTCTTACAGAAACCAATATCAGTTTCAAGTTTAGGAAGCACTTACATTATATCTTTTCAAATATCAATAAGAACTGTATAAATATCAAACAATTTGCTAAACAAAGTTTATCAAAGGTTGCTAACTACTGGTAAATCTGTATTAAAGATTATTGTCAATATGAATTTCTCATATATGTTTCTGTTGAAAATCGAAACCAGATCGGCGTTTGTAAAATATGTATGTTCACAATGTCAACTGTATAATTTTCAAAACCTCCAAAATTGTTAAAACTGTTTAAAATTGCTCGTAAGGTCTGAAAATCTAATCAAGTCATCTATACATCCCTATAAACATGCCTACTGAATCCCTGTTGTCTGCTTTGAGTGGTTTTTGTTCAGTCGTGCTCAGAATGTTAGGAAGAAAAAAGTCACAGTTCAAGAGATATAAAAAAAATGTAACAAACAAATTGAACAACTGCTATAATGGTCTTATAATCTAATCATGTCATCTTCCAAATTTCATTTGTAAATATGGAATGGTTTTTACACAATGATGCTCAAAAGTTGTTTTTTAATTTTTGTGCAATCATGCTTACAGCAAAATGGACATGACCAAATCTAGATGTCCCCGCTGTAATAAGTTTGAGGGTCTTAAAAGTCCCAAAAGTTAAAAAATGTGAATAAAATGGAATATTGCTATAATGGCATGAAAGTCTAATACCATCTATATACACAAAATAATATGCTACAAAATTTCATGGCTATATGTTTATTTTATTTTATTTGCTATTGTGCTCGAACAGATTTGTTATGGGTGTACAGATGGACATCATTACAGTATTATACTCATTGCTACTTCTCTGAGGGCATACAAAAAAATCCTTGAACATACCTTTAGTTGATGAAGTACAAGCAAGGGAACGAGAATGATTTGGAAAACAAAACTGTAATTCTCTGTTCATTGTCAATTTCCATACTCAGATGCATACATTTTTTTTATGACTGACAAACACACAAACATACTATGATGGACAGGCAAATCATTTTCACCAACTACTAGTAACTGAATTTTTGATGTGATTGCAAATAAAAGGAAATAGAAAGTTTGTTAGAAATATGTTCTTTATTCTTTAGTACAGATATACCATCTGATTATTTGGTACAAATTTCATATTACCTATGGCTTTTTTAATACCATATTTAATTTATGAATAAATTTTAACTTACATGAGATAAATCTGCTTTAAGAAACAATACCAATCGAGTCCATATTTTTGTGCTAATATTAGACACTACATAAATGCAGATAAAATGCAATTAGCAGCTTTAATTATTGATTTTGTTTGAAGTGGTGGGCATGAAGTATATATTTTATTGGAGGCAATTCTTTTAAGTAAAATTTTATGGCAGTTGGCAACATCTGCATTTGTGAAAATATAACCACAAATATAATATAAAATGCCTAGACTCACATTTAAACATAGCTGTCGATCCCCATCTAAATTGTAGAGTGTGTTATTGGTGTATGCATAAATTCCCTTTGGTCTCATTTACATATAATTTGTCGCATTTGAAATAGTCATTAGAAGAGATGTCATTAACAAAGAAAAAAAACCAAAACAATGGATGACCCATTTAATGAATGCCAAAAGCTAAGTGTCTACTAATCCCTAACCACTTACTCTTCTTTTTACAAAGTTAATAACATCCAAGTATGTCAAGTTACAAAAGATAGCTGACTACCTAAAAAAAAAAAAAAAAAAAAAAACACGTGGCAAATAATAGTTTGGTGAGGCAAAAAGGGAATTTCAAGTGACAATAAAAGAACCCCTCATGGACATCCCCAAAAAGGATATCCTATTATCTAACCAAACGGTGTTTAATATCAGATAATATAAATTATTTTGTCTGAACCAGAACTTTTAGTAGCAATATATGCTCGATCAAGTAACTACACTGAGAACATATTCAATCCAACAATGGATTGAACAATAGAACCAAAATAAAATTTAGGTGAATTCATCCAATTCAACCTGCTCCACCCTTACGTTTAGTTTCACCATTGACAACTGGAACTGGGAAACAGATACTTCATGTGCCAACCAATTGCATAGTCTAAGGACCACATAAGGAATCAGGTTACATCAGCAACCTGGTACCCCAGCAAATTTTGAAACAAGTAGGAACCTATACAACACCATTGCGGTTTTACGCTATTGTATTCTAACTTGAACAATAATTGATTTCATTAACATAATATACCTCCATCCCCCCCCCCAAAAAAAACATATTTTTTTATCACTAATGACATTATAACCCCCGTCTGCATTAAATGATAATATCATTTGAACCAAGTACACCGGGTGTAAACCTTTGGTTTGTGATATCTTTCTCTACTACCAACTGCTTGTGTGTATGTCAAGTGGCCTAAAAGGCAGTTGCACCAGCTGCACCGACTCCTTGGTGATATATAAACCTCACACTGATGAGACATGGTGATCAGCTGAACCAATGCATCAACCAGAACTTTTCCCTCTGATAAGTTACACGGGGAACTTAACCGGTCATGGACCAGGGGTGACTAGACAGCCTGAGCAGATGGGAGGAAATGCATCGACTTT
This sequence comes from Margaritifera margaritifera, assembly GCA_029931535.1. NCBI lineage: Eukaryota > Metazoa > Mollusca > Bivalvia > Unionida > Margaritiferidae > Margaritifera > Margaritifera margaritifera. Next base: position 1,175,040 of record JAQPZY010001076.1, read on the forward strand.
CCATCAGACAGCTTTTTCCTCCATAACCACAAATATACATTAGGACAAAAAATTATTTTTATCTTATCAATCTGTTCAATTTAGTCAAAAACCACCAAATTTACATCATATTAATATGTAACTTCTATTCATGATGATACATTTCTATCAAATATTCCAACTGATTTTTTAGCTATCATAAATATATACCATAAACATACAATAAACTGTCCAGGTAACTACAGTGTAATAACACTGGTATTTAATGATGCAAATTTCTGTTATTATGAGGACTATCATTAAACTTGTTCCACAATTACCTATTTACAATGACAGAAAATTATCCTTATTCAAGTTGAAAGAAACAATTGACAAAGTCTACTTGCCCAAGCTTTGAATTCATTGGACATGCACATTTCTTCAGCAATTCACCTGTCTGAAACAGCTTTTTAATATTTCTGTGTACCATTTTTTGTTCATTACATACCCATTTAATCTTATATGGTTGATCTGGCTTTAAATACGAATGTTTATTCCTTATTTCGATCTCATACACACAGAATGGAACTTTTTTAACTTATGTCTACACTTTAATATATTTCTATATGTTGAATCAAACTTTTAGCAATCTTACTGATTTAAAAATTTGATTTATTGTCTCTCTCACCCAGAGTTTGGATCCAAATCACATTCTTAGAATAGTCATGTTTAGGCTTTAGTTAACGCTTTCCATTTGCTTACATTTACTATCTCCCTGTATTGATTGTATTCATAATCTGGATATATCATTATAGTGCAGAAAAAAAACAAATAAAGTTTCAATTGATGACCCTTACTATTTGACCTATGGGGGTCAAGGTCACAGTCTCTGAATATAAGTTTTAATATTTGGGTGAAAGTTTTAATTTATTATTTAATAGTTTAATATATTTATATTTTCTAAAAACCTCAATGTGTTCGTTTGCACTGTGACTGTTGAAGACAATTCATTATTTGACACACCCATGACTATAACCTTGGCATCTTGGTCACAGTCTCAGAAAATCTTGAGTAAGTATTTGGTGAGGTTATCATTTGCATCTATGTCCTAAACGTTTTGATTGTTTCTATTTATTCTTTGTATTGTTCATTACTGAGTAAAGATAAATCATTATGCAATGTACTCAACTATCCCTATTACCCTGGTGTAAAAGTTAGGTATACAAATATTTGTGTTAAGGTTTTGGTGAAATTTATTCTTTCGCTTACATAATTTTAACTATGTGATGGATTCTTTTCATACTTGGGTATTTTGTTTTATAGCGAGGACAATTTATTTTGCATCACTTTTTTTCTCACCATTTGATCCTGCATTTAAGTTCAGAGGCATAGTACTTATGTACATATGTATACATATGCTGGACCTTAGTGTTATTACACATGTATGTAGATGTGCAAGTATATATCTCCAGATGGGCTGTTAAACTTATGAAAAAGCAAGGCTGACAATCCATTGCCATATCATCTTGTTAGTATGCTCAAATGTTGATTGTGATAACATTTCTCAAAGATACTAATATTACAGTCATAGATACTAAGTTTGATCAAATTTGCATCTCAAATGGTCAGATTCCAAATCATATGCAGATTTGTTGCTCACATGTCAGTTTTACTTGTTTTACATTGAAACCTGAATATAAAGGACAATCAGAGGTCCACAAAGATGTGTCCCTTATCGTCAATTAAAAAGATAAATGGTCACAAATTGCTTTCACTAAAGTTATGAACATGCATTACTGAAAAGCCTTAATTGTATTGCATTATTTTAAAGTATGTTGCAAATTAAAATATTATTATGTACTCTGATTTTGTCACACAGACTTAAGATAGGAGACAACTGAACAGGACTTCCCTGTATACGTCGTCGATATGGACGGGAATGATGACATTATGACATCATAGAATGTTCTACATTATGACATCATTCTACTCACCTGATATATTCATGCGCGTCAGGATTGAAATTATGAATGAAATTCAGTAAAGAAGCACCAGATCATACTTATTTCAATATCTGTAATTTCCTCCATTGAGTAAAGTTAAAAGATCTGGTAACTTATGCTAATTATAAATGAAAGTCTGCAATAAATATGTTATTGTAGGTGTACTCTCATATCCCTGGTGGACGATTTTTTTTCTCTTTGGTGTAGCTGACTTGCAAGCTCGTCGGTCACACTGCTGGAACAACTTGTTCACTCAAGAAATTAGACAATACACAAACAGTAACTTTCAAATATTTCATAGGAACAATCAAGCACAAACATTTGATAGGAACATAGAATTGTACTATTTTTATCACATAATTCTTACTTTTGTCGGGAGTTATAAACCAGTGAAACCCAGATTATCAACTACATATGTTTGTATTGAATTGTACTCCCAGTATCTGACTACACAAATGTTAACATAAAACTTTAGCATTGTTGAAAATCTCAACACCCAAAAAGTGATCCTGTATCTCTCAATGCTTAGAAAGGAGAGACAGACATGTTTTCAATACTGTTAACTTGGCAATGACATTAAGTAATACAATATCCCTTATATAAGAATCTGAAACTAAGTATTAACCAATACATCTTTGCTGCTAATGCTGGCATTTTGGTATATATGAAATTATTTAACTTGTTTCATACATTTCATATTAATGATCACTGGTGCACAGCTGCATGACTACAAAGAAACGCTTCATGACACATATGATAATTTATGATATTGCACAACCATTCAGTGAGTTAACAATTGTGCAATAATATAAATTATTGCAAATAACATCACGTCATCCAAGAAACAATCTCTGTCACAGAGATCAATTAATAATTGTCATTGATGACTGATGGATTCCCGGCTCAACTAAAAATGGATTGCTGACCACTGGCTAGTTGCGAGTGTTATATAATTATGATCAGGTTAGCACACTGCAACTAACAATGGATTGCTGACCACTGGTATTGCTGGTTAATAGTGAGTGTAACATAATTGGAGCCCCGACTCAACCAAAAATGGATTGCTGACCACTGGTATTGCTGGCAGGCTGTGAGTATTACATAATTATGGTCAGGTTAGCACACTGCAACAAACAATGTATTCCTGATCACTGGTATTGCTGGTTAGTTGTGCGTGTTATTTAATTAGGGTCATGTTAGCACACTGCAACTAACAATGTATTGCTGACCACTGGTACTGCTGGCTAGTTGGGAGTGTTATATAATTATGGTCAGGCTAAAAATTTGACTTCTAGCTTATCTCAGCAAATCTGACAGATTCATGATCACCACTGTATAACATTTACTAATGTAAATAGTAATAACTTCAAAATATGACCTTACTGGCAAAATTTAAATTTGCTTTGGATTAAACTATTGATTAAATTTCAACTTGTATTCTTTGCCTGCTGATGATTACTAAAATAAATGACCTAGCATGAAGTAGCAAAACTATTCAAGTGATCTCTTTTTCCCAACAGTATATTGGAAAGCAATGTATAGTGTGTGCACTGTGCGGCCAAGTATTGATTAACTCTATAACTGTTCATGGAGATGAAGGATTATTTTATATGATATTAATTTAATTCTACATCCATTTGATTGGCCATATTAAACACAAGTCTTTCTACTACCAAACCCTGATATATGTCAGCAGAAATACGAACAATTACTGTATCACATGATACATTCTCGTGATCTGATTGGCTGACTACCGGGATCTATTTTAGGACATTATGCATTTCCACATGACTGTTATGGGCAGCCGTCACCGCCAAAATTACATTAATTTTTTCATCTACCGCTCTTGCTCTTGCTGCTTTAGCCAAAAAGTTGCATCTTCTACAACACATATATAAGACAGAACAAGCGTGCTACAAAGTGTACTGGATTTGTCCAAACAAGACCTGGCACGATTTAGTATGTTGAGAACACCAGTAGTACCTAAATTCAAGTTAACACACGTCCCCTCAATCAGTGGAGACGAATTCCAGTATAAAAAGAAGATGTGTTGGATAAGATTCACTTCAGTTTTCCTCCTGAACAAAGATCCCACAAAGTTCACATCATCATCAACGTCCAAAGAGACCTTCGTCGTTTAGCTCAACATTGTGATGTTTTGTCAGTACTTATTATATCCAATGCCTCGATGCAAAAGCAAATCATTCAAAAAGAACATAAAGAAATCATCGATACCGTATGTGAATGTTGTTTGAATGCTTTGAAAGGAACTGTTCCTTTAACCAAGATATAGAAACAGCAACTACATCGTTACGTTTCCGACTAATGGTGAAAAAGAAAATGCCAATCAGTCAAAAGAAAAATGCCCGTTCGACAGGACCATTGTTACAAGTGGATGCTCCTTTGTTAGGATCGATTACTGGACCTCTTTTAGGAGAAGTGTTAAGGTGAAGAAGATAAAAAAGGACACACTTTTCCGGAAGGACATCACACTCGTACCCTTGGATTTCATTGAAGGACGAAAACTAACTTTAGTTACTTACAAACGGAAAACGGAACTCCACAGTTGGTACGACCAACGGATACAATATTTACCTCCTAATCTTAATCTCACCAAGATATCACATTTACAACAAGAGCTACAATCGTTGATGGATTGAACAGATTTTCTAGACACGTAAAAAGCGCAACTCTAAGGATAGTTATTGTGATGTCTTGAACTGTTTCATCAGAAAGCTTTAGCCGAGACGGCTAAACATACGCTGAGAGATTTAAAGAATGCCATGAAAACAGAAGAAAAACAGAAAGCAACAAAGATGATGACAGTTACCTCCAGTGTGATAACCTTGTTGACACCTTCGCCTACTACAAGACAAGAAGAAATGAAAGCCTTGGTCAAAAAGATGATGTCGACACTCTCTTCAGCAGATGAAAAAAAGGAAAGAAGGGAAGACAGAAGTGAAAAAAGAAATCAAGAAAAAGTGACAAAAGAACCTATGACATCTGTCGAAACTTCCTTTCTACTTCTATTGCTCGTCAGACACTTCAAGCATCGCAAACCCAAATTCTACAAGAGCAACCACAGAAGAGTATAGAATAATGGTTACCTTATTGAGCAGCAGCAGCAACAACATGGATACACTTTTGGCCAGCATTTACTACAATCTTACTCATGCCGCTAGCTATGAGGGAATTCAGAAATTGTACCATGCAACTAAAACTGAACTAAAAGAACTACTGCAAGAAGTACACCAATGGTTACAAGAACAATCGAAGCACACGTTGCACAAACCCATTCCAGGAATATTTTCTAGAAGTCATACTAAAGCAGCTGGAATTGATCATCAATGGCAAGCTGATTTAGCTGATGTCTTTCATTTAGCGTCGTATAATCGAGGTTACAAATGTTTGTTTTATATCACTGAAGTGTTTTCAAAAGTAGCTTGGGTACTTCCTTTGGCTTCTAAAACGAGTTCAGAGTTTGAGCGAGCTTTAAACCTTATCTTTAAACAAAGTGGTCGACACCGTTTCTAATGCCAAACAAACAAAGGTCCCGATTTTCTTAACTAAGCTTTGTAGAAAAAATTGAAAAAAATACACATTAATTTTGTCACCACTGAAAATGCTAAAACGAAAGCCGGTGTCGTGGAAGGTTTCAAAGAACTTTGAAAGAACGTATGTGGAAATAGTTTACACATGAACATACCCTCAAATATATTAACGTGTTACCACGCCTAGTCAAAGTTTACAATCTATTGTACCATCGTCGCATCGGATGTGCTCCAGAAAAAGTGACACCTGAAACGAAGTGATTGTGTTGGGTTCGCATTGGAAAAACAAAAGGCACTTTTGACAAATGATATTTACCTAACTGGACGAGAGAATAGTTTTGTGCCAAATAACAAGAGTGTGGACGTGATCCCCCTGTATAATATAAATTGAAAGATATGCACAGAAAAGTGTTAAAAAGAACTTTTTATTTGCCTGAGTTACAACGAGTGACAAAGAAAGAAGACGATGTGTACGATCTAACGAAAGCATTCACATAAGAAGAACACGTAAAGTGGGAATACATCATATCCAAGAAGTCAAAGTTCGTTGGAAAGGATATTCACAGTTTCGATTCTTTAATTGCAGTTTCACAAGTCATCAACTATGTAAGGAAGTAGAAGTTACCAACATGCCGTTAAACACCACTGCATCCCATTCTCATGGTTCCTCTCTTCCAGAACTACAAAAACAACCACTTTGGGTGTGGGTTGGAGAACGTGTTCCAAAATATCAAATCGTCTTTTTCTACCAAATCTTTGTAGTGTATTGTGTTGTTGGAGCAGCCTTTGGAAATTTGAGTTTGCAACAAGGAGATAAGCAGTTGTGGACTATTCTTGCAAATGTTTCCATTTCAGAACTCAATCTGTTTGTCATGCGACCGACGATGATGTCGATGCAATAATCCCAATGGGTAGAATTTCTTCCTTGGTCGTCTTTGACCAAATCGGTACCTATCGAGTTTCAAATCAAAGGACAATCCAGGCGGCATGGACACGTACCCTTACCGAACTTACCTGGAGAATCTCATGGCGTACGGAAAAGAAACCAAGAATACACATCTAGATGCCTCATTGGTGTGGAAACCTGACACTCTGAATGCTTTTAATGACACAGTTTTTGCTGTGTATGATGATGCTCACAGTGTCGGATTTAACGACTGCCGAAACAAAATCAAACAAGAACGTAGTTTAGAAATGACAGATCGTTTGCACTTGGATGTGTGCTTGCAAGACAAGTATTTGTTGAATCTAGTGGATGTACGTTTGATATTGAATCGAAGTAGTACCGTGTTCCATTTTGATGGCTAATACTAACGAGTACAAAACAAGCATCGAAAAAGCCAGATTCTACGTACGATGTGTGGAAGTCTTGTTTAAAGTGGGAAACGACATCATTCAAACTCTTAGCAGAACGACACCCACGTATCCTCTACGATAAGTGGAAGTTTAAACCTTTATCACCTCTGTGCTCCGACCAAGATCGAAGATAATGTTTTCCAAGGTCAGCTGCGAAAACATTTGCTCATTGGCATAGTCAGGAATGCAACACTCAATGGACCTATTGATCAAAATCCTTTCGAGTTGCAACACTTCTACGCGTCCAAGATAGAAGTTTCGCGAGATGGCCAGACGTTATGTACAAGACCCTTTAAACCTAGCTTTGCCCATAATTATTACTTGATATCTTACTTGGCTCTGTTTGAAGCAACACAAGTTAGGAACTATCAGTAGCCACCGCATTTCGTACGACGATTAGGCAGGAGGATATGCTTTGTGGGGATTTGATTTCACGCCAGACCAAGACAGCGACGAAGGACATTTCCACATAAGAAAAACAGGCCAACTCTGTGTGGGACTTCAGTTTGCACTAGCTCTGGTGAATACAATGAACATCATTTTGTATGCAGAATTCGATAATACTCTGGACATCAACAGTTTGAGAGAAATGATCCTAGACTATTAAAAACATGGAACACGAAGCTTTGGAGATAGGTGAAGATAACGTTTTCTATCCAGAACAGCAGTCACAGACCACAAGCGAACAAGAGAAAGATACAGTCATGGTGTCACGATGGCCAGAGCAAGAAGAACATTTAGTCTTCCTGATTTGCTCGCCACTCACCTGAAAGAATCACACTCCTGAGCAGAGAACATTGTTATGGTTCTCAAATCGATCATTCTAGTCAATTGGAAAAAGACAAATGATGATGAGTCAAGAGAATCTGGACTAAGCATGGACCCTTATCTCACAAGAAAAGATTTTGAAAGAGTGGAATAAAGATCTAAGTGACCATTCCCTACCTCCATTGACTTCATTGAAAACGACACGCATTGAAGCTCGCTTGCAACAGAGTACAGAGACTTCCCGTTCATCGACTTATGTGACAGATCTTTTCAAAGAAAAAGTCAAGTATGAACTCATCACTTATCATTACCTCTCAAAATGAATACCTGGGAACTTCATTACCTTCTGACAAACAGCTCGTACTCAGCTTCTTGCAATCCATTGGTGTGGTCTAAAGACGAACTTCCTCATCGAAGACCTAAAGACGTTCGAGTTTATGTCGTCACCACAGACAGCAGTCATCGCCCAGGGACGAAGTGGTTAGCCGTCTACTTTCCCAACAATAATAGTGTTGAATATTTAAATTCTTATGGATTACCTCCTATGGAAGACGATATCATCGACGTTATGAGAAGAAACACTTTATCATCTCAATTCAGCAATAGTGTGTAGAAAATATTGTGTGCATATTCTTCATCAACGCAGTCTTGGATTCCCATTAGAACATCACCTGACTTGTTTTCAACGTGATTTCTCTAGCAACGACGACAAAAAAGAAAAGTTGTTTTGTGAACATTATGGATATCTAGTTTCTTTAGAACAGAAACGTAGTGTGTATCGATGGCAAAATGACACTATACTAGATCACTGGAAGCCTAGTTTACTCCACAACGTTGTTAACCTTGTAAATACGTTAATGTTTAACATCTGTTTTGTTTGTCAGTTGTACATGAAGAAGAAGGGACTAGCTTAATTCCCCCTCTTCATTGGTTTGTTGATGTTTGAGTTAGCAAGGCTTATTAAAACAATGATTTTTTAAAAAAATGGTGTGTACTTTTTTTGCCAAAAAAAACAAAAAAAAACCCTTGTACGTTCTCTCTCTCTCTCTCTCTCTCTCTGGTTTGGCACAAGACATTCTAACGTTTAATGTAATGGTAAAAAAGTCACAATTATTGTTATACAAAATCTTACTATCTTTTCTTTCCATAGCACTAGAGTCACTCCTCATTTTCACAGACAAACAGAAGCAATTCTTTTCTTAACAAGTACAGTAACCACCAAAGTGAATATTGATTTTTGTTACCTAGTGCTATTGCGCCAGTGAATATTTATTTTTTATTTTAGTGATGTCGTATCTCACTTTGAAAGTGTTTGTCTGTTTCACTACAGCGCTAGAAATATTGGCATCTTTTTCTTTTATTGATCTCTATTTGATTTGGTTGGTGTAAAAAAAATTACCCTGCGCAATATATGCATCTATTCACTACTTAGAGTCATCGCTGTCAAATGTTTAGAAAGAAGTCAGCAAATATGTTTAACGGTTTGAAAGTAATGAAGTTAAGGTATAATAGATTTTCATCTCTTTAAATATTTGTATGATGTCTCTGTTAACTTAAGAGTTAAACTGAGTTAAAGAACAAGAATAATTCATAAATCTGAAATCTATTAATTAATTAATTGTAACAAATTGTCATTCCTCAATTAATCATTAATTATAACACATTTACTCTCACCTTTCTGCTCTGGTTTCTCAATTCTTTCACCGGCTTTTTTAAGCACATTTTTGTTTTCTCTGTTCTCAGCTATAAATCTTTTGATACGAATTTAATGTCTTTTCGTATTTTTTCTCTCATAGCCCTTGTGTATGTTCGTTTTATCATGGTTGTAAAAGGATATGAATTTTATTGTTCTGCCACAAAAAAACATTTTAAGGAGTTATATGATAGATGACGAACTCCAATATCCTCAGCTTTCAATGGATTGTTTTTTTATGTGATATATATATATATATATATATATATATATATATATATATATATATCATCCACATAAATTAGTACACTTGAATAAAACTAGGGTGCCTAGGAATCATTGTAAATCTTGCTCCTAATAATTATGAGAAGAAAGAAAAAAGTCCATTTCCATTATACACGCGCACACAAAATCGGAATTTTCCACTTTTCGGGATAAATCCCAACTTGGATTGTAAAAATCAACCAATGCTTGTCCTTACGTTTGTGTGAGTTATTCTCTCCATCATGTTTGATATATACGATGCATAACTTAGATGTCACAACCTTACAAGGAACCTTAGCTTTACGCCAAATTCTGACTTAGTTTGGCAATGTGGCAAATTTTACTCATGCTTATTTTCATAGGTCACCTTTCACTCATCGTATTAAATCTAAAGCGACTAACACATCTGTAACGAAATGAACTGACATTGGGTAAGGCCAGTCAGTGTACTAAATCTAGGGTGGCAAAAACCAAAACCATAAATTTGTAACAAACTGAAGAACCATATTTGCCTTTTAAAGCATTTGCATTGCAACAAACTTTTCTGCCAATATGTTTATCAATCAACAATTCGTAGCCGTTTAGTGAAAAAATTAAGCCTAGGCCAGTAAAAAAACAAATTCAGTATTACAACTTCTAAACCTTACTTACAGTGGCGTGACTACCGCCCCCGCAGCCCCTGCAGCCCCCGCAATGCGGGGGGGGGGGGGGGGTGGGGGGGGGGGGCGGACGCGAGGGTGCCCAAAATCCCGCTTTACATTAATTATTTGACGGGGGTCCACTCTTAATGTTGGTGGTGGGAGGACACAGTTTCAAGTTATGTCACTGCCCACTTAGCTAAATGTGGGGGTAATTAATAGTAAATGTGTGGGTAATTAATAGTACATGACTGGGTATTGATAGTAGATATCTGAGTACAGATCACTACAGCGGCGAGTTGGATAGTAAATCAAGGTGTGTTGGATAGTAAATGTGCGGCGTTGGATAATAAGTGTGCGAGTAATGGATAGTACATGTCCGTGTGTTGGTTACTCAAAACGGCCTGTTGGATAGTAAATGTCACAATCTGTGGGTTGTCTATATCCCAACCATCCACAGAAAAAGACAGAATCTTCTTTTCCGTTTCTAGCATGTTGAATCCTCATAGCCAGCGCAAAGCTTTTGCTAACTATTGACGGCTGTCAGATCAATAGGATTGTTGTGGTATGATGGCTAATGTGTTCTCGGGCATGAACTTCTTTCGGTACACTAATTCACACACTTTAACAATGGTAGAAGCTTCCTTCAAAGAATCGATACCTCCGTGATCCATAAATAATTGTGGAAATTTTCCACAACAACGTCGTACAATGTCCACATCGGATCGACAATATTTCAACATTTCTTCTTCTTGAGAATTAAGTGTCTGAAGAGTAGGTTTGGTACCAGGCGTAGAATGATTCTCGTTGCTTAATTTTCATTTTCAATTTTAGGGTGGTGATGTTGCTTTGGATATAAATTTTTTTGGTTGTGCCAAACCAAAGACTGACAGAGAGAAAGTAAAATTTTCTGTTCAAGATTGAAAACGGTAAAACTTTAGTGTCTATAATCTTCTATAGACCTAAAACAGGATGGAGAGAAAGGAAGCTATGCATCGTACATGTAGTGTTTGTACTTATTAAGAAAATAATTTTCTGTCTATTGGTAAAAATGCGAAGGATAGGCGTGCTTACCCACACTATACTTTCAAGCATACATATGATTTAAGGTTAAGTATTTTGTAAAAGATATATACATATATAACCCTTTCCACAGCCGCTTAGATCACTTGGAAAAGAGGTACTACTCAAATGATTGCTGAATGAAACAGCAACAAAATCCCTCCATTATAATTGGCCATATTTTGTGATAGTATGTTTGCGGATATATCGTGTGTAAGTAATGCGATTGTTTGAATGTTTGATGCATCACTGAGGGAGAAAAGAAATAAAAACGAAAAATAAAACAAAAAAAAAAAAAAAAAAAAAAAAAAAAAAAGAAAAACAACAAAAAACAACAAAAAAAAAACCAACCTAAAACAGGAGATTTGGTTCGCATTGGTAAAACAAAACTCTGAATTGGAAGATTTGAACGGAGAAGTACTAAAAGGAATATTTTACTTGCCCGAGTTACAACAGGTGTCCAAAAAAGAAGACGGTGTGTACGATATCGAAAGCATTCTCTATCGAAGAACACGTAACGTGGGTAAACGTCGACTTCAAGAAGTGAAAATGAGTTGGAAAGGATATCCACCTAGTTTTGATTCTTGGATTGCAGCTTCACAAGTCATCTTACGCTGGCACCGCCTAGCCCCATCCCAGCATATATAGCTGGTTAGGGCCTGGAGTCAAATTCAGCATTGGTTTTGAGCTATCTAAAACCTAAAGTAAAAGAATAAATAATAAAATTATAAATAAAATAAAGTGTCTAAATGCTTGTGTTTTTGGATTTGGTGTGTGTGTCTGCTATATTCTCTCTCTCTCTCTCGGGTTATGTTTATTTCTAATAAGGTTGAGAATAAATTTTGGAATCGATCAAAAATTGTGATTACACGGACGTAATTGAAAACTGTATCGATACTCGGGTTCTGTGTTGTATGTATAGCTGGTTGCTTGGAAAGGGCTTGAAATTAATTTTTTTGCGAGAACTTTACATCTTCGTTTTCGAAAGAAGGCTTTTAGTAGACATTTATTTTGTGATATTTTACACCCCCCCCCCCAAAAAAAAAGGTGAGTTTTTCCTATTGATGCGATTTGTTAAACAGGATGTGTGTTTTTGAAATTTCTTAAGGAAAACATACCATAAAAAAGTGCCTTTATATTTTTAAAAGTAGGAATACAATATTCTCTCTCTCTCTCGTAATGTCAGTTCTCTCTCTGTTTCACACACAGACACACACACACTTAAGTTTCTTATAAAATGATTTAGATTGAAATCATAATGGTATCTGTTCCCGTTTTTAAGGGATACCT